>JAJTWR010000386.1:792500-877500 GCA_021613335.1 Whitmania pigra | reverse complement strand
ACGACGCTTACAACAAATGCAACTGCAAACCTGGCTTCAATTGACATCGTTGTCTACGAGTTCACATCGTAAATTCTCAGTAGGCGTATTCGCCAACAAAGCCAACAAAGCAATGCTTTGACTCTGCTAGGTGACTTTAATTGCCTTTAAATTACAGGATCGTAAGCAATTGTAACCTGTTTGTCAGGTCATCTGAATTTTGTTTTATTATTATTATTTTATTATTATTTTATTAGTTTATTTATTTATTTAATTTCAGAAAAAATTTGAAATATCAAAATATAAAATGTATGCAGATAAAAATAGGGTGCTAATTTTGATGATGGTGATGGCGATTGTGATGATAACATTAATGATGTTATTGTAATATGTAATATATGATATTATATCAATAATAATAATAATATTATCATTATTAGATAATATATTACATTATTATCATAATATTTTTAATATTATAAACTTGATTAATTATCATCATTACTATATATACTAAAAATAATATCAACATTGGAAATAAATGTCGCAACAAATATTCTAAAATTTAAAATTCCATCGAACACGTGATCTCTCTTAATCTTCTCCATGTCTCCATCCATCATTCCTGTGTCCAGCGTCGCATCTGACAGGATTTTATGAGTATTTATAAATATTCTCCATCCATCCGTCCATCCATTTATTCGTATATTATATGATATTATTAATATATTATTTATATTTAACAATATTCGTAGTATAATGTAGTATAGTATGATATAGTATAACATAGCATAGTCCTTTCGTTCGATTCGGTGAAGTAGCTGTCGTAGAAGTCACTCTGCAATGGGCAACTCAAATAATATGAGCAAAATAATATAAATAATTATAATTATATAAATAATAAATAAATAATATAAACTGTTTAAATTAATTAGTGACAATTAAATAACCTTCATCTGTTTGTTACAGTAATGACTAACAACAACAATAATAATAATAATAATGATAATAATAATAATAATAATAATAATAATAATAATATTTTTAGTAATATTAATAATAATAATAATAACTACACTTTTTTTTTTTATTTCAATATTTTTCTCAAAATAATGACAAATACTTAAGTTATGCTAATGACAAATTAACAGTAACAAAACACCGCAAATCGATCGCATGATTGGCTCATAGACGTAAGCTTCTACTTAATATTCTTTGCATAATGAGTGTTAAAATTAAAATTCAATCTCATTTGCATCGAGGAGCTATTTTTAATGGTAAATCCTTTTTAAATATTTTCAGATGTGATGGATGGGTGAGGGATAGATGAATAAATGGACGGATGGATGGATGGATGGATGGATGGATGGACGGACGGACGGATGGATGGATGGATGGATGGATGGACGGATGGACGGATGGACGGATGGACGGATGGACGGATGGACGGATGGACGGATGGATGGATGGATGGACGGATGGACGGATGGATGGACGAATGAATGGGAGGGCGGGTGGAGAATTCGCCGGTCAACTAATTATTATTTAAAACATTTAATCATTTTAAATCTCCGTACTCTAATGGCTTAATGTTTACTATTTTTATAAACACTAATTTTTTTTTATTTTTTTTTTTTAAATTTCCAAAATTTTCAAATTTGTAATTCATTGCATTGGACGAACCGAAATGGTTGAAAGATTTGAAATACTTGAAATCGTTTTGTATCGTGTTTCAGCTTTGAACGAGTATGGGATACGTTTGCCTTTAGACATTTACGCAGATTTAGAAAATAAATGTCTACAAAATAAAAGTTATTCAGTCAATAAATATCAATTTAAATGTTGCATCTTATGCTATTGTTTGCACTTTTTAATGGAAATGTATTATAATAAACCCTCAGTTATCTATAATCTGTGTTATTTTATAATATTTTCATTTGTTAAAAACAACAACAGTATTAACTGTAATTATAAAAAGTATTAAAAAGTTTTTATTAAAAAAATTATCTTTACACCAAAAAATATAACTTTTTTTGATAAACGCTATTATAATCATATAATTAATTAATCAAATTTTTGTAAAACTATCGTAAAACATAATAAGAAAATGTAAAACGAATTAGTAACAATAACAATAACAATTACAAACGTTTAAATAATTACAGGCAAAAATTTCCCATCATTTCTGAGGAGCCTTTAATGTCCTGAGTTCAATGATTTGTTGTTAGCTTTTTATGGAAATTGCAGAGTTTATATTTAGCTGGCAAACAACAACAATATCATAATCTTTTATGGTTATTATTATTATTATTATTATTATTATTATTATTATTATTATTATTATTATTATTATTATTATTATTATTATTATTATTATATTATTATTATTATTATTATTATTATTATTATTATTATTATTATTATTATTATTATTATTATTTATTATTATTATTATATTATTATTATTATTATTATTATTATTATTATTATTATTATTATATATTATTATATAATTATTATATAATATTAATAATTATTAATTGCCTGTAAAACTATTATTAATATTATATTATATTAATAATATATTATATTATTATAATATATTATATTATTGTAATTGCAATTGTAATTGTAACTTCATTTACATAGCGCCATATGCATAGCGTCAGAGGCGCTTCTTGTAACCATTTATATAGCGCTCCTTCCAAGGGCGCTGGCGGCAGTGCAGGCTGGGTTTCGAACACGACACATTACGACTGTTGCCATTACCGCCGTACGCAGGCACTTAACCCATTCGGCTAACCTGCACATTATTATATTAATAATAGTTAATAAATATATTATTAAATATTAATATATTTTATTATATTAATAATTAATTATTAGTAATAGTAATTATTGTTATTTATTTCCTCGTCATCTCATAAAATTGAGAACGTCACGTAAGGTAACAAATTCTAATTTATTTTGCAACGCAAGACAAATTATTTTGGATATTGAGCTTAATTGAATAATATTTCTCATTTTATTACTTGGTCATGATGATGATGACAATTGCGATGACGATTGCTATGGGAATGATAACAGTGATGCTGGTGATGATGATGACGATGAAGACGAGGGTGATGATGATGATGATGATGACGATGATAACGGTGGAGGTGAAGATGATGATTATAGTAGTGGTGATGGTGATGACGATGATGATGATGATGTTTCAATATGGCAACTCTTATGAATCTCTTCAGCGAAGATGTCTGGAATTCCGAACTTAGGTCTACTAATGATCTGACAAAGAATTAACTATTATGATGAAGACGATGACGATAAAGATGATTATTATTGTTGTTGCTATTATTAATATCATTTTTTATATATTTTTATTAGTAATAATATTATTACTATTGTTTTTATAATGATAAATTAATAAGGCTGATTAGCTCCTGTTGACAAAATAATTATGCCAGGTCTGGTTTGTTTATTATTTTACGTTTTTCCAAAGTTGTTGTGGTTTTCCAATAAAACAAAAATTCAATTTCCTTCCATCGCAAGAGGGCGCATTGTGTTGGCGGGTTTATCGAATTATGAACGAAATTCGTCTGCCCTGGGGGGTCTCTTTAATAACATTGATGATGATGATGATGACGATGATGATGATGATGATGACGATGACTGTAACGGTGATGGTGGAGATGACACTAGATTGAAATGTATGATTGACAAAAATGAAAAAAATAAATGATTGACAATGACGATGGTAGTGATAATGATAACATTAAATGATTGATGACGATTACTATAATGGTGATAATGATGACGTTAAACATTGACATTCGTTAACTTTGACGGTGACTTGAGGGCATTCTCTCCTGATTGACCAATATCATGATCATCACTCACGATTAGAGTTCCTAATGCATCATCGGTAAAAGTCCGCAAATGTCATGGCGTCAATGATTAGTCTATTATCACCATCGTCGTTCACTAAACGATCGAACGAATTTTTATCATCATCATCATCTCTACATCACCGTCATCGTCATCGTCGTCGTCACCATCATTACAGTCATTATCGTCATCGTCATTGTCGCTATTGTAATCGTCATTACCGTCGTCACCAGCTTCTCATGCTTTTGAGTTAATCTAAAAGTAAAGCAGATGAAAGGACTGTCGATGAGAAGTAATTATTATCGTTATTATTATTATTATTATTATTATTATTATTATTATCATCATCATCATCATTATTATTATTATTATATTATTATTATTATTATTATTATTATTATTATTATTATTATTATTATTATTATTTATTTTATTCATTTTTTTATTTTATTTTTTTTTCGTAGACAAACAGAATCCGTGAGATAATTGATGCCAATATGCTTACTTATTTGCTCTTTATGAATTTGAAACACGCTAAAAGGCGGAGCAAATGATCTTAATTGTTGAGTTTTTAACCGTCTGACGTCACTGACGTCGTTACTGTTTGCGCGTTTGTACGCTTCTGTGTGTGTGTGTGTGTGTGTGTCCGAATAATAAACCTTTAAAAACAATTTATAATATTAATATTTAATTTAAAAAACTCAAATATTCTGTGTAAACTTTCATTTTAACAAACCTTCCCAGAATGAATTGCCAACATTTTCTGAATCCTCAAGTCGTTACAACGGACACAGATGCCGACCAATCGACCCCGGAAGAGCCGGGTCAAAAGGTCACGACAACGGGGTCATCAAGTGAGCAATGGGGGTCGTCTGACCACCTACGAATTCACGGCAGACAACTGGCTAAGTCGGATTGCAATCTGAGCGTCTGCCACGGTGAAATGGCGGGAAATGGCGGGAGAATATCGAGCACATCAACAGACGACATAGCCAGTCACACAAAAAGAGTCAATAGTTTCGCGAACGCTTTCGAATGCGCGGTCCCTCGCCAGTCCTGGAGAGGCATTTCGGTCAGGGATTTCGGGAAAAGGAAACAGCCAGGACGAGGAGACAGTCCTTTGGCGCTCGACCGCTTGTCCACTCTCCAGCATGCGGAAAGACCGCTGACCTGCGAGGAAGAGATGAGGGACGAACTTGGAAAGTTGAGGTACGTGGTTTTTCAGATGCACCACAAGCTGATGAACGAGAAGAAGCTGAGCAAACAGCTCTCCGATCAAATGAAGGCACGTGAAAAAGAGTACAAGGATTTCGTCGACAAAATGCGCATCCGACACGAAGAAAGGTTAAACGTATTGAGAGACAAGGCTGTCATGGCGCTCGGGAGGTGCACCAAGGAAAAGGCAGATCTGGAAGAAGAGATTGCATTAAACAAGTCTTCTTGGTTGCTGGAGAGGAGGAATCTGGAATCCAGAATAGAAGAACTTCAACTGGAGGTTGAGACCAGCAAGATTTCGTCACAAGCAACTGAAATAAATTCTAAATCTGTGACTCAGGAATCACAAGACAACATGGAAAAGTTTGAAAATAGTAATGAAACTCCAGAGGTCAACAATAACCGTCCAGCCAGCAACCCATCCCCTCAGCCGGAGTTTGGCCAAACGGATCAGTGGAACAACTTATACAAGCTCCTGTACGAAATCAGTATTAAGAAACTGACTGCTCTCGAGAACAAACGCCAAGGCCGTGTCAAGGACCTGATCGGCAAGTCGTTGATTGACTACGGCTACCTCAACTTGTTCAGCGACCTTGTGAGCAACTGCAGTCACGAGGTAAACAGCGAATGCAACTCCGGAGTTCCAAATGATTCCAATTTCATCATCGAAAATCAGCCAGCCGTCAGACGATCGAGCAGCTGTCCTTACTTGGCAGACATTACAAACACGCCTGAGGATCAAAGACCTACTTCTCCTGCCTTGGCAGAGACCAAGGTTCCACCAGATGCTGCCGCCGACATTTTGGCAGTCGATAGTGTTCTGCTGAGAGCAATCAGTGACAAAATTACTTATCCTAGGCCCATGAGCATTCCTCTGACGAAATACGAGGACAAGAGTTTGTGTGACGCCATATGCATTGACGCGTCCTCTGGCTCACCATCTCCTGTTCAAGAATCGTCTCCATCCATCTTTTCCAGGCAAAAACTGCAGTATAGACACGTGTGGTGAGTTGGGTCTAAGTAATTATATTTCTAGTCGCCTAGTAACATAGAGTAACATATAGTAACATCGCAACTAATAACATAATATTACACGTTGCTAAAAACTTAGTGTGATTTTGGGACTGCAGAATTTATAATTTTGAAGCAATCGTCGTACAAATCAATCATTTCTTTCATTTATGTTCGCTTTCAGTCGACAGCCAAAAAGAATGCTGGAAAGACAGGAAAAATCCTTCCCATTGACCAGCAAAACAAGTAACAGCCTGCCAATAAGAACGAACGCTTCTCAAATGGAAGACTCCATTCCCCATCACATAAGGTCATCGGATGATGACGGGAAATGGTCTGGCGATGACCATCAAGCACTATCCGGGAAGAGATCAGTGCAGTCAAACTTCGAGAGACTTTGCCACCGAAGAAACGGGCTGATAAACGCAGACTTCAAATGCGACAGGATTGCCAAAACTCGACACATTAACGTCATCGACAAACTCGGCCAAAACCTAAGACAATACATCAGCCATGTCAAAGAACAGAAAGGTGGAACGTAACCATTTCCTTGACTAAAATTTCCATGACTCATTTCATTTTATCTCAGTATTAAACGTGCTTTCGGAACTGCAGCCAGCGACGCCATTTCTGACTTGATTCAAAGCAGACTTAAGCAAAGATATCTTAAATATCTATTTCACGGGGCCATGTCTTCTGTGCTTTCTTAAAAATCTTTTTTAAAAGAAATAAAATGAAGTAAACGCAATAAAAAATATGAATAACCTTGGAGTCTTCGGGGGAACAGTTGCTAAAAATCAATAGTCGTTGGCCGGGTTAGGAGCGAAAACGAATAAAAATATAAAAACATTCAGACACAAACATCGGCGGGGCCTCGCGCGAGGGACCGCTACTCACTTTATTTCGTTTTCGTTTCTTTCTATCATCTATGTAATCACAATCTAACATTTCTTTCTTTTTCTTTTTTAAGCAATAATTTTGTCGATTCTCTGTGGTTCAGATGCTGTGTTAACCTATGATGGCGTGCAAGTCAGCTCAGTGGTTGTGCGTCGTGTTCTCAACCCATCTGGAACCACCATAAAGCATCCTTGACGCCAACGTTCAAGGCGCTTGACAAACACACTTGACCGGGGTTTTTGAAGCTCTCAGCCTCCCTGTCATCTCAATCAATGAATGTTAAACAAATTCCCTCCCCATCCTTTTGAAGTTGTTTGAACATACTGTATTATAATAAAACCCGGATCCGCTGTCGCTATCATTATTATTACTGTTTATTATTATTATTATTTTTATTATTATTATCATCATCATTATCATTACGTGCAGGATAGCCGAATGGGTTATGTGCCTGCATACGGCGGTAATGGCAACAGTCGTAATGTGTCGTGTTCGAAACCCAGCCTGCACTGCCGCCAGCGCCCTTGGGAAGGAGCGCTATATAAATGGTTACAAGAAGTGCCTCTGACGCTATGCATATGGCGCTATATAAATGAAGCTACAATTACCATTATTATTTTTATTATTATCATTATCATTATTATTACTATTATCATTATTAGTATTATTAGAGACCACACATATACAAATTAATAAGTCTTAAATTCAACTTGCTACAAAAATGTTGATGTCCCCACAATAATACTTATGTGTTATAGATTGATGTAACAACGCCATTAGTGCTAATATAGCAATATCATTAGTTACATGCAATATGCAATGCAACATATTAATTGCTAAGAGAAAATGTGTCTGACACGTGCCCTTCGGAATCAACAACTCGATGGTAAAAACTTTATATAACACCTGCCGCTTTGTTCTTGCAGTGTCGATGCAAACATCAGATATGCACCAGCGTCGACTTAAAAACAAAAGGTCGATGTTTAACGTCATCAAAAGGCAGACGTCAAATCAAAAACGAAAGCGGCTTCAGAAGCTTAGAGCTTTCATTTTATTATAAAAAAAAAAACATTTCCTAACATACATAATCGAATTTGTTTTGATTTATCAAGCTATCAAAAATCGTAGAAAATAATTTGAAGGCGTGCAACGATAATACTTTCGGCATCCTGGAGGAAAAGGTTCGTAAAAAATAAAGATGATGACAACAATTTCCAAGAATCCATGCCCTTTTGACATTATTCAGGAGCATAAATTATCGAATGAATCAAAATATATTTTAAAATATGGAACATAACATATCTTGCAAATAGTATATTTCCCAAACAATGAAAATATCTAGACATACTGACATACTGAAAAGACCAATTCTCTCTTTTACAATGGCAATTTAATGTCATAATACAATGTTATTGCCTGGATTCACAAGCTATGAACAAAAAGACATTCACATCAATCCAAAACATCAAGAGGTCAATTACATACATGCAAAAGAAATGAACACTTTAAAATTAATTACAAAACTAAATAGTGAAATTAATATTATAGGAAAATATCCTGAGGTTCGTTTAGGCTCGAGTAATCATCTTCATCCAAGTCTATAACAAGATCTTCCATTACGTAGGATTTATAAAACTGCCACAGATATTGAAAGATCAGAGCTGTCATGATAACCAATATAGCCAGAACAACGTTGTCCATTTTAACGGAATGAAATTTCTGAAAATTTGTTTTTGAAATTCAGCAATTTCATCAATTAATTTGAAACATGAAAACTCAAACATAGGCTGAGAATCAAACCTTGTTAAGTAAATTATTATTCATATTCGTAAAACAAAAACTAATTTTTCCTACTATGCATGGCAAACTACTAGTCTTCAGAAATAAATTAACTGTTTTATATTTTATAATAAATCACATTATAAAGCTGAACCCCCGCCCGGATTTTTAGGGTACCTTCAAATGAGCAGAATCATATTAAATATTTAATAAAAACTGACGTACACTTCCCCGTATGAAAAACGCCGCAGGTTGTTTGCAATGTAAACAAAAGCGATATTAACTTTCCATATAAATATTTTAATAAATTTTATAAATTTAGGCAACTTAATTAACAACTTAATTTTAATTTGCCTAAATTTACTCAGTTAATATACCCGATAAATAAAACATTTACAACGTTTAAGACAAACGACAAGTCAATTAACCCATCTAACACCTTTAGCTTTGTTCCATATTTAATAAGCAGTTCTTTTTGCCAACACCAATTAACAATTTCGTAAATGTAGAAGTTATACCAAACTGAAATAAGATTGAATTGAAATTCCTGAAAACTAAAT
Source organism: Whitmania pigra (assembly GCA_021613335.1). Classification (NCBI taxonomy): domain Eukaryota; kingdom Metazoa; phylum Annelida; class Clitellata; order Hirudinida; family Haemopidae; genus Whitmania; species Whitmania pigra. The sequence goes on along the minus strand of JAJTWR010000386.1, from coordinate 868,171 downwards.
GGCAGAAATGAGACGCACTAACTACTCGTTAACCTCTTAGCTCAGTTAATAAACCACCAAAAGTCTCGAAATTACGAGTATTTTATCATTAGTTAGCTTTTTGAACGGACTCTGTAGAGTGGACAACTCGCAAAACATCAACTGTGACAAACGTATCAATATTTATAAGTATTTATATTAATTATTAGAAAGAAAAAATTCATCACTTAACACTTGTAAATGTGAACTTTTACATTCTAGTAGATTAAACTTCTTATTATCATAAGAAGCTTCTGGCAATGAGTTTAAACAAAGCTAGATTTTCAAAAAGAGTTTCAAATGAAAATATTGGAAGCACTATTCATTCACAATTCACAAGATTGTCCAATTGAAATTTCGTTCCTTTTCTTTTGTGTGTAAACATATTTTGCTCCAACAATGTCCAACTTCTAACTTATTTTATTACTTAACATTTTCCTAATCAAGATTCTGTGCCCATTTCACTTGAACCTTGAAGTGTAATATTCCTCCTCAAGATCATTCAACTCGTTGGCCATTTCATCTCTAATCTGCATGATGTGAACGTCGATCTTGTTGATCACTTTAGCGCTGTAATCGACCTGAGCCTTTATGGAGTCGTTGATTTGAGAGAAGTCGTTGAGAATGACGTACTGCTTCACTTCGGATATCAGCTTCATCAGGGACTCTGAGGCACGACTCATGTTGGCAGCCCTGACTTCAATCTCGTACCTATTCTGCTCCGCTTGGGCGACTTTTGTCAGTGTCGATTCTTCCTCAGGCTTTGAGATGCCGAACTTTGAAATCTCAGTCAAGTTGTCGTACAACGAGCGAACGTCGTCTTTTAAGCGCTTTTGGAATGATTTCAAAAGCGCTTCATTGCTTAGCGGTAGAGTCTTGCTTGCTTGAGAATTAGCCATATTAACTAAGGGCAATTCAATAGATTTACTAGATTATCGAAAGTAGCAAAACAAACTTTGTTTACTTTTCTTATATCGACTGTTTGTGAAAGGCAAAGATACTTTTAATTTTAATGTGAAAAATTAATGTCGGTGATGTTAATGCATTAATTTCATTACTATAATTTATTTTAAACTATTAGTATTTTACTTAATAATATTTATGTAATAATTAACCCGCGCACTAGCAACTCGACTCCCGACCTCGAGGTCAATAACCACCTTTCTCTGTATGAAAGGGAAAAACGACGAAGCACTCCACAGCAAGTTCACTTAAATTTTCAAGAAATTTCCTAACAATTCACAATATGTTGCATTAACTGCAGCAAGATAATTTCCAAGACTATTCACTTACGAACAATTTAGACAACGTCTTCAACAACAAATCAACTTTACTTCAAATAATTTAAAACGAGCCAAATTCACATTTCTAATGAATTTTTGATTAGAACACGTAACCTTTCCTAATTTTCGTGACAAACACCTCTTAACAAATGTCCTAACGCCGTAACATTCTCAGATGCATTCTTCAAGATGTCATGATGAGTCTGAATGTCAAATTGTTTGGAGAGGTTGGATCTGCAACGTAGATGAGCTGGCCATCCCGAAGTTCTAATTCTGCAATAAAAAAACCAGAATCATCAATTTATGCAAATTTAGTCAAATTAGTCATAAATTAATACAAATCTGATATCTTGAAATTTACGAAGATGATATAATATGATATAAATTAATTATTACAAAATTGTATCTCAGGCTATCTCATGCACAAACTCAATCATTTGTGAAATAACTGCTCCCACCAAGACTCACCTGCCAAACTTTTCTTGAGGTTTGGTTTTGTGGCTTCCTCCAAAGACTTGACGGTCGACATGTACAAGGTCCTATTCTTTCCGTCGACCTGCGTTATCACTCCCGGAGACTTCAGCTGACTGGAGTAATTATAAAATAATAAATTCATAATAATTTATTAATTCAATCATTCATTGGCTCACATATTTCAATTCATATTTTTATACAACAATTAAAAATAAAGGATATTTTACTATAGCTTGTCTTCTTGAAGAAAGTCGATGATTTTCTGAAGCGTGTCGGAGTGCTTGAAGTTCAAAGGCTGAGGAATTTGACAGCAGACCATGCAGTTTTCCTGTTGATTTAAAAATATAAATAAATAATTAATTTAATATTTAGATTGGTAAATCTTAATTCTGGTTAGAATTATAGATTAAGTTGCTAATTTCAATGTAGAAGCTATTTAGCCACAAATAATCTATTTAAAGATAATTACCAGAGACTAGATAAACAATACAAGTGTCTGTTGCCTAGTCACTACTTAAGCATTAGAAGATCAAGATGACTAATGACAAATATATTATGTTAATTTGTCATTAGTTAATGCATTCCATAGCAGTGGAAATATTATTTCAAAGCCGCCTACCTTTTTCTCAGCTTCGAAGGAGTGAGTGTAGATGCCCTCCGTGTCGTTGAAGTTCATGAAGTTGTTGAGTGGTGAGAAGCAACTTAAAAGGAGGGACAACATTTATTAAAAAAACAACATGAGTTGAGATTTTAGTTAACGAAATTATTTTAAGTTTAATTTTAAATATTACTTAAATATTCCCAGGGTTGTTACTTATCATCGTAGTTATCATATTATTACATAATATGAACTACATTAATAATAATATGATACCAAGACAATAGTATCATCTATCACTATCCAATAAAATCCATATAGAAACAATCAATTAATTTAAAGTAAACAGGTTATGGTAATCATGTCAAGTACATTATACATGTCAAGAATGTACATTAAATTACAAATAATACTAAATCAATAGAGCACGTCTGCATCATATCTTAAAGGCTACCTCACAGCAATCTTGAACACTTCAGTGGCACAAATGGCTGAAGGAAGATAATAAATTTAATTAGCAAAAACATATACAAGAATAATAATAATAATAACAATTAATATAAGAATATCTGTTTTGATATTCTAATATTATTATCTACTGTTATTACAGTTTCAATCTATAAGTTAACACCAACAAGCAATGACTGCGTTTGTTGAGGCGACGGCAGGAATTATGTTCTTGACGACACCTGAGGAAGAAATGAATGAATGCATGAATGAAGGCATCAGATTATAATAATAACAATAACAACGGTAAGATTTTAACTTTTAATTAACTAAAGTTTACGTGCCAATCGAGGCAAAGTAGACCAATTGCAACAGCAATGATATCTTTTCAATGTTTAAAGATTGTAATGTTTAGTTGCTAGAAAATGTTGTTCGTTTGGACGACATTAGAAAACGACTCCAAACAGCTCACAAATAGTTCATGCTGTAAACAATGCACTGTTCAACTTAATGACATGTTGTTAATGTCATCGATGATTTATGACAACGATGATGATATTGATTACCTTGAGTGAGTCTGTATGAGATGCCAGTGATGTGAAACTCCTCTGCTCTCTCCTGAGATTTTTGCATGATCCACATGATGTGCTCGGGATCGTCTCCGTCGATTGGAACGTTTTCTGACAAGTGTGAAAAGATGATTGTTCATTCAGAAATTATTATTCATTATATTATAAATAATTATTCATTCAGAAATCATGAGAGTTCCTGATCATTCATTGGAATGTACAATAAATTGCACCTATCTAATAAGTTAGTCTACAATTATTGTCATTGTTATTATTTGTAAGTTAGGTAATAATTTAGTAACTAATTATTCATACAGTTAATTAATAAATAAGTAAGCATGTAACTAAGTAATTATTTATACGGTTAAGTAATAAATCGTGGCCAACCTCCGAATGGATTCTCTTTTGGCCACAGGAGTATCCTCACGTACTCGATGCAGTGCTCGGGGAGGCGAGGAGTGTGAGCAATGGTGCATAGGGGAAAGTTTATCTGGAAGAATAAATTATGTTAATTAGGAATTAGAGGAAAGTTTATCTGCAATTATAAATTATGTTAATTACACAAGAACGTGCAGCAGACTAATCACTAAACATCATTAGGAATTCCAAGCTTTGTTTATTAATTAGAACGAATTAAATGCAAAAGCAACAAAACAATGCATCTTTTAAAGTCATAATTTAAGCAGCCAATAATTATTCCTCAATTAATTATGACCAACCTGGGGCGGGTAGAAGTCCAGGGTGCACTCGACGCAGGCCGTGAGACCGGGAAGGATGACCCTGGCGTTTCCCTTGAAGCCCTCGGTTCCTCCGTCAACGAGGGGAACGACCGAACTTTGATCGAGGGATCCATCTTCCTCGTACGTTAACAAACTCACCTGCAGAAGGAATAATTGGTCGAGTCGAGTGAGTCTTTAAAATTGTTTCAGATAATAATGATGGCAACGGTAGTAATAATAATAGTTATATGCCTTTAAATTCTTAAAAATTGAATACTTGACAAGCATCAATCGTGAATACTTAATAATTAATATCAGTTAACAAACAGAAACAAAACCAAAATTGAACAAATAAAAAACAATACGATCGATACTGTATGTATGGATAAAGAAACAATACAATCAACAACGGATAAGCACAACCGACAAGAACATACCAGCAGACCATTGATCCATCTCCTGGCAACGATGGAATCCAAGCCGCAAACCACGATGTGGAAGTCTGCAGTGGAGAAGAATTTTAGTTACAACATTTTCAAATATCCTCCTATTTCATCCCAACAACAACAACAATAATAATAATAACAATAATACTACTAGCAATGTCAATTAATTGCAATGATTATTAGCAAGTGTATACATAAAAAAAATATCATCATAATAATCATAAGACATAAATAATAATAATGTCAATCATTTAAATAGTAATCATTACTTCTATAGAAATCTTCATCGAAGTCTTGAATCTTTGCGTAATGTCTGAAACAATATATATAAACATCCAGATGTTATCATCAAATATTTATGAATTACTATCAATTAATTACATAATAAGGTATTATTATTATTATTACTCTTAAGTAGTTCTCAAATATATTATGATTTATATCCATTACTATTATTACATAATAATAATTATTTTTAATACGTTAATTAATTATAATTTATTCATGATTCATAATTCAAGTAGTTCTCAAATATATTATGATTTATATCCATTACTATTATTACATAATAATAATTATTTTTAATACGTTAATTAATTATAATTTATTCATGTTGGAAGGTTGGAATAAATCCACCGACGGGACAACGTTGCATCCCGGAACTCTGGAGTTGATGGCTGCTGCTGCAACCTCTGCTTTTGGCTTCCCAATGTCGGAATGTCTGACAACAAATTAACTTTTTGAATGGATATATAATAATAATAATAACAACAACAACAATTGTATTAATTGCAATAATATAATAATAATAATTACAATAGCAATAATAATAATAATAATAACTATAAAGATAATAATTCCAAGAACAAAACTATTTGTTCAAGCAAAGTTTGCAAATGATGTTTAATCACACCTGAATAGGAACTGCCTGTTCAGGTTCGACAAATCGATGGTGTCCATGTCGATGACGTCAATGTTTTTGAATCCAATGAGAGCCTGCAAGGCCATAAAATGTGTAACGTAATTTGCAACGGACGATAAATAGTATCAATGATTGAGAATTTTTATAAATGCAACAGTGTCCTAGCATTTGTTTAGCTAAACAACTGTCAATCTCATCCAGTTTATTTGATGTTAATTCAAATTAGGATTCGTGCTTCAACTATATTAATTAGTTATTATAATTTATTTATAATTTTAATCTTTTCCTGAACATAAATAAAAACTAATCTCACCAGATCCTTCAACATTTCACAACCTAAACCTCCTGCCCCAATTACTAACACTCTGCAGGTGCTTTGAAGAAATTCTAAATTCTGTTAAAAAGTAAAAACGATAACAACTGTTAAAATCTAAAATGAATCTTGGTAGTTCACATAAACATTTCACAATTAAAGCTCATTCTAGCAAGACATCATGATCTTGAGATCATAATGCAATGACAATGGCAAAAAGCACACCTCTGGTCCAGGCTGGAATTCAGAAGGAGAGAAAGGTCCAGTCCTTCCAAGAATTTTACGCAAATGGCCAAAATGTTCTGACCAAACATTAGGTGCAGACGGACTGTAATCCATAGTTGTTTAATTCCTTCCTAAACTATTTCTTAGCGAGCAGCCGATCTAATTGTCAATGTTAGTGTTTTGATTTTGCTGGAGCAAAGATCATAAACTCAAAACATTTACTTTTAAATTATTTTGTAAAACGTTATTATTTAGTTGTAATAAAATAATATTTCAATTGCATTTGTAATAAAATTAATAAAAAACTGCTGTCTATCCAAGCCTGTTTTAGAAATTACATTTTTGGGCAGCGTTCATGCTTTCTGCCCCTCGAGATGTCGGATGCTAGTTTTTAAGTTTAAGCAACGGATGGATTTGACATCTGTGTTTTTATAAAATTTATCAAATAAATAAATTGGAACTACTGTCTGGCTTCAGTAACTCTCAAGCAAAATTAATCACAGTTAGCTGGAAAACGGGATAACGAAAAGGATGTCGAAAAACGTGTGCAAAGAGATTAAATTTACTGTAGAAAAATCTCTCAAGCAGAATGGATTAAGCTTTACGTATCTGTTAGCGATTTTCCATTAAATTTTACGCTCAATTTGCAAAATTGCATTTGTTCCTGCAGATCAGGGAATTCTGTAAGCTATTCTCTCATAAAACCTCCTACTTCACAATATCACAAATTTACTGACGTGAGTGTCGGTAATGTTATTGGTTGATGATTTTTTGAATTCTTTAATATTACAATTTTTGGCCTTCTTCAGTATGTTCTCCTTAAACTGCCAAAACCAGCAATTCTGCAAAAGATTGCTTTTGTTCAACACAATGGTGAAACCAACTGCAATGTCAAGAGTTTCCAACTGTTTGCTGGTTTGAGTGAAGATGGCTGTCAAATGCTTCTCGAAGGGTTATAATTTTATTTTTGAAATAATTTTTGTTGTGACATGTGACATTGTCTACTAAAGGATTGTTCGTCATGATTATTTACAAATTTATTCAAATGCTTTATTTGATCATTTGATAATGTTTATAATAGTAAGTAATAGTTTGATAATAAAACGCATGCTTACGTGTTTGGATTTATAAAAAATTCTGATCTTCAGAAATTTGAAGAGCGAGTTTGAGACTGAAGAGTTCATTCTGAGAAACAAAATTGATGGAGTCTTAGTGCCGAGTCTTTACATTAAAATTTGTAAGCTTCAATAATTTTACAAAGCCTCGTTTAGTAAACAACTTAAATCGTGTATTTGTTAAATTTGTGCAGCAATTTTTTTTTTATTTATTTTATTTTATTGATTATTTTTTTTTGTTTGGTTTATTCTTTTAAAAGGGTTTTCTTTTTCCTTTCTGATTATAATTTCTGTAGCAAGTAATCACAATCACAGAGATTGCATGGATGTCATAATATTAACACATGCATTACTTGATGTAATATTCACACTTGCATTACTTGAAGTAATATTCACACACACATACTGTATGACATAATGTTAATAATTATTACTACCAAAATTGTTGTCACAATTATTATTATTATTGTTTTTGTTGTTGCGGGTCAATCAGGTCCTTTGCAGTATTGGGAGTCGTGCACGAAGTTCGACGTGTTGACGAGCGTTGTTTTGCACGGCATCGAAGATGAATCGCTCGTCGCTCGAGGATTGAACTCGTATCAACAGGTTTGTTGTACGTTTTTTTGTAGTTTTTGTGTTCGCTCTTGTTTTAAATCGTGTTGCTGGGTTGTTGTTGTTAATAAACAATAATAAATTGTTAATGTTGCTACTACAATTTATTATTGTTAATGTTGCTACTACAATTGTTAATGTTGCTATTACCGAGCAGCTTCGAATTATGCGAGACTTGTTTTACGAATTTTTTTATAAAATTTTTGTTTGAAGAGCAATCGGTTGTGAAACCGATTTGTTATTGTTTGTCGTACAACTCAACAACTCATTGTATCTGCTGATTGCATAATAGTATCATCGCAATGTCAACAACTCATTGTATCTGCTGATTGCGTAATAGTATCGTCGTAATGTCAACAACTCATTGCACTGCTGATTTTATAATAGTATCAACAACTCATTGTGGTATCAACAACTCGTTGTATCATCAACACTGTCGATTGTATAATAGTATCAACAACTCGTTGTATCGTCAGCACCGTAGGTTATGTAATAGTATCAACGACTTATTGTATCAGCACTGTTGATTACGTAATAGTATTAACAACTCAACTGTATCAGCACTGATGATTGTAGTATCAAAACGAAATGGCCGCTCGACTCTGCCTCAAATTCCTTCGAGACTCTGGTCATGAGACAGCGTTCGAGGTCGTGTCGAGGGCGCTCGGGACCGCCATGGAACACCCTGTTGCCACGGAACTTTATCACAATCTGGTCAGCTTAGCACACCAGTTCAGATTCTGTTAGCGTAGGGAACTACAAGTTTATTTAGACTAATTAAGACGTGAGGATTGTCTGTCCATTTGAGTGTTAATCATAATTATGACTTTATTTCTTGATTTATAAAATTTATTCGCTGATATCTTTACTCTATTGTCGTTATATCACTACTATTATTACATTAATTTGTGGAAATGAATTAGTTAGCTTAGTACAATTAATCACGATTGAAATAATACGTGCAACAATTAAATATTAATAAACAGAAATAAATAAATATTGCAACATTATAAGTGGACGAAATGTTAATTTATAAGTATGCATTAGTTTAATTTATCATTAAGCATTATATTAATTTATAATTACGCATTACGTTAATTTATGGTTACACATTATGTTAATTTATGGTTACGCATTATGTTAATTTATTATTAAGCATTATGTTAATTCCTGTCGACAGGTGAGACTCGGAGATTACAAAAGAGTTGAACGTCTCCTGGAATATGCATTGGATCGTGAGTTGTTGTCTGAGTCGCTTGATCATCCTCGGTGTTGTTGTTGTTGTTGACCCACTTGTCATCTGAGTTATCGTTGTCGCCGTCTGTTGTTGTTGTTATTGTTGTCGTCGTCTGTTGTTGTTGTTGTTATTGTTGTCGTCGTCTGTTGTTGTTGTTGTTATTGCTGTTGTTGTCTTCGTCGTCCCTATTATTTTTTTGTCACCTCCTCGTCAACCAAAATTGACTCACATCCTGCTGTGACTAATCAGTCCGTGATGGTGCAAAACTGGACCAACATCTTCTCTTTCGTTCATTTTTTTCATAAATTGTTATTTAATTATTATTAATTGTGGCATTGTTGTTGTTGATGTTGTTATAATTATTATTATGATTGTTGCTATTATCGTCTTTGGACACGTTCGCGATGATGACGATTAAATGTTAACGACGCTCAGTCGTAAGTACAGACATGGTTGCAATCGTTAATTGATCGATAAATTGCATAGGGAATATTTTTATGCCGTCTTTATTAAAAGCACGAATTAGTTGTTATAGTTAATCGTTATAATTAATAAAGGTGGTTATTATCATTAACAAAGTTAATTATTAATTAATCACACTGATGTCACAATGTTTCCAGAAGGGCTGAGCGATGATTACATGGCCACCCAGCCTTGCTTTTCCAAGTGGAAAGAGATTCAGCCTGAATCCAGTGGTAATCATTTATTATCAACATCATCATCGCAGGAGTTGCAACGTTATTACTATCGCTATTGTTATTATCATCATCAACACCTTCATTGTTGATGTTGTTGTTGTTGTTGTTGAGGTGATAATTTTGTATTATTTTTTGACTATGGATTAAAATGAACGATGACTCAGCAACATTTTATTTGCTTGTTTTGCTCAAAAATTGAGCAGCTTACGTTCACTAACGTCCCTTCGTTTATCAATGATGCAGATGACGATAGTGATGATTTTGATTAGAATGGTGGAGGCAGTGATGATTATAGTGATAATTGCCTAATGGCATAATAGTTTTATTTTCATTTCTTGTTTCAAATTTAAACTTCACAACTTTAACTCTGACTTAATTTTATTTATTAAGCTTAGATTTGTCAACCTCTGTCTTTTCTAATACATCCTGCCAGCCAATTAAATTAATCCAGTGCTTATTATTTATTCACGAAGAGGCCAATTGGCCGCCAAGCAGAGGGGGTCATCAGGTGTGCGTGGACCCGATCAACCAGACCATCTACCTTTTTGGGGGCTGGGACGGCCTCTGCGACCTCGCTGACTTTTGGAAGTTTGACTTGAGATCCGAGCTTTGGACCCAAATCTCCAGTGATACGTCAAAACAGGTCTGATCGGATTGACAGAGAGTTTGTTTTTGATGTTAGCAATCTTTTGCATAGGAATAGGATGCGGTTTATTTAATTAATTAAATGATTTTATAATAAGATTGTGTAATAACATAATAATAATAATAATTGATTTTCATAAAAATGTTATATAATTGGATATTTATCCAACAAACGGAGAGAGATTACTAGCATGATTACTAGTCATGATGCTAATAATCATGAGTTTGTAATAATAATGTTAATAATAATAATAATAATAACAAGACAATGTGTTAACAATGCCAGGGCGGACCCACACCACGTTCTTGCCACAAGATGTGCATCGACCTCAGGAAGCAGAAGCTCTACACCGTCGGGAAGTATTTGGAACATCACAAGAGGGTCTCTGAGAATTTGAAGGTTTGTGTCGTCCATTCTGCTCTTCTTTCAATCGAGACATCTTTGAATGCGTGTCAGCCAGATATCGAGGGCTGTGAAAACCCATTGAGGTGTTGCAGGAGACCTATAAGATCAGGAGGTTTTTCAAACGTAGTACCTGGAGAAAGCACAGAAGAAAGGGCCGAAGATGGCGTACAAAGAACAATATTCAATATTCCACGATAATATTTTGAAAATTTGTTTAATCATTTTATTGTTTCTATTGGAATTCAATAATTTTCATATTATGGTCCTTGGGACTTGGGTCCCTGACCATTTGCTTGAGGGTTGAAATGTTTAAAATGTTTAAAATTAGGCAGGGATCATTGTATCATATTATCAATATTTTTTTTTTGTTAATGTATATTTTTAAAATTAAATTGAATGTTTTTGTTTTTTTATTGCAATAATTTTCCTACTCTATTTTTTGTCTTATTATTCCTGAGTTGCCCATTGCAGAGTGACTTCTACAGTTACGACATCGAATCGAACGAATGGATGCTCCTGTCGCAGGACACTTCGATGGACGGGGGTCCGCCACTGGTCTTCGATCATCAGGTTGTCATTGACGACGACAGGGATGTGCTTTTTGTTTTCGGAGGAAACACCTTGATCAGGTCGATTTGGTTCTCTTTTAGTTTAAATTTTTCTATTTTGTAATTTTTTTTTTTTATGTTTTATTTTTAATCAGAATTTTTTTAATTTAAATTAGGGCCGAAGGTTAAAGAGCGTTAACGGGCGATGAATGCACTAAGTTTTCTGCAGTAACAATTAACAAATTACAACTATGAAATTATAAACAATACTAATGTTATTATTACTAATTATTATTATTATTACATCATATTATTATTATTATTATTATTAAAAACGATAAATTTTGAAATTGTCAGCTCAATGGCATCTGAGGAGAGGCCTTCCATTCAGTCGGTGAGTACCCTTTACGCGTACAACATAACATCGAACACCTGGACTCACATCAGAAGGAAAGACCACTGTCTCTCTACCAGGATCGGGCATTCGCTTCTTTACAACCAGGTAGGTTGTGGTGATGATGATAACCTGTAACCTATAGAAGTGATAAGCATGTCTTCAAATGTCTGGCTATTGAGGTTGTTTTATGATGACACTTCACCAGTGATTGAAATGATTTAAGTTGATAGATCAATTAATTTTAATGATTTACCTGTAAAAATGATTACGACAAAACAAGCACTTGAACAAATTTAATTCTCGGGTCAACTAGTATTTATTTTCACAGCTGGTTTACTGTCCTTTGCTTTTAATTCATTTTAAATTACAAATTTAAATCTTACGTTAAAATCCACAGCACCTGAAATACCTCCTGATATTTGCTGGCCAGTGGAACAAGCAGAATTTCAATGACCTTCAGGTGTACGACACGACCGACCTTGACGACGTCACTCACCTGGATCATCTGAGTATCAGGGACTTCCTACCTGGTTGGATTTATCTAACTACAATAGCATGAATCCAAATCATCTTATTTATGCAAAGGACTTTAATCAAATAAATAAATACAATTACAGAAATAAATCTAACTATAATAGATTTGAATGTATTATTACAGAATTTATTACACAAATTGGTTTTGCTAATGCCAGCAACCTTTTCTGACACTATACAGTTAAATGAAGTTAATAATAATAAAATAATGGATTTAACTAAGCTAACTAGCTTTGTCAATGTCATCAATGCTCGTGATGTTATGCAATTAAATTAGGTTAAAACATAAAGTTTATAAAGTTATCACACCTCTAGTCAAATTATTTTCGTTACTAACTGACATTAACGACAATGTAACGTTCACGACAGCTTCTTTGGTGGGCTACACGCACAGGTCGATACTGGAGACTGATTTGAATGAGATTCACGTCCTGACTGTGAGTGTTTCCGACTGTGAATGATTCCATTGAACTCGATTGAACGATTGACTTTTGTTGGTCTATTGATGTTTTTGGTGACTTCGATTTATAATTATTATTATTATTATTATTACTATTTACATCATTTCCAACGTGATAATAATGACAAACCAGCCATGTGGAGATTTTTAAAACTAACATTCACTATAATTAATGTATTATTATTATTATTGTTTTTATTGTTATAATTATAATTATAACGACAACAGGGCATCAGCAAGGAGGCCTCCTCCGACAAGCATCGTGATGTCAAGCAGAACACGCTGTGGATTTATGACATTCAGAGGGGAACGTGGTGATTATGATTGTGACATTAATTGTCTATGATGATGATGATGATGATGAGGATGATGATGATGATGATGATGATGATGATGATGATGATGATAGTTGTCAGGATGAAGGTGATGATAATGATGATGGCTGTGGTTACGATGCTAATATCGTCGATGGTGACGTTTGACAATGACACAATTTATTGATGCCACCAATCATCGGCATCGTCGTCGTCGTCATCGGCATTCTCATAAAACAGCATCACATTGTCGTCGTATCGCGTAATACAACATCACAGGCAGTGCATCGACAAAGAAGGAAGCAACGGGAAACGAAACTCCTTCGGCTCTCCGACCCCCTCTCCGAGATTTGCTCACCAGTTTGTCTACGACCATGTCAGAAAGGTAGGCTGTGAATTATCATTCCAATGGACTTAGTGTGGCTTTATGGGTGGATGGATGGATGGATAGGTGGATGGATGGACAAATGGTTTGATGAATTGATATTGTACGTGAACGGGAAGTGCGGGGTGGACGGCCTCGTATGCCTTGCACCTGCTTCCACCCGGGTCTGAAAGTTGATGTAGTAGGTAATTTGTTGGACGTTATCACCATTATTATTATTATTATTATTATTATTATTATTATTATTATTATTATTATTATTATTATAATTATAATTATAATTATCAACTACATTGTAAAATTAATACTCCTCCAGATCCACTACTTGTTTGGCGGAAATCCAAACCAAGACTGCGTCTCTGAGATTAGACTCAATGACCTTTGGTCACTCAAGGTAGGTTAATGAAAATAATAATAATACTAATCAGCCAACCTGCACATAGTTAAAATGGCTCGTAATATTATCATCCAACCTCACTCAATATAATGCCTCTATGAATTAATTAATCAATGATGAACGCAATTAATTAATTAATGATCTAATTAATTATATGACTGATTAGTTTCTATTTAATTAACGAACTAATTAATTAATGAACAACTGAATGTATGACCAAAAGAATAAATAAATAAATGACCAAATGAATTTTAGCTGGCCAGAATGGACAGGCAGAAGTTGTCAGGAGACATGAGGTACCAGGTGAGGAAATCCTGCTACAAGGAATTGATTCACCTAGATGCCACCAAAGCACTCAAGTACCTGCAGAACGACCTTTACAGCTCCATCGACCTTTCCGATCTTGAGAGATTATCAGAGGTTGGTGTTTGAGTACAGTATTCGAAAATTTTTATTTATTAAATTTTACTATGCACAGTGTCAGAGGTGCTTCTTGTAACCATTTATACAGTGCTCCTTCCCAAAGATGCTGTCGGCTGTGCAGGCTGGGTTTCGAAACTCGTTTGGCCAACCTGCGTGCCGTGTTATTAAATATTAAACAATATATATAATATATTAAATATTATTTAATTGTTTTAATCGAACAAATTCCAGAGTTAATTAAAATTCAATTGATTGCAGTTTGAAACGCTCCCCTCGCTGCTCTTCAAGTCGCACCTATTGGATACTGATCAACCGGGTGAGATGACCAAATCACCTTTGGAAATTTCCTAGACTGTAATCACCATTGAATGAATAACATAGTTTTGTTCTTGAAAGTCAAAGACATTGAAAATTTATCATTAGTTGAAAGTCTTTGTTAAGTTTTTCCAATTCTGAATTTTAAAGAGCTCATTTGCCTGTCGTTGGTCGATAAATAATTTCTATCCTTTAACCTCAACTTCAAAGAACTAGATGAGCAATCTCAGTTTTCTATCCCAGGCGAGCCTCAGCCTACGAAACAAAACGCCTCCGAAGAGATTCAAGCCATCAGGACCGAGTTGTTTGAAATCCTATTGAAATATTTCCCCGATGATGCCAGGCAGCCATCCATCAACCTCGTCGATCTCGTCCCCCGAAAACCTTGGGATCCCCTGTGCGTTCTCGGTCTTCTTGCCAGAGAAAAGAAATAACAATCTGGGGCCGTGACCCTTACGACGTCTTCTACGATTGGTTCACCGCTCCTACGTATCGGGTGATGAAGCTATATTTGTTGGATTTTAATTCATTTTACCTCCTGAGTGGTTTTAAACTAAATGGTTATGAATGAGTTAGTGCACTCGATTTGCTTGCTGCAACCCCTTTTCTTATTGGCCATTGAATTCTTAGCCTGGTTTCTGACTTGCCATCCTGAAGTTTGCGTAGTTGTGGATCTGTCTCGTTTGCATTTCATCCGATGTTTTGAATTTTCGTCTGTTGAAGAGTTTTTTACATTATTATCATTATTTTTTATTCTGGCTTGTTAGCGGCTTTACACATTCGACCTGTTTGAATGTAGGTGGTTTTAGGCTGTGGTTGTTTTCCTTGGTCGATAATATTGTCACAACCGTTGTTTCGTCAATGATGTTCTCACTGTCAACAGTTTTACTAATTGATAATCATAAACAGTGTCTAAGCATTTCCAAATTGATTGTAATCAGATTTAATTAAGATGCAAATAAGTTTTCAGGTGCTTCTGCGTTTTCGGTTTCGTTGTCGCATCAGTCTTAAGTCCGACAGTCAAAAATCGTCGGAACAGTGCTGATAAAGCGACTTGCAATCAAAACCGCCATTTTCAGTCAACAAGTTTGGATGGAATTCGTCTCTCGACTTCGACCAGTATTCTCGACATTTTCATCTCGTCCGAAAATTTCTAATTAACGTCCTGCATAATGATTTCAGACTTTAACTCCGTTCGCGTTTGTCGCTAGCCTTGCGGACTTGACGTCTCAATCTCAAGGATGAATCCAGCTGAACGTCGTTGATTTTTATTCTGCGCAGACGCCCGCTTAAATCTGTAAGCGTGGCTCTATTTTAGCTTTTTATCACCATTTTTATCCAACTTGCATCTTGTCTGATGTGTTTGACATCGCTCCCCTACGATGAGCAATAAGATTTTAATTATAATTTTTTAATTCTCTGCATCTCAAGTGAAACTTTTGTCATCGTTTGCGACCCAAAACCAACCTTCTGAGAGTGGCAGTTGTGTCACGCATCGGTTTTGAAATGGCAGTCAAACGCAGAGTATTATTGTCCGATGATTTTTTTTTTCTAAAAGTCGAAATGCTAATAAAAACGTTCAGTAAAATAAAACAATATATTTATTTCAAAAATCAGTTTGTTACTTTGCATTTGATTGTAAATCAAAATCAACTTATTTTCGTTTCACAAAGAGGTCGATCGTACAAAAATGGGAACACTTTGCTCTCAATTTCCTCTGCAAAGTTGAATCTCCCCTCAATCATCCTTTCAATATCTCTCCAAGTGAACTTGAAATTCTGCAGTCTAATATTCGCCAATTGCTCCTTCATGGGTGCCGGCATGCCCTCCGGCACATCCTTCCATAACCTCTTGAAAGGACAAAACTTGAGAAGTCTGAACTTCAGGGCGCAACTGGTTTCGCCGAACGTTCGGCTCATGACGCACGTTTCTGCCCCGTCCCTGAAGATGTAGGGGATGGCCTCCCAAGATGCGCCCAGCTGCCGGTTGAAATACCCGACGGCCTCGTCTGCATATTCGTCTTCGTGCTCGAAATCGAACAAAGGATTCGATTCCAGCACGATTCTCAGGCACAAGCAATCTACCATTAAGCAGAACACCACCATTCTGATACTGCCATCTCTTAACCTGAATTTCGCATGATTGCTGCTGATGTGAAGTACTTCGGCACCCAAGGTTTTCGAGTAACCCTCTGCATAAAGGGCGGCTCCGAAAAGGCCGTGCCCTTCCGAGCTCGCTGCGGTTTCGACCAGGGTCAACCATTCTGAATTGAGGTCATCCAAGTATCTCGTTATTGTCGGATCACCGCCGAAGAGGCATTTTATGTGGTCTCTAAATAACAATTCTTTCTCTTTGTTCCTGAAAATGCAACTGGCATAAACAGCTGTGAAAGATATGATCTTGCATTGAGGACATTTGATGGACCTGAAATTATTAAAATGTTCTATCAAGTCCTTGATAGGTTATCATTTAAATAATTAAATGGTTATAAAACAATTTAAATAATTAAAATAAATTAAATTAATTATTTAAATCAATTCATATTGAAAACTAGGCGTTAATCTTAACGTTTCTAATTAAAAATAAAAAGTCGTTGTCCAAACCTAGCTTAATAAAAATGTAATGAACATTATAATTGCTAGCTAATGGCTGTTAAAATCCTTCGACTTACTTATTTTGCTTTCTGACTTTTCTAAGGCAATTTGCACAAAAAACGTGATCGCAATTTTTTAAAATACCAAATTCATTCACAGATCCCTTGCAAGCGTAGCACTCTTCATTTTTCTGAACAACATAGCTAGAAATGTTATGTGTCAGAAGGCATTTTTCATGCTCGCATCTCTGTTCTTCCATTTCAACCTCAAATGACAATAGAAATTCCCCTCAAGTTTGCCACTATAAAAAAAAACTATAAGTCTTCCTAATCTATAAGCCTTCATCCATCAATTAGCAAAAACCTACCAGAATTATTTAGCATTATTGGCTGAAATTTGGCATAATCTAATTAATTTTTACCTAACTTAATGCATGCCATAAATAATATACTATTAGTTCCGACCTAAGTTTAACATTAATTAAAGGTCCTTTTGTTTAGGCTAGGTGTTTATTTCATTGAAGCCTAAAACTAAAAGTAAGGATTAGTTATTAATTTATTTATAAGATGGTTTAATTGCTGGATTTTTGACCAATTTTTGTTTTGAAAAATTGTTTAATTAATTGTTGAAAGTTTGAATAAAAAAGTTCATTATACTTTCAAATTGATATTTTAGTGCTGGCAGTTAAATGCGCCAGAAACAAAACTGTTTGTCTCATTTAGATGAAATTAATATTACCACAGTAGCAGCCTAATACTTTATTGGAATATTCGAAATATTTTGAAAGCGTGTACAATGTTGTTGCAACATCACTCAACGAACAGACTTAAAGCACAATCCCAGACAACGTGGTACATTCAAACAAATACTTTTTGGAAGATTTTATGGCCAATTACTAAGCAACGTCTGTACATCTGCCGCTCGTAATAACATTTTAAACGTGCAAAATTCGTCTTTTTCTTCAAAATTTTTGTCTTCTCGAACTATTGCTAGTCTTTTCATTCATTACAACCTGTAATAAGATGGCAACAGAAATTTCGCACGCAAGAATTGCCAAAATACGTGCCTTAGAAACTATAGGTTAAACTTTTCATCATAATGGTCAAAGATGTTGTGCGTATATAAATGTTGCTATACAATAGGGTCAAAGATTATTAACACTCGCACCCCTCTGTGCAATGAGGATGCTACCAATGCCGAACAAGAAAATCAAATTTCACTTCCTACTATATCGTCGTCGAATCTGCAAAAAAAAATATCAGATTTGTATCCTCTCCTGAGTCGGTTTGTACTCTTGGGAAAAGATTTGATAAAGAAGTTTAGCCGCAGACTTCAGAAAGCAACTGAGGATATTTCTGACAGAACTGAATAATGGTTATAATAATGAATAATGTCTCATTGAGATAATTTAATACGTATATTGGACTCAAATCATAACTTGAATTCGCTCAGAACTTCGAGATCTCCAAATGAACCAAACTGTTGGGCAACATTCTTTCAAGGACGGATTGGGGAAGCTGTACGATTGTATGCGCAACATAAGCAAGTTCGTAGTAAATTATGACCGGCCAGCTTTTGAAGGAGTAGCTGTCTCTATGACTCAACTTATCGATTTTTTGAGTGAGTGAGAAAATGCTATCGATGTTGTATTGGTATCTGCTGGTTGGTTGGTTCTTTATTACCGTCCCTTTCATAACTAGATTAGGACGGATGATCAGTATCTTCATCGCACTGCGTATTATATGTTATTAGAATTAAGAACATTATTCTTTTTGATCAAATTTTAGTCACATGTTTTCAAAAATAAATGTATAAATTTTTTACTAATGACAATTTAACGCAGTTTATTTTGGTACTTAAAAACTCTCACATTTTTAAATATATTTTTCCGCATTCATTTATTTAAAATAATTTATAGTCTATTCACATATACAAATTAAAAAGACAAAAAATATATCAAATCTATCGTAAAATGTAGAGCAAGTACATTTAGTGGTGTAAAGGTATTCGTTTGCGGAGGTCTGCTTAGCGTTTTGACAGCGCTTACGGTATGTTTCGAAATTCAGACAATTTCACCGAGACCAGGAATCTGATTTATCTCCCGAACAAATGCTACAGTTCCGAAGCAATCAGAAGAATTCACGATCATGCCCGTTCCTTTCAAAGAAATAAGATTACGTTGGATGATTTAGGTATGAAAGTTAGATTCAGCTAATAGCTCAGATATGGATTAAATTGGTTTGTACTTGCAGATAAACATCTATACAGAGTTATAGAAAAGTTGGTAACAAATATAAATGGCGATGCCATTAGTGGCAGGAAAAATGTCATTGTTTGGTCATTGCTTATGTCATCTATCAATGAACTTCAAGAAGTGACTTCAAGCTTAATCTCTAACATTTCGACCTGTCATCTGTATTTGACACCATCTGAAAGGTATTGGAGTGTCTTTGAATGAATCAAGACTCATTAAAGAATATTCACCTATTCGTGATTAGATTGGATCTAGAGACAAACATGAATCACCTGTCACAATTGTCATCCATTTTCTTTGAATCGATCTCGAGAGTAATCAGTCTCGA
Organism: Whitmania pigra; assembly: GCA_021613335.1. Lineage (NCBI taxonomy): Eukaryota > Metazoa > Annelida > Clitellata > Hirudinida > Haemopidae > Whitmania > Whitmania pigra. The sequence continues at coordinate 848,495 of JAJTWR010000386.1, read as the reverse complement.
TGCCAATTACATCACAATCATGGAGCAAACATCAGTCCTTCTTACAAACTCTGTTGGTTAAGCAATGGACTTTTATCCTAACAATTTCAAGCCAATATTAATTAATTTACTTATTTTTAATTAATTAAAATGATAAATTTTTATTTGAAATTTTAGTGACATGACTAAACTGCTTGATCATATTTTATTTTCAAGATGTATCTCCTCTATCAAGCTGTTGATGCTGAGCTATTTTTATGGAATCCGGTGCCGAAGTTTATCTGCAACCGCAGGGCCATGAAAAATCACGATGTTGTTAAGCAACTCGTAAATGGCTTCTGCTTTTTTTAAACAAACACTTGTGATAATTATGATGTCGATTATGATGATGATAATAATGATAACGATTATTTTTACGATGTTGATGATTATGATTGGTTTTTGTGCAACTTTCCCAAAATAAATCTCAAATAGTTTTATTGACACGAGCAATTCATCACCTGAGAATTCAATTAAATATTTTCACAGACAAAGAAATTCGCCCACCAGGTAGGAACCCTGTCAGAGATAATATCGACCTGTCTCCTGCCGAGCGAGATGCTGCAAAAAGAGTTCGACCAACTGATCGCTAAATGTCAGAACTTCACAGCGATGGCTCTGGATCACCGAGAAACTCTGACCTTGAACTCACATCTCCAGGGTCACGAAGACATGTGGCACAACGTCGTTTCTCGGATGTTCGTTTTTATCCACAATGCCATAAAATCCGTGGCCTTCCTGATAGGAAGCTACGCGATTGGTCGTAGGAGTTTGTTTGGCGATTTGCCAAAACTCCAAGAATTGGTGATGGCTCTAGCTGGTGAAATGAAGGAAGTGGCAAATGAGATTGGAGAATCAGAAAAGTTTAAAAATGAGAAGGTTATGAGGTTACCAATAATAATGCTTAATATTGGAATATTGCTTGTAAGTTTTAATTAAAGAAATGTTCAATAGTATCTGTAGTAATTGTATTTATTATTATTATTATTATTATTATTATTATTATTATTATTATTATTATTATTATTATTATTGTTGTTGTTGTTGTTGTTGTTGTTGTTGTTGTTGTTGTTGTTATAATTTTATTAATTTTATTCATGTCAACTTAAATATTCTTGTAGAAAACAAATCCTAGAGAGGAGTACAATGTTTCAGATGGGTGGGTTGACAGATTGAAGTCAATGAGGCATCTTCTCTTGAGGAAATTTGAAAGCTACACATCACTAGTGTCATCATCATCATCATCGTCATCACATCAGAGTCATGACAACAGTCTTCCTAGTGATGATTCTACTCTTTATTCCTTTGATTCTGACTGCTTACTGCTGCTTATGGTCTTCTGCAAGGCACAGGTTTGGTTTAATAAACGGCATAAATATTAATTTGTAAAAATTGAAATTCGTTTTTAAATAAATCGCTAAAATATTTGGTTGTATTGAATTTGTGTTTTATCATTGACTTACTTCATGAGGATTGCCTCAATCTTTTAATTTTCCAGGTGATAAAGTCTGGGAAATTCCTGAACAGAAAGGAATTCAATCCCATCAACATCGCGGGAATTGATGCTGATACAAAGTAATTTTCCATTCTAAAACCGAGAAACTTTAATCAATTTTAACATCTTTTCAGGTTATATTTGTGTTAATTTTAAAAAAGATTGCTTGTTCTGAAACCTTTGTTATTCTTTCAAGAGTTGCCCAAGACCTTCATAACAGATTAAGGTTTCTGTCTGTTGATGGAAAAGATTGGGAAGATGAAGGCAATGCCGATAGAAATGAGTTGATCGATGTTATTGAAAGCATCATCAGAGAATGCCGTGATCAGAAATTGAAGGTAAAATTATGAAAATGGTGGTATTGCTAATAGTAGTGGTGGTTGTGACAATGATTTGTCGTGATGCGGTTGACATTGACGATGTCGGACATCGTTGTGATTGCCGAGAGTATCATTATCAACATCATCACCATCATCATTATTATTAATATTATTATTATCATTATCATCATCATCACCATAATCATCATTATCAGTGTGATTTCACGAGTGTGATGGCAAAGTTTGGTGTCAAAGTTCACAACAAGTAAGTCATGACCTTTGGTGATAACCATTCAACAGGAAAATCCGTTAGCACTCGACTGGGCAGAACAACTGAATGAAAAGAGGAAGAAATTGGATGAAATGGTTTCCTTTCTGTCCTTCCATGCATCTGATCAAAGGTCCTGAATTTTCAATTGGATTAAAAGTATTACAAAAAAAAAACATTACTTTGATGTAACATTAAAGTTACTTTGTTGTTGTTACTGCATGTGACGAGGTTAGCGTAATGATTCGTATGAATGTGGATGGTTGGTTAGACATGTTTAAGTCTAAATTTATCCACCCATTGGCTGTTCTTATATTGCTAAATATTATTTATAATAACAATGAAAATGATGGCAACAATAACATTTGATTTACAATCTCTATGAGTGTACCTTTATTCAACTTGAATATGGTTTTAGTTATTTGATTCAAATCTTGAATGTCATTGATTTATTTGAAATTTAATAACAAAATTGTCTAATGAGTAATTAAATAAATATTTGTATCAACAAAAATTCCTAATGCCTAAATATATTACTTAAGATCAGGATCAAATATGGAAACATCCCTGAGACTTGTCAGTTCTTTGGTGTTCCAAATTGATGCCACTTTGAGGTTCAATGTATTAACTGGCCACAAACAAGTGAAGAAAATTTGGTTTTTGCTTTGGTTTTTTGTTTCAATAGTATGGTTGTTCATCTAAAATTAGATTTTGGGTTTGTTTTGCTGACGTCTGCTCTGTTTATTTTAATCTTTATTTAATCTGTTTATTTTAGTCAACAAATTAGAAAAGCAATTGTGTTAACTCTGTTAATCTGTGTGGGAGTTTACCTGGCTGTACTGAGAACCTAATATTTTTCAGGAATTGTGCTCACCGATCACGCTTTAGTGCATTATTTGAAATAGAAATGCTTTGCACATTCAGTTTTATTAGTACGTTTATGTTTGTCAGTTTCCACAAGATAACACCTTCGCTTTGATTGAAAATCTATCCCGGGCATCCAAGGGTTTACTGGAAGACTTGAAAGTTGCAGCAAAGCTGGTAAAATTAACCTTGTGCTAGCTCTGCTGGAAGCAATAAATAGATTCAATTTCTACTTTTAAACGGCATATTAAAAGCAAGCGTAATAAAGTTCATCATTAGCTACCTTTCTCCTGCAGGGTTTTCGAAGAGCATCTAATCCTTCTGAAGAAGAACAGAAATTGCTGGACGTGATGTCAACGTTGAAGGAATAAATTGGTTTAATGAAATCTCAAATTCGATAGAACGTGACTCGCCTGCACATTCGATTAGCCCGTTAATTGGCACTCGTACATTCACGCTCTTGGAATTTTTACGTGAAAATAAAATGCATTAATTGAAATGCATGAAATATATGAAATAGGATCCATTTCAGTTCGCAAGTTCTCTGCGAGATGGCTAATCCCTTTGACAGCGAGGATCGAATGTCGTCTGCTACTGGGTTGTGGTGCATAGAATGTTGAATAATTGAGAGCAGCCATTAGGGTGATGAGTCAAACAGGCTAGTTTCGCCATTGTAAGTGAACTCCCCAGCATAGATTGTTAAGGTGAGCGTGATAGCAGATGAATGCACCCATTTCATAGCTTGGGTTCACCTCATCGTTCAATAGTTATTGCCAAGGTGAAAGAAATGCTTAACCGGTCCGCATAAACTAAGTGCCGATGACATGATGACGCAATGTCATCGAAGAGAATATAATGCAATGGCGAGGACATTGCCGATACGTTCTGCGCTTCGATTTTTCGCATAAATCCGCGGCTTTCGATTCTATGTTAAGTGCCAACATGGCTGTTCTCCCGATGACGGTGTGTAATGCGCATATCTCCTCTCGCTCGTCGGATATATGTAACAGTTGTTTGGATTAATTTTCATTTTGCATTTTCTACTGATTTAATTTTTTCTCCTGTATATTAATGTAACGTGGCCGACTTGCGATAGTACTGTCGGTTTAGAGCACAGTTGTTTGGGAGTCAGATTTTTGGAAACATCTAATTTAAACTTTCCCGAATCAAAATTACCTTCGGGATATTTTGTTTAATGAAGAGTTTGCAAATTGGAGGGGTATGTTTTTGGGGTCTTACATGAATTATTTAAAGTATATAATGTTCTTTTAGCTATTTAAATTGTCTGGTATCGCATTTGTTTATATTGCGAAATATTTAGTGCTCTGCCAATTGTCCGACAGTAGCGCCGAAAATATTTAAGCGAATCTAAATTTAATTTCGTAATCAGATTCGTGCATTTATTTCAGTGATTGAAAATAAAAGTCTTTCAAGTTATCCTGCATTGAGAAGCAGATCGGGCGCAAACTGCAAAATTTTTCGAATTGTTAATAAAGTAACAGTTTTTGTTGAGATTTGATGGAAGAACTCAGCAATTGTTCTACTTTGTAAACAAAGAAGTGACAAACTTCATTTTTTTGGCAAGATACTAATTCTAGTTGAAAATCAGTTATCAAATGTCAAGTGAACTTCATTCAACTTTGGAAAATGCCCGGAGTACTGAGTGCATTGGACGTTTAAGCATTTCTAATCACAAACACGACGAGGATGAAGTCGATAACGCAAATCTGGCCGAGCACGACGTCGAATTCCCGCCCATCACCAGCAATGGTTCATTGTCACCGACATGTCAAATGGGAAACAGTCTGTTTGGAGAAGGAGGCTGCGTGTCTCTGAAGGAGCTGGGCAGGGTGAAGAAGAAGGTGGAAGAAAGCAGCGTCGACAAAGAACGAAAGTCTCCCATCAGCACGATATCTAGCGGCAATTACTCCAAAGTCGGCGCCGTTCCGAAAACGGAACCGGCGACCAGACAAAACAACAGGTTCAAATGTACCACCGTGCCCATTTCCAATGCTTCGATGGTCCAGCGAGTCAGAGCGGAGGACGTCGTCAATGCCTCTGCGAACAACAAGTCCCCTCTCGACTCGGTCTCGCCGATCACGACGGCAGTCGAAACCTCTTCGGCGAGTTCTTCCATAACTTCGAGAAAATCTCTCCTTAGCGATCGGTTGCCGACCGTTTCCTCGGCGACCGAATCGAAGTGCATCGCGTCGATTCGCTCTCCGTCGCCCGCGAGGACTTCTCGAATGCCGAGTTCGGGGACCGAAGAAAACTCTCTTCTATCCGACGAGACGAACGAATCGTCCGGACGGGAGGCATCTTGCGGCAAGCCCGGCGCCGCCGAGAGCGACGTGGACGGAGCTCCCTCGAAGAAAGCGAAGATCGAGGAAAGAAACGACTCCTCGAATTTCTCGGACGACGAGAGCAACGCAACGGTGAGAAGCAGAAAGGACCTGGAGAGGCTGGCAGGCAATTCCAAAGTTGTCGATCGAGGAGACGATCGAAAGCAGACGACCGAGAAGGATGCAGACGGAGACGGGGCCGCGACGTGCGCTCTGCAGGAGACGTTCGTCGAAGAGGAAGAAAGCGACGAGGAGTTGGACATACGGAAGAATCTGTCGAAGGCGCTCGACGAGAGCAGGGAGAAGAAGGAGCCGGAGGAAGAAATGGTGGTGGCCACTTCGCCCAACGGTCGCTTCCTCAAGTTCGATCTCAGCATAGGTAGGGGATCCTTCAAGGCCGTATTCAAGGGGTTGGACACGGAGACCGGGGTTCACGTGGCCTGGTGCGAGTTACAGGTGAGCTGCGTTCCTGTTAGTCTTTGAATAATTGTTGATCGGTCTATCGGATACTGATAGCGTTTGCTTTTAAGTCGAAGAATGTGGTGACTCGTCAAAATAGCCCGGCGACAAAATAGCCCCGTCAAAACATCCCCGTCAATGTATCTTTATAAAAAAAATATTTATATGAGTTGATACATTAACCTATAACTTATTTCAAATTTGATTAAATGAAATGAGTTTTATGTTTTGATGGTGCCATTATGACGGGACTATTTTGTCGCGGGGCTATTATGACGGGTGCCGAAGAATGTCCTTCGTAGGTCTGAGAAGTTATGGAGGACGAGATTTACATTTTATGTGATGCTAAATTAGAATTTATTTGTTTAATTGTGAATAGGTTCTACTTTTTAAGGAGGAATGTTTGATTTACTGCTAGTGATTGTGACTAATTCAATTGGATAGAATCCATAATTTGTTTTATCAGTCAATTCAATTCCAAATTTATTATCTCTCAATTCTTGAGCCAAAAATATTAGTGAAATGTCAAAAATGGATCCCTGATGTTTTTTGCCCAAACTTCTATATTCTTTTTCCTAATTTTTTTTTCTAAAATGAAGTTCTACATTTTTAATTGAAATTAGTTTATAGGAGATCGCTATTTTAATAATTAATTCCTTATTAACTCATCACTAGTAACATCGCAGGTTATTGCGTAAAATATATTCCTAAACTCTGCGTGATCACTCGACCAAAGTCATCAACGTAAATACACAAAGTTATTTTTATTTTATTGTGACACTTTGATGTACTTGTAATGTAACACAATACAATATGACATAAATACAAACTTGCAATACTCCGTGAAGACACTACTGCTTTGTTTCTGCCTGTTTAGCTGGATATGTATTTCATTTCCTCATCCTAAGAGAATTAATTCCTACCAGATTTCATCACACCACCTGATACTCTTTTCCAGACAATTTCACAGGTATCCTGTTACCATCATTGACCATTAACGACAAGCCATCCATCCGACACACGCTCTATTCCACTTCTGTAAAACAAAAGGCAATCTATTCGTTTCTGCCATGGCTTCCTGACAAGATTTGGGATGAATCATTTATCTTGTCAAAAAAAAAAAAACAAAAAACATGTCAAAAACAGGAAATGCTGAAAGAACATCAGACATGCCTCAAAAGTATTTGTGATGATTTGGATCTCGATTTGGAGAACGGAGCATTCATTCATCTTCTCTGACCATCCATCCATCCTTCGATGATCCTGATGATCCTTCTACTGCTGCTACATTTCTTCTACTTTCACTCCTTGCATTCTCGAGTTTCAGAGTACTTCATCTTTACCTCTAACCTTCTTCAACAAACTGCAACACTGGTTTCATGAGTTTCATAACCTGGCGATGGTTATGATGGTGTTTTGTTGTGGAATTTTGCGTTGTTGTTATTACTTATTAATTATTAGGTATTATTATTTTATTATTTGTTGTAAGTATTATTATTATTATTATTATGATTATTATCACCTTATGAAAGTGATATCGCTTATTGCATCATTTACATGTTGTCAGTTGTTATCATCCAGAACTTGTTTTTTTGTACTGTCAGTGATTTAATGTTGTAGTTCTTAATCATTCTCCACATGAAAACATGGTCCACATAGAATCTCAATTTCACTTTCTGAGCTCACATCATCCTCATCCATCTCATGGTAATCATTATCTGTCATCATTATCAGCATCAGTACTGCCATCTTCGTTGTCATCTTCGCCACTTTGGCTTCATTATTATGTCATCTGATTTAGTTAACATATAAACTAAAGCAACAGCTAGAACTCTGCAAACTTCCGATATATGCAAATGATCTTGTTGCAAAGTATTCTCGTTCTTTAAAAATGTTTAATTTTTATGTTAGCATTCTCGATACAAAGAATGCAGACAGGATATGGTTTGAGTAGATGATACACAATCCTAATAATGAATGTTTGTTAAAAACAGCATTCCATTCTGTGAGACGTATTATTGACCTGCAGTTGTGTCTTTTACCTGTAGCTGTATCTTTTACCTGCAGTTGTGTCTTTTACCTGTAGTAATATCTTTTACCTGCTATGATACTCTTATGATAATTCTTTAAAGTGTCCAAAAATTATGAACACAATCTGGCCCACGCAAGCCACGGTCGCCTTGGATTTCGAGCAATTTCTAGTGGCACACTCGATTCTATGGAGTTTGAATCAATAACCAGTTGATACTGGTTCGAAGTCCCATTTCTAGTGGTGAAGAATTCCTGATGGTAGATGTATGTTGATGATGATGATGGTAATGATCCTGCTGACAATTGTGATAGTAGTGAGCAGAAAAACTTTCTAGGAACAAAAAGTTATTAAATCTAAGAAGCAAAGTACTTTGTCAACGATTGAAAATCTACAACAAACATCTCTTAATTCTATTAGTGACATAATAATATTAATAAGTAATAATAGTGCTAATCAAATATTAATAATAATAACAATAAATAATAATAATCGTCAACATCATCGTCGTTATTATTAATATTATTCATAACCATGAGAATAACAACGACATGCCTGTTTGATCAAGTATGTGCCAGGTTTTACTGCCAGGTGATATTTTCAATGACATTGCAAATACTGTCGTAGACTAATAAATGCGGACCGGTCAGATATTGGACAAGTAGTTGCTAATGCAGCCTCAATAAAGCTTTTAAGGAATACTGGCTTATATAAGATTTCATGTTGGTCTATTCTCTCCTTTGGGCTTAGTCATGATAATGATGATGATGATAATAATAACAATAACAACAATAGTAATATTAATAATATTAACAATAGTAATATTAACAATAAAAGTTATTTTGTAAGGGCGTGATGATTGTGACAGGATGTCACCGATCAATGTCACGATGTCAATAAGCTTGTTTTTGAGGAGCAGTCATTGCTATTTCATTGAGCTTTCTGTCTTTATTTTTTTTTCTATTTTTTTTGTGTTTGATTTTCATTGAAGAAATGGCTTCTCCATTCTTAACCCGACCACAGAGCAGATGCTGCAGGTGTCAGACCTTGTCAGGATGTTTTTAGTTTTAAGATTCGTCTTTTACTTGCCTCAGACTCCATCGATCATCAACCTTTCTACTTTCTTGTAGCTTTTTATTTGAAATGCAGTGCTCGGCCATTGTCGAGCAACCCTGGATTGGCAGACCTTTTCGGAATAAGTATTGTATTTTTTGTGTTGTTTTCGTAGAAAAATATACTTTTTTTTGAGGGAGACATTGGAATACACCTGCTGTACTAACTGTGCAACACCGTATGCGTATGTATAGATACAGTAGACAGGACATTGACACAAATAATAATTAGGAACACATTTTTTTAGGGGGGGGGATGGGTGGTTGTCCAACTGATTTCTGATGCCCCCATCTATTGACTTTTGCAAAAAAAAACAACGCTAAAAACAATATATAAAATAATATCCTTGTTGATATCCCCCTTGACAGAGGTTGAACAAAGGTCCATTGTAGACATAAAATCTTTTATCCTTCATTTTATGGCATTTATAAACAAGGTTGAATTATAATATTCACTGTTCTTCTAACAATAAAGAGCTCTTTATGGATAATTATGCTATTAGCACAGCATGTGCCATTGTTTGTGATATTTAAATGTCGATATTTTTTTATTTATGTTTTTCATTTACGTATTCATCTGTTCATGTTAACACCCGTGTTACTCTATTTTAGCCTTTGACCTCTGCATTGCAATTACACTATTGCCCAAATTGTTGATCTTCTTCTATGGAAAAATCAGTACATTTCCATGACAACCAGGCTCTTTCTCTCTCTATTCACTTCACTATCTCCTTTTCTCTCACGTTATCCCGAAAACTTTCAAAGCATTCTTGAGGTTCTGATTTGAAGTTCTTTAACTGGTTACCTTCACTTTTGAACCATTTGAACATCAATAATTAACAGCAACAACAATTATAATTATAATAATAATAACAATAATGTAGGGCTAAAACCCTAACAGATCCATCCATCAGCCCATCCTCACGTACCTGTTGCACGTGAGGCTTGATTCAGCAGCCGACTTCTGATTGGCGGTCTGCTATGCGGACCCTGCTGGGTATTGCTTGAATTATTGAATCTCCACCCACACAAATCCGTCTGTCTGTCTGTCTGTCTGCCTGTCTGTCTGGGCAAGCATCCTCCTCTGCGTCTGTTGCTCCTAGGAAGCGTTTAACGATGGAGCATTTTTATTGGGAAATTGCTCTTGGTGATGACAATTGATGATGGTGATGATAATGATGACGATGATGATGATGGTAATGGTGATGATGGTGGTGCTGTTGATGATGATGATAATAATTATGGTCCTATTGGCAAGTCCCCTGATTTTAATGAGTTCAGGGTCAATCATAATTGCTGTGATAGCTGATGATATTGCGTTGTTAAGATCGCTGACGATAATGACTGGATTCAATGAATGATGATGGCAATTGTAGCAATATGTATACTTATTGTATTAATTATAATAGTGGTAATAATAACTATTAGTATTTGTATTAATTGTAACTAGTTTACCATTATCGTCTTGTGGATGACGTCATTGCAAATATGAACATTTAGCAACAATTGACAATGTTTTTCTAATATATTCCTGAATTTTCCTAAATTCGAGTTGTTTTTGTTTTTTTAAGGCATTTTGCAACAACAAGCCATTAAATTGTTCTGACACTTTTGACTGATATTTCTGTAAATTTAGCATCCAACATTTGTCGATCCATGTTTTTCCACCCTTAAAACGTGATGCTATTAATAGGACGACTGAAGTTGTTTGCTAACTTAAGGCGCATTTTCCAAGGTAGCATCATCAAAGGAGCAAGTGTTTGGAAGGTGTCGGTTTGGGAAAATCCAAGGAGTGGGAATAATTTTCGATTTCTAAAGTTTCTAAATAATTCGTCTTACCATAATTTTTAAAAAGATTATGCTATTTCTGGCGCACTAAATCTTATTATTTTGTATTTCTATTCTGCCAATTAAGTGATTGGCTCCTATTAATAGCCACCGAGGCTTCAAAAAGCGATTGGGTGCACTGTGACTTTTATGAATTCTAAATGAATATTTTTAATATTTTTGCATGCCAGCCAACTTAATAATCGTCTAATTTGGTTTGCTAATCGACTGCAATAAGCAGTTAAAACATTTACTTAATTCATGATAAGTCATGCGTTATTAGTTATTATTAACTGTTATTAAGCATTAATTAGCTTAAGTGATTAAGTATTAACTGATGCTGTTACGTATTATTAGTTATTATTAGATGCTATTAAGTATTATAATTAGGTGTTATTAGACGTTAAACCACATCCTAATTGCTCACTGGAGGTGTACTTGCGTTCAAGGTTCTCATAAGTCTAAAGTCTAATCATCAGATTTCAAACGTCATTTCTGTAAAAAAAAGATGACATTCGAGTCTCGAGCTCCTATTAAGTGAACTCGTCTCGACTTTGAACTCGAGCGACGCAATAATAATTAAAAATAATTACAATAATTAAACATGGGGGTTTATTTTATTGACTAACAACCTAAATCGCAAGGAGTTGCCGTAGAACAGCATTTGTTCAGCAGTGCAGTAACAGCTTCGTAACAATTATAACAACGACAACGACAATGGAAGTGGCTTTTCAATTTATAATGTACAATGTCCACCTCGATTTTATTTATATAATCACCCTCATGACACATTCATTCACGATGATTTGATGTTACTGATGATGAGGATGATCTGAAGGTAATGATGATGATGATGATGATGATTCCATGGTACTGATGTTGATTTGATTGTAATGATAATGATTTGATGGTACCGATGATGATTCTTCAAGGACCGAACGTGGCAGAAGAGCGAACACCAGAGGTTCAAGGAGGAGGCCGAGATGTTGAAAACCCTGCAGCATCCAAACATCGTTCGTTTCTACGACTACTTCGAGGAGAACCCTGTCAAGGGCAAGAAGGTCATCGTCCTGGTGACTGAACTTATGACCTCTGGAACTCTCAAGACGTGAGCAGTGTTCATTAATTTTTATTATTTTTTATTTAGCTCTGTCTATGTTTTTTAGTCTTCCTAATACTTTTAGGGGTCATTGTTCCACTTGTGTTTTCAAGAGATAGTTTATTATTAATATTATTATTATTGATATTATTATTCTGTGCTTTATTATGTTATTATGTGATATTTAGTATGTTATTTATTATATTACATTTTTTATTTGTTTTTTGGAGATTTATTACAATTGTTTTTTTCTCCATTCGTGACGCTGTTTCTCGCTTTGTTAACATTGCTTTTACGACGTCACTGGCGATGGTTAGGTGATAAAAACTTTAGGTTAGGAGGCGAGAAACTCTTCTTTGTACCATCATTCACCTTGTTACCGCTATCATCATCATCATCATCATCGTCGTCGTCGTCGTCGTCTTCATCATCAGCATCATCATCATCATCGTCATCACAATCATCTCCTTCTTAGCGTTGTTTTTGCTGAGGTGTGATTTATGTCTTTCCGAGCGTTGTTTCCACACGTCTTTCAACTTCTGCTGCCGACAGAATTCCTTAGAATCTCTTCTCAATTTCTCAAAGTCACGTCTTCAAGATGGCCTCGCTTTATTGGTCATGCACCATCGTCGTCGTCGTCGTCGTCGTCATCATCAAAAATGTTGTTAATTATGTCATCCTCAATTGTGTCAGCAGCTTATTATGCTGAGCAACACATTAAAGTCCCAGATTCAGTTATTTGGTATTATTACATTTAATAATAATAATCGTGTATGTCGTTATAATAATAACAGTAATAATAATATTAATAATAATAATATTAATAATAACATAATTTATCAAAGATAAAGATTACTATTTTAAACTTGTTATTATTATTATTGTTGTTGTTATTGTCCATTTTAAAATGCGTCGTTAGCGTGTGAAACGATAATGGTTATTTCTTTTGAACGTTGAACGGGATTATTATTATTATTATTATTATTATTATTATATTATTATTATTATTAATTATTATTATTATTATTATTATTATTATTATTATTATTATTATTATTATTGTTATTATTATTTATTATTATTATTATTATTTATTTTTTTTTATTATGATGTATGCTCGTTGACATTGAAGCGTATTTTGAAGCATTGAAGACCAAAAGCGACTACTACTACTACTACTTCCTATACTACTGCTGTAATATTAATTGTATTATTTAATAACATGATAATAAATTATGAGGAATACAATAAATTTTAATTATCGTTATCATGTTATTATGGATATATTATCATTAGATAGATTAATAATTATTTAATATTATTATTATGTCGATTTGAGAAACACAACAACAACAATAACAAAAATAACAAGATCAACAATATCAACAACAACATCAACAATATCAACAACAACATCAACAATATCAACAACAACATCATCAACATTAACAACATCAACAATATCAGCAACAACATCATCAATATCAACAACAACATCATCAATATCAACAACAACATCAACAATATTAACAACAACATCATCAATATCAACAACAACATCAACAATATCAACAACAACATCATCAATATCAACAACAACATCAACAACAACATCGTCAACATTAACAACAACCACAGCAACAGCTGCTTGAACCCTCCTTGATTTTGATACTGAGAGATAAAGGATTAAATGAAATTATTCTTCCTAATCTCAAATCACTTGGCTCCTCTCTGGCAATTGTTTATTTAGCATAAATAATAACCGCTACTAATAGCTTGTGCCTTTTTCTTATAGATTTTGTTATTGTCTTTATTAAGAAATCATAATGTTATCGTTCTTGACGATTTTGTGTCATTGTACTAAGCTCTGATCATTGTACTTGGCTATATTATTGATCGGTGTACTTGATTAGTCTAGCTTTTTATCTTCCTCTCCGACTGCTCACAACTGTCTTTAATACATGTAATACGAGTAATACGTGTTTGTTGTCCTTTCTGACAATAGTATTCTTCTACCTGGTACCTTCGTATTGTTTACCTGGTAATGACATAAGTTCGTCTGTAATTAACCAAATATTTAATATGTTATTAATAATATTTTATTATTATTTAGTGCTTATTTATATCTACAATTACAGCCATAATGGGCTCTCATCAGCAATGTTTACCCAGCCACAGCCAGATGGTACTGCTGCGAAGTATTTTTGTTGTTGTCTCCAGTTTCTGGACGGGCTTTCTTTACGTCTTAACATACCAGCCTGCTATGAGCGTGCTTTCAGTTCTCTTTTACGATCTCCAGTAGTAAGCTGATAATGTGGGCCATTCGAGTTAGGTGGCTGTACGAAGTAACCGTTTCGGGGTGTAACTAGTTAGTCAGATAGTTTTTTTTGTGTTTGTGAGCATTTAGTAATTTAGTAAGCATTTATTTATGTGGACATTGATGGCTACACGTCGGTTTAGAATTGTCCACAAGCATGCCTTTAGAGTAATATAAAAAAAGATATATAAAGCTATACTAAAAAGTGTATGTACTGTTAACATATATATATATATAAAGTATTTTTTGGAAACATTTGAATATTATCAACTACCAACCAACCAACCAACCAACCACAACTCGCATATTTAATTTACAACGCACCCTGCATTTAATTCAACAGCAGATGGTTCTATTTTTAAAACCGGGAAAATACATTGTCGCATTGGAACGTGCTCTGAATAGTTTATAGCTTCCACTGCCAGGACAGACTTTCTTTCTTTCGATTCCAACGCATTCCACGGATAATCATCACCATAATCATCATCATCATAATCATCATCATCATCGTCGTCGTCATCATCGTCGTCGTCGTCATCATCATCATCATCATCATGGGAAGAGTTGTTGCAGTATTTAGCATCAATTGGCTGCAATGGAAATCAGGCTCAACCCTCGTCTGGATAAGCCGTTCACCTGATGATAATTATAATGATGTTTTTGTCGATGATTGATGATAATAATGATTTTGATAATGATGATGATGATGATAATGATGATGGTGGTGGTGATTCTGCTGCTGCTGACGATGATGATGATGATGATGATAACATTGTTTCTTGACCTCGTGTATCTTATCGCTTCCATTTAAAAATGGCTTCTAAGAGTCAAGAAACAGAAAATGGAGAAACAGAGTAGGAAAATGTGGAATTATTTCTTTGAAAAGTACTCGGTGAAAGTTTCCTTATCAGTGGCAGAAGTAAATTTATTTATTTATAACGACAGTCTCCTTCTGATCTTGAGGAGGATATTATTTCAGAAAGAAATTATTATTATTATTATTATTTTTGTTATTATTATTATTATTATTATTATTATTATTATTATTATTATTATTATTATTATTATTATTATTATTATTTCGAGAGGATTTTATTCTTGCACGTCATGACTTATTTTCGATTCATTCAAGTTCATTCGAAAGGAGGGCTAATTCGATTATTTCTTATCTTTTTCTTCCATCAGTTCGACTATGCTCCTATTAAGAAATCTCGAGCAGATATTCTTTTTTAAGCCTTTGATTGACAGGGCTTGTACAAGATCATCCTGTTGATTGGCCAATAATAAGTATAATGATGATAATGATGATGTTAATAATAATAATAATAATAATAATATAATAATAATAATAATAATAATTATAATATTAACAACAACAGTAATTAATTTATAAGGGGCAATGTGCATAGCGTCAGAGGATGCTATTTTTCAAAAGCTCTCACCCTGCAAATCTTAACAACTGCCAAATCGCTTTCGCTTTCCTAAAAGAACTTTCACTTTCACTAAGGTTTTGTCTGTGCGTGTTTGTGCATGTACTCAGCCTGCGTACCATAAACTGGTACTCATCCATTTGACCCAGACAGGTGTTGAAGAAGAACATGAATATTATTTTCCATTTTTTTATCCAGATTGTTTATGAACTGTTCGTGCATGAACTTATTTGGTGACAACAGAACTGTGGTTTACAAGTTTACAAGATGTCGGTACTTTGTAGCTTATTCTCGATCTCTACTAAATGATGGAGTTTTTTTTTTTATTTTTTACATTTTTTAGATTTTATTTTATTCAATAGTTGTCTGCGCTTATTGTTCGTTAAGTTCATGTGTTCACCGGTTTGTAATTCCTTATATGTAAATGTGATTTATTATTATTGATGTTATTATTATTTAATAATATTATTATTATTTTAAATATTTATATATTATACTAACATTTTTTATAATAATAATGATAATAATAATAATAATAATAATAATAATAATAATAATAATAATAATAGCAATGTTATTTCATTAATTTATTATTTTATGTGTCTGGTTCATGTCCAATTCTCTGCTAAACGAATGAAGTCCTGAATTAATGCCTTAGAAGTCCAACTCCAACTCTAGATCTTGGTCGGTAACACTTGATGCTGAGGTGGTAAATAAAATAAAATTAAATACTATACTCCAAAGGATGCAGAGCCGTCCATTGGGGAGATCACGTGCCTGGGCCTTTTAATTGTGATGGGTGTGGTGGATGGGATATCCCACGGAGTAGAGATGATGTTGTTGGTGTTAACCACTGTTGCTACTTTTTATTGGAAGCTGTTGTTGATGCTGTTGATGCTGTTGTTGTTGTTGCTGCTGCTGCTGCTGTTGTTGTTGTTGTTTGTTGTTGTTGTTGTTGTTGTGTTGTTGTTGTTGTTGTTGTTGTTATTGTTATTGTTGCCGTTAGACTCAACCTCTGTGGTCCTGTTGTTCGAGTTGATTACGCGCTTGGAATGAGCATCTCAGGAATGCATGCTATGAACAACTCGCCGCCGGTGATTAGAAGATGGTGATTAACTTGCGGTGATGATTATGATGATGATGATAAGGATGATGGTGCTGGTGATGATGATGGTGCTGGCGATAATGACCAGAGCCCTTTAGATGAAAATGTGACTATGGTAATTTTCATGTTTTCATAATTTATTACTTCTGTGTGTGGCGAAATTCATCATCACGACGTTTGATTGATTTTACCGTATAGCTATGAGTCATTCACTCCAACTAAATGTATGTAAGTACTTGTTTATTGTTTATCATTATTTGTATTTTGTTTATAATTATTTGTATCTTGTTTATAAACATTTGTATTGATTTGGTGATGGTGTTATTTATTGCCTATTAATTATTTATTATTTGCTGTGTTTGTAAACGTTTCATTATTTGTACATCACGCCACCAATCCATCTCCTCCTCATCATCATCATCATCATCATCATCATCATCATCACCATCATCATCATCATCACCAACATCATCATCATCATCATCATCATCATCATCATCATCATCATCCATCATCATCATCACCATCATCATCATCATCATCATCATCATCATCACCATCATCATCATCATCATCATCATCATCATCATCATCACCATCATCATCTCAACTCCAGCAAGCTGAACTCAGGTGAATGTGAAGATCTAACACCACGCCCTTCATATTTCATATTCCTGCTTTATTGATTACCTGTACTAGCCTTAACTCTCACCTGGGCATCATCATCATCTCATCCTACAGGCAGATGATGGTTGCAAACGCTATTTACTATTATTATTATTATTATTATTATTATATCTTGATAATAATTATTAATTGAACTGTAATGGCAAGATATAATAATAATAATAATAATAAATTTATAAAGCGCCGTGTGTATCGCGTCAGAGGCGTCTAGTGGTTCTAGTGCTTGATCACGTGACTCATGCCTCAAGGACATTTGCTTACAATGAATCATCACTTACTCCTGTTGAGAAGGACCAGGAATTCGTGGTTGTCTGTCTCTCTGTCTGCTTATTTGTCTGTCTATTTGTTTGTTTGTCTGTCTGTCTGTCTGTTTATTTGTTTAGGCTTGCTGCCGGTAGAATGGTTGGAAGTATTTGCTTCTCTGGCATCAACTTGTCTTTTCATCATCTCCATTTAACTTATGCTTGTTGTTGCTGTTGATGCTGTTGATCGTAGTAGTTAAGTTTATTACTTAACCTAACATTAACATTGTGTAATCAGTAATAGGCTAGTCTGCTGCAATAATCGGTAATAATAATTGTTTTCTTAAGCATGGCAAAAGCACAGACAAACGGTTATGGAAATAGTCGATGTGATTTTAGACAGTTAGTTATTCAGTCAGTTAGTCACTCGGCTAGTTAATTATTTAGTTAGCCAGTAAGTAAGTTGATGATCGTGTTAATTGCGTTGTAAATGTCGGCAGTCGGGTTAAGATTTCTCGGTAGAAAATTCTTTGCAATCCTTCAGTTTTATTTATTTTCTATTTATCGTCGGTTCAGTTGACCTCATTCCTTAAGCCGTAATTACAACATGAGGGTTATTAATTATTGCCGAACTTTGCCAGTCACGCTTCTGTTTTGCATCAACCATCAACCATGCTTTGGGCGATTAGTGGTGGTGGTGGTGATGGTTGGATGGTGTGAGGATGGGATGCTTAACTGCAATCTGCCTTGTCTCCAGAAGGGCTAACATGGCTAACTCATACCAACAATCAATTAAATCTAAGAGCTTTTTGTTTGAAACCATTATATATATATACTTATATAATTAGTAATTATAAATAATTATCTCTATTGCGAGAACTGAAGTGTTATCGTTTGGATGCCATTGCAATGTTTTATTATGTTGCTCTTCGTCTGCACATGGTTTTTCAACTCAATACTTGAGGAATTACCATGAATAAAACTTTTAATGTTTCTATTTATAATAATAATAATAATAATAATATTTAGTCATTATTATAGTTATTGTTGTTGATATTATTGTTATTAAATTTATGATCGGCATTAATATTAATAGCAGTATAATCATAACCTGCTAATGTTTTCCTTTGTTTATTGAACTGCTCATCTTTTCGTACTGTAATTGTACAACAATATGCAGTATTAACAACAGCAACATTCAATTGTAACAACAACAATAACAGCAGTATTAACAAGATCCATGTAAATATTTAATTATTTTTTTATTTGCTCAACTCGATAACTTTCTATCATCATCATCATTATCATCGTCGTCGTCGTCTGTTTTTATCCATCAGTCCATTTTCATCCCTGTGTCAATTAGCTCTGTCATTCATCCATCGTGCATGCTTCCATCCATACACCAATCACCCATGCACCAATCACCCATGCACCAATCATCCATGCACCAATCACCCATGCACCTATCGCACATCCATCCACGTATCCACCGTGCGTGCGACAACAAAAGCAACGGTGGTAATGTGTCGTATTCGTAACAAAACAACAAATTCGACGAAGCTCTACATAAATGACTGAGTAGATTTCGACATCACGTTAGGATCCACATTATCCTTAGGATTTCTATCCACGCGTACGTGGTAGGGTCTGATAAGCAAGCACGCCCCTGGATGTGCTTCTACGGTCCCCTGGTGCACACGGGGATGCATACTTTTTCCATTTCGCATTTTTTTTATCGATTTTCTTCTTCATGGAAATTTCCAGGGAATCCTGATGTAATAGGAGGGTATGTCGGGGATTCTGTGTATCTCTGTCTCGACGATGTTGTTATTATAGGTTTTTTATGACATTAATAATAATAATAATAATATCAATAAGGATGATATCATGCATGATCCTAGATAGTACCTTGAATTCATTGACTGAAGAGATTATCATCATCATCATCATCATCATCATGGGTTGAATGACTTGAGTTTTGCTGAAGTTTATAAATGCTGTCATGACGTTTGCAATTAACGATGATGATGATGATGATGAAACAAAAGAAAGTTGGCCATCCTCATCCCTCAACTTCCCCAACCTGCTGACAAGATAAGATGACTTCAGACATTCATCTTAGTCATCATCAGTCATTCATATTTTCACCATCATCGTCGTCGTCATCATCATCTTTGTTGATGCGTTTATTCGAAGCAGACGAGTGATACTGGAACTTCTTGTATCTCTGGAATTGCATCCATTCTCCACTCTATCCATCTCTATCTCTATACATATATATCTCTCTCCGTCCATCACCATCTTCCTCGAGATAGCGAAGGCGATGATGATGATAATGATGCTGGTTATGACGTTGTTGTTGATGATGATGATGATGATGATGATGATGATGATGATGATGATGATGAGATGATGATGATGATGATGATGATGATGATGATGATGATGATGATGATGATGATGGTTATGACGTTGATGATGATGAAGCTGGTTATGACGTTGATGATGATTATGACGACGACGACGACGACGTTTATAGTAATGATGATAATGATGGTGATGAGGGCTTTATTGAGAAGTGACGAAATGATTGTGAATGAACAAGTGCGTCATACACGATAATTCTAGATGAATTCATAAACATTCATTTCTCTGCGCACTAAAATAAATTCATTTGTTGTCATTTTTATTGCGTTATTATAATTATTATTATTGTTATTATTATTATTATTATTTTATGATGTTTCGATTTCATTGCATTTGTACGTCATTCTCGTACGGCAATTAAACGTTCAATTGGATCATCTACGATTTCGCTCACAAAAGAAAATAGTGCAATTTATGTTCCAGGGAATGTATCTTTCCTTGTATGTTTCCTTGTATGCTCCTTTGTTTCTCTGCCTGTTTTATTTTATGCTCTCGGCTCTTGCGACCCACTTCACTCAGGTCGGAAGGAATAGACGCGTCATCGTCGTAATCGTCGTCGTCATCATCATTATCATCATCATCATAATCGTCATAGAGGTAGCTGCTCCTCTATCGCTCATCAAGGAATTCATATTTATCAATAATATTATTATTAGTATTAGTATTATTATTGTTGTTATTATTATTATTGTTGTTATTATTATTATTATTATTATTATTATTTATTAATATTATTATTAAATACTGTTTTCTATTAAAACTTTTAATTCCAAACTCATCGTCGTCGTCGTCCTCATCGCTTCATCAACAAACAATTCCATGGCTGGATTTTGGTCTGATTCCACTGTGCCTCGCTTTATGATGTATCTCCTGAATATCGTCATATCATTTTCGTGGCTGTTATCATCATCATCATCATCATCATCATCATCTGTTGTATCATCATCATCATCATCATCATCATCACCATGTAGTATCATTATCATGTTACGTTTATATGTTTCCAAAGTTTAAAAGGAAGTTACTTTTCCTTTCCATTGACGTGGAAATAGGATATCCTGAGTTAATGGAATGTATTTTTTATTTCTCCACAAGCAAACTTTCAATTTTGTTGTTGTCCAGTATGTTCATATATATATGACGACGTTAATGTGGTGGTGATGATGATGCTGATAATAAATACATTATTTCTGTATTAACTGTTATGTTATTGTTAATATAATCATTATATAATTGTTGAATGGATGGATGGATGCGTAGCAAAAGTAATTTTTCCATAGTTTCGTTGTTATTACGACATAAGGCCGGGCTTACTGCGGTCATAAAAGTTGGTTTAATGTCCTTTAGAGAATATCCCATCATCCCTTCCACTGAGAATAAATCTTCTGATATCTTTTTGTCTTCTACATAATTCCAGGTGTCCACCGAATATTATAAAGCACTCATTTTTAGACTTAAGAAGGTAATGGTATTATTACCAACACATGTGTTCTACGTCTTATGTTGCTATGGTTACGTGTCGGATGCTCGGGTGTCCTTCTTAAAGGTGTTTACTTTCATCAGTATCTCTTCAGTCTATCTCTTGAGAGTTCTTTGTTTAAAACGACTATCTTAATAAATGTACCTGCTTGACAGGAGTTGATACAGGTTGATTGACATTCTCAACTGTGTTTTCCAACATGACTTCGTCTCCTTCTTCTTCTTCTTCAGTAAGGAATTGTTTCTTCAAAATAAAGCAATTGTTGCAATTCATGAATTATTAGCTTTTAAGACATTTAAAGCTTTTAAAGACTTTCAACCAATCAAGCAGGAAATGCGAGGTTAATTGTTCTTCTCGTGATGTTTAAAAATAGATCCAAGCCTATTGAGATTGTGGCGATTTGATTTTTTTATTTTATTTTATTATTTTTATGGTTTTGGTTCTCTGAATGAATGAACGAATGAATCAATCAATCAATCGATCAATCAATCAATTCCTAAAATGATGTCTGTTTCCTTTCCTATTTTAGACATCTATACGATAACTATGCTGCTAACTGATAAGTCCTCATCTTCTTCTTCGACCACACACACACAGTTTCTTTTAATAACCATTCCAACTGGAATGATGCAGTTGCTTATCGTCAGGTCAGCATTCCATTGTAATAAAATTCTCATTTTATGTCCATCTTTTACAAGCATCACTTTGAAATGGTAGCAAACTGTACTTAGTAACTCCTACTAAACAGTTGACCTTCTAATGTCTTTCAAGGACGTTTGTTAGCCGTTACTGTGGCCTATTCCACTGGCGTTGAGGCGTGCAGATTATGGTTTTTTTTGTTGTTGTTGTTGTTGTTGTTTCTGGAATTGTTGGTGTTGATGGGGAATAATTTATTTATTATTTAACCGAGAGCTATTGTTGCCAACTTTGAGCTTCATTCTCGGATGATTTGTTAAAAATATCGTCAACGGTGAGATGATAGAATCTTATTATTGGAGGTGAAACATTGTAGTAATGTTTACCATGTTTTGAATGAATCTTCAAAACATTACAACTGAACGATTGCAGGTACATAAAGAGGTTCAAAAAGATAAACATGAAAGTCCTCAAGAACTGGTGCCGGCAGATCCTCAAGGGTCTCTACTTCCTCCACAGCAGGACTCCCCCGGTCATCCATAGGGACTTGAAATGCGACAACATCTTCATCACCGGCACCACGGGGTCGGTCAAGATAGGGGACTTGGGCCTGGCCACCCTCAAGAACAAGTCTTTTGCAAAGAGCGTCATAGGTTTGCATTAATCGTTGGATCATCAGAACCATTGTTACCTGACGAACTTAGTTTCATTTGGTTCATTACTTGGTAAGGTTAGGAGTAGGATGGGGTTAAGGTGCATAAGTTCAAGTTATTACAAAAGCGGCTTTTAATTCGGTGTTTAATATATACATTTATTACAAGAACTGCAAGAATAGGTTGTATTTTTAATTCCTGTCACTTATAATAATAATAATAATAATAAATAATAATAATAATAATAATAATAATAATAATAATATAATAATAATAATAATAATAGAAATAGTAATAGTAATAGTAATAGTAATAATAATAACTATGTGAAATTAATGTCTGAAGCTAAGCAGATTGAAACAGATTATTTGTTGACATCTTGTGAAGTGTTGTTTGCAAAACTTCTTTCATTTGTCAAGTTGTTGTTTGCCACATTCACGTTTTTTTTCAATGTCACCACACTTGACTTACATTCTCATGATCTGCTTATAATTAATAATAATAATAATAATAATAATCATCATCATCATCATCATCAGAATCATAATAATAACGATGATGATAATGATGAGGATCAAAATATCATTAGTAATGTTTAAGTAATCTTCACTATCCGTTCATCAAGTTAAACCCGTTGACCCTTAGACACCATTAAGCCGATTAAAGACTAAACGTTTTATCATTATCACCACCACCATCAATATCATCATCATCATCATCGCCATCATCTTCTTCGTCAACTCTAGTTACTATCATTACTTCAGTTGCTTGTCGATCCAATGATGAAAGTTAGTTTTAATTAAACCGAACAAATGAAGAATAATAATAATTGATTCATCCGCTTCGCATCCGGTGACCTTTGACCTAACCCGGACAGGCACGCCGGAGTTCATGGCCCCGGAGATGTACGACGAACATTACGACGAGGGTGTGGACGTGTACGCGTTCGGAATGTGCATGCTGGAGATGGCGACCAGTGAATACCCTTATAAGGAGTGCTCCAATGCTGCCCAGATATACAGGAGAGTGACCACGGTGAGTATTGATGATGATGGCTATGGTGATGATGATGATGATGATGATGATGATGATGATGATGATGATGATGATGATGATGACTGTGATGATGATGATGATGATGATGATGATGATGATGATGATGATGATGATGACGACGATGATGATGATGATGATGATGATGATGTGATGATGATGGTGATGATGATGATGATGATGATGATGATGATGATGATGATGATGATGATGATGATGATGATGATGATGAGTGTTAGTGTGATGATAACGACGATGCCGGTATTGTGGTGACAATAGAATTCTGTCTAGGCATCCAGTCTGCTCGGCCTAATAGATTGAAAGGGTCCAATTTATCTTTGCTTTCATCAACACCGCCTCAAAAGGAACCATTTTCAAGTTCCATTCATTCATCCGTCCATCCATCCATCCATCCATCCATCCATCTATCCATTCACCCATTCCTTCTTCCTCTGATACGAGGTCCTTCCTGTTCCTCTTTGGATGACGGTCCTGGATGAGAATTTATTTCTCCTCGCGGACCATTAGAGGGAACGGTTGGGTGGGTAATCATCGGGTTGGTTGCCTTGCCATCCTTAGAAAGCAGATTCTTGTCGACGGATGCGATGACGATGATGATTATGATGATGATGACGATGACGACGACGAGTATGATGATGATCATTAAATGTTTATTACCATATTTTGTTGTTGTTGTTTTGTGGATGGCGCGGATGCAGTAAGTGACTTTAATGTTATTTAATTGTAGTAAAGTAACGTTGCTTTGTGACCGCGTTCAGGTGTGTTGTTCCATCGAGGAGGTGTTAATTTCATAAAAGGTGGCTTATGGTGGAGGTGGTGGTGATGATGATGATGATGGATGATGATGATGATGATGATGATTGATGATGATGATGATGATGACGACGACGACGATGATGATGATGATGATGATGATGTTGGTAATGAAGACGACGGCGTTGCTGTACTACTGCTCTTTGGTCTTTCCTCTGGTTTCAGTTTCTCTTTCAGCAAGGAATTTGATAATGGTGTGTAACGTCCTAATATAATGACTATGGTTGTTATCATTATTACTTTTACAATGACGATGATGATGGTGATGATGTTGATGATGAATTTAAGGACATATAAAGTGTGATTCAATAATATCTGAAAGTTAAGAATATTCCTTCCTTAGAGAGAAAGTTTCGATATTCGATAATTATATAATTATAAGTATTATATAATCGTGCTCTTTCACTAATATGAGGGTGAACCCTGTTTACACTACCACTATAGATTAATAATAATAATAATTAATAATGGTGATGATGATGATATTAGTGACAATAATATTAATAATAACATGTTGTTCATGTTTAGTATTAATATTATTTATTAATAGTAATATTACTACTTCTAATAATAACGATGATGATAATAATAATAATAAAAATAATAATAATAATAATAATAATAATATGTTTACAGCTTTTATTATATTATATTATTATTATTATATTATTATTATTATTATTATATTATTATTATTATTATTATTGTTATTATTACTATTATTATCATTGTCCAATTGTAAGTGAAGAATGTTTAAGTCAAGATGATTTTTATTATTAATAGAGGAGGGCCTGTTGTAAATAAAATAAGCCATTCATTCATTCATTCATTCATTCATTCATTCATTTTCTACACTGGTTGAGCAGCTCTGGAAAGCACAGCCGAGCATAAATAGCATCTGTTCAACTCGATTATGATAATCATTCCCCTCTCCTAGTATACATCTTATCTCAGTCCAATCTTGATTTACAATTGATTTCAAAATCGGTGCAATAAATTTGAGTATCGCGCTGTACTATATTAATAATAATTAATAATAATAATAGTTATAATAATAATAATAAATAACATAAGTATCTTAATATATATTATATTTAGTTATATATTATTGATGTAATTATTAATTATTATTTAATTGAACCGTTGCCTTTTTGACGCCACAGACTCTTGCTTCCTTAATGGTTATTATTATTTATTGTTAATATTTATTATTACAATCTCCTCTGCACATTTATTGGGAATGTTATTGAATGATGGATGATTCTCATTATGTTGCGTTGTTGTTGTTGTTTACATAAACACATTACTTTTGCAGAATATCAGTTAATTAATTATCAATTATCGTAAACCTGCCCGTATTACAAATTACTACACTCGTCCCATCACCATCGTTCACAAGCAACGATCTTCATTTTTACCATTACCAGGGCGTGAGACCGGAGGCATTCGAAAAAGTAGAGAATCCCGAGATGAAGGAAATAATTGACGGTTGTACGAAGTCTGTCAGTAGAGAAAGGTAACCTCAACATACCTGTCCATTGTTTACTTTACTTTACGCTCTTGATCTTAACTTATGAAGTCGTGGTTGTCATGGTTACTTCTGGTTGCCTTCTAAGCATGCAAATAAGACACTACCGTGTAAATGTAAACGTAAACGTAAATGTATATAAGCACTACAATAAACAAGACAATACCTGCTAACAACTGTATTTGTTATTGGTCAACCACAGTCCAGTTGTATAGTAACTCAGACATAATGAAGACATAAGTTCAAAAGGTCAATTCATCCATCCATCCATCCATACAACTATCCATTCATCTGTCCAACTATCCATCCATCTAACCAGCCATCATTCTCTCCATCATCTAACAGCAATCCTTCCATCCATGCATTCCAGGTACACCGTCAAAGAACTACTGCAACACGACTTCTTCAGCGAAGAGACGGGCATAAAAGTCGAGGTGGTCAAGAAGGACGACCCGAACCCCGACACCATCGCCTTCTGGTTGAGGGTGGATCCGAAACGTCGCAAACAGCAGCACAAGGAGAACGAGGTCATCCAGTTCGAGTACAACATGACCACCGATGACCCGGACAAAGTTGCCATGGAGATGGTAGTGATTACTTATTATTATTGTTATTATTATTATTATTATTATTGTTATTATTATTATTGTAATTATTATTGTAAGTATTATTTTTATTGTTGTTGTCGTCGTCCTGGTCATCATCATCATCACCATTGCCAGTGTTGTAATTATTATTATTATTATTATTATTATTATTATTATTATTATTATTATTATCCTGTTAATAATCGATGACAGTCATTATCTCGTAATTAAATTTTTTTGTAGGTCAAGTCTGGGTTCGCCTACGAAGACGAGGTAAAGATCATTTCCAAGCAGATCAGCGACCGAGTGTCTGAGGTGAAGCGAAAGAGAGTAGCCGTCGCCAAAGAAGCAGCTGCAGCTAAAGAAGCTGCAGCCAAGGAGGCCGTCGCTAAGGAAGCGGCCGTTGCTAAGGAAACCGTAGCTAAGGAAGCTATGGCTGGAGGAGGCGTCAAAGAGACAACGGTCAAAGAAGCGTCGGAGGTTCAAGCTGTTCACGAGGAAGTAGCGGAAAACGCCGCCAGTGCTGTCGAGAAGCAGGCTGTCGATTGCTCCACCCAATGCCAAGCAGAATCTCCTCCCCCGACCAAACCACAGCCCACGGGGGTGCAGAACAAGCCCGCCAACCAGCAGGCCCCGGTCGCCTCCCCTGAGAGCAAGCCAGTTGCTGCTCAAGCACAGCAGGCCACAGAGAGCCAAGCAGTCACGGCGGGAAGCCAGCAGCAGGTGAGGCATATCATAATCATCACCACTGCTAGGTGCTAATTATGAATTCTCGGCATTCATTTGACAATCCGAATGTATCGATGACAACTAGGCTTTCATCGTTTCTGTACTCTCCGTTCATCATCGTCATAATCATCATCGTCATAATCATCATCATCATCATCATCATCATCATCACCATCTAATCATCTCGAGTCCTCTGTATAATTGAGGCATGCTCTGAAATTGAACAGGAAATGTAATCAATGACATTCGTGTAATGAGGTGATGCTGATGATGTTAATGGCGATGGTGATGGTAACGATGACAACGGTGATGATGGTGATGACGGATGTGATTATTTTATCTTTGCAGAAGTTTTAAAAAAAGTAAAAAAAAAACCAAAGTATCGATGTTACTCTTCTTTTGAAAATTATATTTTCCTTCTAGCTAGCCTAACTAATAAATTATTAATAAACTATCATTTTCTGTAAATAACCATTGACCTTCTTGTTTCAGCAGCAGGGTGATTTAACACCAACACCCACAACGACAACAGCAACGACAACAACAACAACTGGCAAAGTGACTCAGCCATCCTCGCCAGCTGCCAACGTGGACGAAGCGAATCTGATGAAAGATTCGTTAGTAATTGCCTTAACTGCCTTGGTTATCTTACAGTTTACTTAATGGGTTGACGTGACAACTAATAATTTGCCCTTTTAATAATTAATTCATCTACTAATTCATTCGCTCCAGAGAGGAGGCTGGAAATGCAGCCGGAGGAGCAGAAAAGACTAAGAAGAGGGACAAGTCGAAGAGCAAGAAGCCCAGGAAGTCCGAACAGAAGTTGGTGGTTGTTTTTGTGATTGAACAGGAGTTGGTGGTTGTTTTTGTGATTGAACAGGAGTTAGTGGTTGTTTTTGTGATTGAACAGAAGTTGGTGGTTGTTTTTGTGATTGAACATGAGTTGGTGGTTGTTTTTGTGATTGAACAGGAGTTGGTGGTTGTTTTTGTGATTGAACAGAAGTTGGTGGTTGTTTTTGTGATTGAACAGGAGTTGGTGGTTGTTTTTGTGATTGAACAGGAGTTGGTGGTTGTTTTTGTGATTGAACAGGAGTTGATGGTTGTTTAGCGATTGAACAGAAGTTGGTGGTTGTTTAGCGATTGAACAGAAGTTGGTGGTTGTTTTTGTGATTGAACAGAAGTTGGTGGTTGTTTTTGTGATTGAACAGGAGTTGGTGGTTGTTTTTGTGATTGAACAGGAGTTGATGGTTGTTTAGCGATTGAACAGAAGTTGGTGGTTGTTTTTGTGATTGAACAGAAGTTGGTGGTTGTTTTTGTGATTGAACAGAAGTTGGTGGTTGTTTTTGTGATTGAACAGAAGTTGGTGGTTGTTTTTGTGATTGAACAGGAGTTGGTGGTTGTTTTTGTGATTGAACAGGAGTTGGTGGTTGTTTTTGTGATTGAACAGGAGTTGGTGGTTGTTTTTGTGATTGAACAGGAGTTGATGGTTGTTTAGCGATTGAACAGAAGTTGGTGGTTGTTTAGCGATTGAACAGAAGTTGGTGGTTGTTTTTGTGATTGAACAGAAGTTGGTGGTTGTTTTTGTGATTGAACAGAAGTTGGTGGTTGTTTTTGTGATTGAACAGGAGTTGGTGGTTGTTTAGCGATTGAACAGAAGTTGGTGGTTGTTTTTGTGATTGAACAGGAGTAGGTGGTTGTTTTTGTGATTGAACAGAAGTTGGTGGTTGTTTTTGTGATTGAACAGAAGTTGGTGGTTGTTTTTGTGATTGAACAGGAGTTGGTGGTTGTTTAGCGATTGAACAGAAGTTGGTGGTTGTTTTTGTGATTGAACAGAAGTTGGTGGTTGTTTTTGTGATTGAACAGGAGTTGGTGGTTGTTTAGCGATTGAACTTGTGGTTCGTGAACTTCTCAATTGAATACATGGATTGATTTCGAGACGGTCGTCGCGGATAATCACGTTTCCTGTGGTTGTCGCATTTCAATTATTGGTTAGAGCAAATTAGTTAGTGCATGCTATGGTGAGAGTAACCCTACCAGAGCATACCCTTTGAAAATGGTTGGAGGATAAATTTCTCATAAATAAAAATGAAAATTATTTTTATTAATTCTCGATTTAGGTCTGCCCTGCCTCAACTTACGATTCAAAGTCTCGAAGCGGACGGCGACGTCATCCACTGTTTGTTGGAGACGAGCAAGCAGTCCATGGTGTCCTTCAAGTTCAGCAGAGACGTCGACCTGCCCGACGACATTGCTCAGAATCTGGTCGGTGATGAGATTTCAATTGTCGTGATCGTTTCAAAAACTCGCGGGATAATTCGATAATCATTAGTCCGAATCGTCTTTGCTATGCAACGGACTTTAATCAAATAAATAAAATAAAAATAAACCGTCGTTAATCGTTCGTTCCGTCCATTCGATCAGTTGGACCAAAAGTTTCTGTCAGAGGAACACCTGAAGTACTTCAAAGAACAGCTACTGGAAGTCATGCAGTTGGTCAGAGACAACCCACAGGCAGCTCTGGCCATCAAGAGCAAGAAGGACGAGGAACTGGAGTGCGACGGGGAGATGAAATCCTCGGGCACGGAGGCGGAATCGGCAGAGACGGACGCTCAGCCTCCGACGCCCACTCCCTCCGCTCAGCAAACGGTCGAAACTCAAACTACAACGCAGCAGCCGTTGCAACAACCAGTGACCAAGGAGCACGTCGAAATTTCTCCTCCTAATGCCGCCACGGGCCTGCTAGAGAGCCAGCAGCCCCCTCCGATGCCGAAGGGGGGCTCGGCAGCCAGCATCGCCACGGAACATTCGAGCGACGCGGAGTTTTACTACACGCCCGTCGGAAGTCCGGACGAGTCGAGAAGGTCGTCCGTCATTTCCGTCAACAACCATCAGGTAGAGATCCTCGATTTGAATTAATTTATTTCTCGTTGGCTTTAGTTTGTACGTTATGCTTTTTGTCGCAAGACTTAGAATTGCATTATTAACGCACAGAAACCAGTCCCCGAAGTCACGGACGCGTCGAAACAAAAACCTCAAGAGCAACAAAACATCGTCAAAGACCAGAACGTTGAGGCTGTAAAACCAGCCGCTAACAAAGCAGAAAATGAAATAGCCAAAGTGACGTCCGCTTCTAACGGAACGACATCGTCGACGACCGCCTCTGCGGCCGCCTTCGGCACAACGAACGTCACCGCTTCTGCCAGTGCTGCTCCTTGTTCGACGGTTCCTTCGACGTCCAGTACCCCGACTGTAACCTCTTCTGCCCCGACTCAACCACCCACAAACCACTCGCCTTTGTCAGTGCAACCCACCACGGCCGTACCTAGTCATCAGCCGGTCCAGTCGGTCCTTCCCCAGAATCAGAGCATTCCGGTGTCTCTCAACGCCGTCGCCCAACACCAACCGGTCGTTACGACCGCAGCGTCGAAGCAGAAATGCGACGTCAAGGACTTCGAGAATCTCAAGCTGAAGCTCGGTCAGCTGACCAACTTGCCCGGAGCGAAGATCGACACCCCGAAGGTGGAATCGAAACCGAAGATCGAGTCGGCGGCCTCGACGACGTCCGAGCTCCACGGCAAGCAGCCTTCTCAAGAAGCAGTCAACGCTCTTCAGGCCCAGCAGCAAGATCAACTCTTGCAGCAGCTGCACCAACAACAGGAACAGATCCAGAAACTTCAGCAGACCGCTACTGTCGTCCAACAACCTCAACAACAGCAGCAGTCGGTCGTCCAACAACAACAGCAACAGCCACCTGCCGTTCAAAAACTGCCCCAAATGACTTCGACTGCGAGCCAGGTTCCGCCTCGGTCCTTCGTGGCGCAGGCTTCTTCGCCACGAAACAAAACGTCGTCGACCGATCCGCCTCCTCCGAAAGACATCGACTTGTCGTCCCAAACTTTTCCGACGACGCAGGATCAGTCGGTCGCGCGGCAGAAGTGCGCCTTGACGAAGCCCGCGTCGTCCGCGAATCCTTTGCAGCCCGTGCCGGAAGCGAGAGACTCGAGGAGTAGTGCTTTCGTGAACTTCTCCTCTCTCAACCTACAAGCACCGGCGCTGGGACAAATACCCAGTGACGAGGTGATCTCCAATCTGGCACAATTGGCACAATTCCAGTTTTTGACTCAGCAGCAACAACAAACCCAATCTGGATTTTCAAAGGTGAATTTTTTTGCCCCTAAGGCTCAGCAGCTGGAGTTTGGAAAGTACGTTCCTCAGCAACCCGTTTACGCGGTTCAACCTCCAAACAACCTGACCGGAAACGATCACTCGTTCGTGCAAATGGGCTCCGTGCCGACCGTCTATCCTGTCGGCATAAACGCACAAATCAAGCAGTTGTCCGACATGCTGAACCAGGATAAGCAGCAAGCTTTGCTTGCTCAGTGGATTCTCGGCCAGCAGGCCTACCAGAAGCAGTATGCAGTCGAACATCAGTCGGGTTCTGAGCTCCTGAGGCCGGAGGAGAGGCAGTTTCCTCTGGGTCAGATTCCCAGCAGATTTCCCTCGGAGGAAGAGAACTCGCAGGCATCCACTCCTCCTGGGAGGAAGAAGGCCCAGAGATCTGGAAATTTTCAGCACCCGGATTTATCTGACTTGGAACAGCAGTTGATTGAGAAGCTTCGGAGCAATCCCAAGAAGGGATTGCCTCCTCAGAACTTCGCGGCTCATTCTCCTTCTGGAAATTCTCTTCCAGGGCACATCGCCTGGCCAAAATCTGCCGGAGGAGTCGCCTCCCTGGTACAGCTCGGAAATTCTGCCACTCCGGACAGCCCTCAGCAGCCGAGTCCAGTCGTTCAGCCTGTGCCGGTCTTGGCTCAGGTGCCCGGCACCGTGAAAGAGGTTCCAGTATCGTCGAGCGTGTCGGACCAGCAACCATCGGATAAATCGGGTCGAACGGAAGCCGATTCGTCGAATTCCGACAAGCAGGCGGTCTGCGAGCTTCAAAGTACACCCTCGCTGAAGAAGAAGAGATTTGTGGTTTCGAGGGCAAAAAATGATCCGATCAAGAGCGCCAGCGAATCTTCGATCGAAGGAACTCCGATTTCCTTCCAAGCTTCGGCGGATAAAACTGATCAAGATGCTTCAAAAATCATCAAGGCAAAGAAGGGCAGGTTCGAAGTTACCACGACGTCCCAGACGGAACTGTCTCAGTCTAAGGAAGATCAGTCATTGGACCAAGCGGAATCGACGGATGCAAAGCAGAACGAGATGGAGGAGGCATGTTTGAGTCTCTCTCAGAGGCATGAACAGGAACTGCAAGAAGTCAAAGCCAAGCATTTGGAGGAGTGTTCCATGTTGGATACGAAAGCTGCAGACGACGGAAGGGCCTTGATGTCCGACTCCAAACTGCCCATGAACAACGTCGGGTCGTTGAGCCCTAATCTGAAGCGATCGCAAAGTCTCAAGAGTGCAAATCCCCAGAGCGGACAGAGAAGCGAGATGAATGCATCTCCCAAGACCGTCCAGGTCATTAAAAGGAAGCAGTCGGTCGATGCCCTTTTGAATCCCACGACAGCAGGAGCAGAGGGCACGGAACATTCCTCTGAGGTCAACGTCGATAATCCTCACGCTCAAGATCTCCAGCAGTTCGAGGAGCAACGGAAAGAAATCCTCCAAACGAACCTGAAACCCGATCTCATCGCCGTCTTTTCGAAAATACAAGAAAGCAACGCTGCTGGGATGCCATCGATGTCTCACCTCTCCCTCACCAAGCAGGCGAGCAGGAGCTCGGTTTTTCCAGGTTCTCCTCAGCAACCGCTCAACACGTCGTCGAGGATGAGCCTCCAGCAACAGCAACAACCTTCTTCGAATTATTTTAGCCAGAACATGAAGCTGCTTCAAATAATGGAGATGTTTCCTCATCTTGCCCAAGGCATGAGAGCCTCTCCGGTCTCGTTGGATCAACTGCAACAGTCAGAAGCTGCGCTAGGTCTCGGCAGAGCGTTCCATCACCAGAGGTCAATGCAGGAGCAACCCGCCGGCTCGTCCGACCACTCTGCGAGATATCTTGCCCACTTGCACGGCTTAGGTCAGCTGCCCAACTTATCCCAACACTTGAGCCAGCTTCAGGCGTCCGGCGTTCGACCACAGGAATTTTACACGCAATCTCTGCCCCCTCAAGTTCGTGCCCCTCAGACTGGCGCTCCTTCGCCCACGCCTCTGAACCAATCGGGCATCCTTTCGCCTCAGTTTGCATCGTTGTTCAACGCGACCTACACTCCTGAACAGTTGCAACTCGTCATGAAGTTGCTCCAGATCAAGAAGCTACAAGAGGAGTATCTTCAACTCTACCAGCAATTGCAGCACCAGACGATTCCCGTGCCCCTCCTGCCAGAGCTGATTGCTCTCCTCCAAGCGAGCCAGACCGGCGAGATGGGGAACTCGATCAATTTTCAAGGACAACACATGAATGCTCCCCTGTTCACGTTGGACGAAAATCTGCCTCTGGATCAGGCCCTCCTCTCCAGGTGCGTGCCGAATCCAGTTGCAGTGCACCAGTCGAGCAAATCCATAGAAGACTTGAGTTCGCTGCTCGGTCACTTGCCGACGCCTGTCACTCCCGCCGGAAACAGTCAGACCCTCTCCGAGTATCAGAAACTGCTCGGTCTTCTCGGGGGTTATCAGACCCAGGCCTGGGTTGCAGACTGTCAGAGCAGAAATGTTGGAGCCACACAACAACTACAGCAACAACAGTTGTTCAAGGCAAATCTGGAGGCACTCATTTCTCAACTTGCAAATCAACCCGCCGGTGCGACTTTGCCTCAGGTGAATCCGACTCCTTCTCCCGATTTGATCGGACAGCAGATCCAACATTTGACCAACATGTTGGCACAACAGATCAACTACTTACAACCACAGCAGGTACAGTCTGTCATGCCCCCTGCTCAACAACAGCAGCAACAACAGCAACAACTATCCTCTCTTCTGAGTCAATTCTCTCAACTGCTTTCCCAGCAACCGTTACAAACTAGCAATCTGCAACAGCAGCAGCAACAAATGAATATTCATCAGGCCTACTCTCAGCAGGCCCAGCAGAACATTATGAATCAACAACAGCAACAACAACAACCTGTGGTACAGCTCCAGTCTCAGCAGATGATTCAACAATCTTCGGGCATCCAGCCGTCTTCCAACCAGCCGTCCGATGCTGGGCTGCCTCAGCAGGTTGCCATGGAGAGTCACCAAGGCGAAGGTCAGCTGGCCAGTAATCAGCAGTCTAACAATGCCCAACTTGCCCAGCAACTCGAGCAGGTCATAGCTGTGCTACAGACGCTACTGAGCGTGCAGGCCAATCAGCAGGCGCAGGATAGCGCCCAGTCGTCTAGCAGTCAACAACTGATGCAACAACTGCAGCAGCTCATTCACCAACAGCAACAATCTGGAACAGTGCCTCAGCAGGCATTTCCCCAAAGCATGTCTGGAGTGCAACAACACAACACTGCTCCTCCTAAATCACTGACTATCCCTCAACTACAACAGGCATACCAACAATCTTCTCAGATACCTCCACAGACAGCTCCTATTCTGCCCCAGCAGCAGTCTCTGTTTGCACATCAGAACAACTTCACTGTCCTTCCCATCATGCACCAGCAGATTGCCCAGGAGCAGGGAAGCATTCAAAAGCCTGTACCGGTTCAAGCTCAGCAAGTTCATCCGCAACACCTCAGCTCGCAGACATCCCAAATGCAACAACTCCCGACTCATCTACAGCAACAACAACAACAACAACAACCACAGCAGATGATTCCTGCCAAGCCCGTCCAGCAATTGCAAAACATTCAGAATCTCCAGAACAGCCAAGATCAGTTCCAGTTCCAGCAACAATTGCAACAACTCCAACAGCAGTTGCAACAGGTTCAACAGCAGCAGCAGAAAGCCGAGCAGATGCAACATCAAATGTCGCAGGAGACTTCGCAAAACAAATCCCAGCCACAACAACAGCAGCTGTCCTCCTCTCAAACATCTCAAAACATGACCAATGATTCTATCACCATTCAACAATTGCAACATCTTCAGGCCCAGCTGGGTGCGTCTTCGGTCGCCTCCATGTGCGCTACTGTTCCGTTGGCCAATCCTTCGGTGCAATATCAGACCATCGCTCTCCAATCACAGCAGCCCCAGCAGCTTCAGCAAATGATGCAACAGCAGCAGACAGTACACAATCCCCAACAACCGATGTATCAACAGTCTCCTCAGACTCCCCTGACTGCGGTTCAGCCGCAGACAAATCTCCAGTTGCAGCAGATACTACAGCAACTCCAGCAACTCCAGCAACCACAACAGCAACAACAGCAGCAGTTAGTCCAGAGTCACCAGGCTCAGCAACTAATGCAACAATCCAATTTGGGGATGATGATGATCGGGGTCGACCAGAGCCAGCCAGCTCAGCAGTTACTCCAGGGGGATGCAGGGATTCAGCAGCTCCCGGCCAATGTCATTCAATTGCTTCAACAGTTCTCTGCTGTAAATTCGCAGCCCTGTTCTTCCCAGCAGCCCCACGACGGGGGTCAAATGTCCCTCCCGGATCCCTCGTGAGAAGACGGACGGATTCCCGTCGCCGGCCAGGGCAATAATTACTTGCGTTTCATAATCAAAGATGCTTTCTGTTATTTTCACGTTTGATTTTACAGTTCAGAAATCCACTCGAGTGTAAATAGTTTCGCTTTGCAGAGCGTCGGACGTTTCGATCGGTGGTATCGTTCTCCGTCGCCACGAGGTTTTGGTTGCTTTTCGGACATCTTGTGATATTTAAGAAACATTTCAGCATAGGAGATTGTCGATTCTCGATTCTACAGCCGACAGCCCCGATGCCTGGCGTTGAACTTTGTGATCATACTTGCATAGTATTAAAGGCTTTAACATTGTTGTACCTGCCCGTTGTACAGTTTAGTGTTACAGTAATTTATTGCTAGACGTAGTAACACAAGGACGCTCCGCTCGTAAGCTTTAACCACCTCCCTTCATTTGCATATCGCCAGGGAGCGACAACTTCGTTTCATTCGTAACATCTCATTTCAAATTCAAACAATATTAGACATTGCGCATTGTATTGCATTCTTACATCGGAATATTGGCATAATGCCAGAAGCTTGGGATTCGCTCGTCCAGTTAATGCCGACTCATAATCTTACGTAGTCACCTTTGGCTCTTTGCGGGCATGGGGATCTCCTACCCAGCACTACATTTTGCATCTAATTGCTTGTACTGCTTACCTCGTCAATCTTAACGCCGTTACCGATGCACAGTTATTATAGATCTGTAAATTATCGTGTATCGTCATGATTTTCTCGTATGCCCGCTTCGAATCTTAACGAGCTTAAAGTGAAACATCATCAGTTAGTACCCCTGCCAGGATTCGGTCAATTCAGCTTGTGGTCATCACTCATCTGGTTGCTTCCCGATTGTAACGTTTCCGATTCGAGCGATTTGAATACGAAATATGAATTATCTAAACGATTTCTTTCAATAAAACGTGGAGTACATCGCTAAATTCATTGTCATTGTCGGTATTTCGCGATCAACGAGGCCGAGACTAGTTTCGATTTACAAAAAGCCGACAAAAAAGAAAATTTCATTGTGGAACTGTCGGTTCTCGAGATGCACATCTAGCACCAACGATAGCCACTTCCAAAGTCTTTTTTTAACATCGGATCACAACAAATACATTTTTTAAACGAATGTTCATCAGAAGATTTTAATATAAATATTCAACGTTTCCCCCCAGCTAACAAAATGACTCCCCTTTTAGCTTGTCTTGGCTTTAAATGTGGATTCTTTCGGAAATAAGGCCATGCATATGTACGATTAAACTTAACTTTTTGAAGAGCTTTAGTCCAAAATCCTGAAAAATACAAAGTCATTGGTAGATGGGCGGACGCGTCGTCGGACGTGTGACGGCCGATGGATTTTTCGACTGATAAGCAACACGTCACTAACTAGATAGCGTCTTGTCCATCTTACATTTCGTCCATTTCTATCTTGACATCGAATTCGGGCCATGACCTAATTATTCAAGAAAATCTTCTTTTAAAGAAGTGTGTTTATTGGTTGTATCGGAGAATTTACAATAGTAACGAAAAGATTCAACAGGTCTCCTAACGAGTTACGTACATCACTTGCGTCGGAGTGTTCCTGTATCGATAATTGACCGAATTCCTTTAGAAATGAAAACACCATCTTTAGTGACTTTACAGTCTAAAATTGAAAAGTTAGTCACAGACTTCTGCTTTGCATGGGTCAGTATGTGGGATTTGAGATTGGTGGATTGGGCAAACTTTTTGCTGCAGCCCTCGAACGGACAGACGTACGGCCTGTCGCCCGTGTGAATCCGGACGTGAGTTCGCAAGTTGAAGTCCAACGAGAACCACTTTCCACAGCCTTCGAACGTGCACTTGAAAGAAAAATTTGACGTGGTTAAGCACGAGTTGCTCGCAGAAAAGAAATTAAATCAAATCAAGCACCTGAAATGCTTTTTCTCCAGTGTGAACGAGTTGGTGCCTCTTCAGCTTCGAACTCTCCACAAAAGCTTTTCCACATTCTGCACAAACGTGAACTCTCGGGCCGTGCGTGTGTAGGTGCTTCCTCATCGTGGCATTATCTTTAAAATACTTCAGACACCCCTAGTGAGGTGTCTCAAATAATGTTTAAAGACATTCACAAAATTGTATCATAAGGTTGTGCAAGGTCATACCTTGTGAGGACATCCCACAGTTTTAGAAACTTCATCAGGATTGTCGTGGTTTCTCGACTTCAGATGGTTTGGCCTGCATACCAACAATGTCAACAGACTTGTATTTAATCAAAATGCACATTGAAAGTTGCATGTAATCTGAAGTTCTCCCACCTCGATATATCGGTAAAACATTTAGTGTCACTCAATTCAATGCCTGACAAGGGTCCTTCGCTCGGTGGCGTTTTGTCCCACAAGAGGTAATCAATGCAATCATTGGCAGACGACGCTACACTGCTCGTTGTCACCTCCTCCTCATTCATATCGAGATAGTCCTGCTCCCTCTTTATGTCATCTGACAAGTGGTAAGTGAGAGTTAATGCCTGTTTCCACGAGTTTCAGCCATCTCGTGCAATTTGTTTTGTAAATTGTCATTAGATCACTTCAAATCAATTAAGATTTGGTATTTGTGGCAGATGGTTTTAAAGAATTTTAACAGTTTTAGATTTTTGAATGGGTAATTTTATACCTGGCGACCAAACAGTGATGGAATATTCACTGTCATTTAACGTTGGAAGTTCCTTTGTATCTTCATGGACATCAAGAGACTTGCCCAAATGTCCATATTTTGATTTAGACTTCTGTCCTTTCCGTTTTTCATAAACCTTTTTGTCGTAGTTCTGACAGCGAAAATCTTCTTCGGCACTGACTGTGACGAAGTTATCATAGATATCAGTACCATCCGCGTTCAGGACATACACTAAACTGTCTTGGCAGAAACCCGATGGGCCTTCGTCGCCGATTACAACTTCTGCCGTTTGAAGAACTACTTCTTCGCTAAAAGGTTCCGAATAGCAATCTAAGGGTATATCCGAATTTGGATTGAATGTTTCTCCGGTTGTCTCAACACATTCTATAGGATAACCCACGAGAATTTCTTCCTCGTACACACCGATCGGATCTGGATGATCTAACGATCCGACATCTTGGATTTCATCCGCCATTTTGTCCGACATCTTGGTTAATAATTTGAAAAAAAAGCTTCAATCAAATTATCCAAACATAACGTTTTTATAAAAAAATATACTTACAAACATACAATATATTTTTATTAAAATATTATCAGACTCAACAGTTACACGAAGGAAGGTACGATATTATTATCGCTTGGAAGGGCAAATAGCAGCAAAGACACGATAGAGGAAGCTTCAAGACGCAAATTTTTGTTTTTCATTGGGTCAATGGGTTTTTAGAGTTTTTTTATTGTTAAAATTAAAACAAAAATATGCCCTAGTAAGGTCTAGTCGTATTTGGCAAAAAATGTCAGCCGCCATTGTCAAAAATGGCGTTTTGTTTTGTTTGTCAGGAATGGGACCTTTGAGATTTAGACGTAATTTATCTAAACCGAAACTACAAAAAGCAAAATTTAAAACCCTTTAAACCCTCATGAATACGATAATTCTCAAAACCATGAAGCCCCTCGGAATGCCAAATATCTGCATCGAGGTTGCAATCAAGGTGAATGTTAATATTCATGAGCTATCTAAGAAGCACGAGTACTCGAAGTTTAAAATTTCAACGGGTTTTAAAAATGCAAAATATACTGCAGCTGAAAAGTTTAATGTCCGATTTGAAGAGAATATTTTTAAATTTAAATCTACTGCGCATTAATTTTGAGTATATTTCTTACTATTAGTATTTCGGAACTGATGAATTACGTTAAATACAATCGTATTGAAAAATAACATTCAATGTTCAATTTGGAAATACATGAAGGACGAAATTGTACTTATTCCGTTCATTGTTGGAAATCATTAATCATTCTAGACTTTATATAATCACAAAATCACATTATTAAGAAGCTTTTTATTGACCGCTCTAGTTAGAGGTTTAATGTCCGAAAGCCTTATCAATTCCTTCAAACAAGGAACATTTAGCTGCAAGGCAATTGTCAACTGCCATTATCTGACCGCAACGTATATCACTATTAGTATATTATTCTACACCATACTATTACGATATGGATTCAACTCAAGGTATATTTACAATGGTCCAAGCATCCTAATGTATTTTACGAGGTCTGGCGCACCAATAAATCAAAAAATTGCATTTTCAATCTTACATTTAAATTGAAATAGTGCATTTTTATAAAAATTTTAATTAATAATATAAAATATCTAGAGTCGTCAGAAGTTTTATTATTTTCACATTTTTACTCTGGTTCGTCAAACAATCACGGACAACATTGACTTAAGTTTCAAATTAATTAATAAATTGGTATTGATTTTGCATTCATAAAATATGAAATATTTTCTAAATACTAACTGGCTAAGTGGTAAATTTGCTGCTATTTCAGAAGTTTCTCATCTTTGTATTTTGACGCACGGTTTTGACCAAGTATCGGTTCGCTCACGTGGTGGATAAATAATGGCGGATCGTCAAACATTTGAAGGGATTGTTGAATTTTCAAAAGCTTCTCGTTACTTGTGTCACGCCGACGTCAACGGAGTTGTGAAAATCTGGGATGTAATTACGGGTGTGCTAAAGCAGGAATATGTTCCCAGTTCACATCTCTCCGTTCAGTGCACATGCAT
This sequence comes from Whitmania pigra, assembly GCA_021613335.1. NCBI lineage: Eukaryota > Metazoa > Annelida > Clitellata > Hirudinida > Haemopidae > Whitmania > Whitmania pigra. The sequence continues at coordinate 807,694 of JAJTWR010000386.1, read as the reverse complement.
CTCCTGGAGTCCAAACTGTGAATCTAAATCCAAGGTATATTTACATTTTCGTCTCGAGTTTTATTTACTTGAAAAGATCGATGTTTTCGTGCTTGTGCTAATATGTCTCTTCTGGCATTGTTTTTAATTAATTGCTTGTTCTTGCAGAGTCCAAAGAAGAAGAGGCGGAAGATTGAGAATAAAACAGTTGAAAACGAATGCGAGCTGATCGCATTAGGCAGTTCTGATGGGTCAATATTATTATATAATGTCAATGAGTCAGTTGTCCATTCTAAATTGGTGGGTTACTTTATTTGTTGGAGTAACTTTTGTTTGAAACCTAATTGCGTTGATACATTTTATTTATATAGTTTGCTTATTTATTACTAAGAGAAATTTTTGTGTTACAAAAGAAGGCTGCACGCTAATAAAATATTTGTTTGTAAACAATCAATTTCTTGTTAGCACGAGTTTACATTACATCAAAAGTGGATGAAAGAAAACTGCATTGTTTTGTAAAGGCGTTGTGTTAATCGCACTAATTAGTAATATTCAAATGTCCTTTGAAGCTGACTAATTAACCATTTTATTTTATGAACTGGATTACATGCGATTGTTACTTTAGAAACTCAATGTTTCAATTTATGGAATTTTATTTTTTTTTTCTCACCCTTAATCCTTTAAGACCGGAGGGCACGACGGAGCGGTTACGGCCGTTTGTTGGAATGCAGAGGGATCCAAGTTGTTCAGCTGCTCTGAAGACGGACACATTATCGAATGGAGTGTGGCTAATACATCGGTCATAAAGTACGTTTGTTTCCTCTTGAAGTTCACCTACAATTTACTGATTTGTCCTTTTTGTATTGGATGCATTTGGCTGTTGAGAGAAATGTTTTTATGTCGTTAACTTGTTTCTGTGTGTTCGTTGATTAACAAATGATGTAATTGATAGAACAATGACCCATGAAATGCAAACACTGATGGTATAAATATTATGATATTATTAATTCATTCACTATAAGGATGTCATTAAAGCTGTAAATAATTTACATAATTGCGAACATTCATTTCGTTAATTTTATATTATGATATTCAATATCGTCGAATCTCGATCCATTTTTAGGAAGTGGAAAAGCGATCAGGGAAGGTTATCGTCGATTGTTTTGTGTCAGTCTCAGGAACATTTGCTGACAGCCAACAAAGCCATCCAACTTTGGGATTTGAAGACCAGGAAAGTTGTTCAGGTAGTTAAAAGTTGATGTGCATAAAACGATGCAGTAATTTCCTTCCGAAGACATTGCATCATATTTAACGTTTACCTCAATTTTCTGGATTCTGATGAGTGATAAATTAGCGATTAACAACTAAATAGTTCATCAAAACGCTAAACATTTTCTACATCAGACGTTCGTGGGCCACACGACAGAAGTGGTAAAGTTGTGCGAGGTGCCAAACTTAAAGAACGTCCAAAATCACAACGATTCGGTCAACTGTGACGTTCATTCGATCGAGGGAAACTACGTCGTGTCGATGGCGAAAGGCGAACACAAGATCAGTGTCAGGTGAGGAGTTTCAGGTTGAAATTCAAACAATAGATTGCTTCTAAGGTCATGTTCTGTAGCGTTCATAGTAATAATGGTAAAGCTTATTAATATTATTGTTTTTATTGAACATGCCTAACTAAAAATACTGATGATGCTTCCATTGTGCAACCAAGCACATGGACGACACTAGTTATGGTAATTATTATTATTATTATTACTGTTATCATTATTATTTAACATCATGCAATTTTAAATCAACCCTCTCTTAACAAATGACACTCGAAAGTGATTTTCCTCATCTGCAGACAAATCGGTTCTTCAGAAAGGTCGTCCGATCTCCTGGCTTCCTTCTCTGTGAACGAGGAACCGCTGACGATGGACATCAACTTACCTGCTTCGGACAAACAGGTAGACGTTTTGTTGTATTTATTCGTCTGAGGTTTCCTGGAGAGACGTTGTCGTTGCTCGATGTGTTCTCGTTAGTAAGAGTCCGTCAATTGTGTTTCTTTGCTCTTCAGGTAGTACAGATGGTCGTAGTGACGAAGCATGGAAAGATTGCATATTTCGAGAGCATTCTGAACGGGTTAGCGAGTGCATTTTTATCGGACAACCGAGTGATAAAAGCTCTGTTTGCTTGTTAAATGGACAGCACGTACTTATACTCATTTCTAAAAACTCACAGACGCCAGAAGAAGCCACTGAAAGCCAAGCAGATGACAGCAGTTGTTTCGAAGGACGGAGACAAAGAGAGGAACCTCCCGGTCGTGGCCTCGTCTTTCGGTTCCAACGACGGATCAATCTGCTTCGTCTACGAGGACTTCGTGGTGCCGGTCTTCGAGATGATCGTGAGTTGTTTGCGATCGATCGAACGAACGATCGATTGAAAGTTGACATTTCCGTCGTATTTTCAGCCGCCCAACGACCTCCAAGAGCAGCTGGTTAGAGAGGATCCGAGGAGAGCGAAGATCGCTTCACAAAAGTCCAACAAGCGAGTCAGTCGATACCTTATCGAGATAGCTTTGTTTAGGCATTCGACATTGAAATGTTTTATTTAAATATTTCTTTAAATATTTTAGACTTTAGTAATAAGTTGCAATTTGTTAAGTTTGTCTTCTACTTTGCTGAAAGGGTTTCACTAAAACGGAGGAGAAGGAAGTGGCGAGCATATCTGGCAAGAAGATCAAGATGGACGAGGTTAGTGACTCGTTTGACCGGTCGCGATCGGAATCGTCGAAGTCATATTGATTTCGTGACATCTCCCGCAGATGGCTCTGGGAGACAGGCTCTCGACGGAAGAGAAGATGATGGAGGCAAAGCCGGACGCGAAGACGGTCAAAGCCGACAGTTCCGCCATCTTGTTAGCTCAAGGCCTGAGAAGTAAAGACAAAAAAATTCTCAATGTAAGTTAAGAAGACACGTTATCGCACGATTTATGTTTTCTTTAAATTTCTAAAATAGATTCTCTATTTTTATATTTTGTGGTTAATTCTTTTACACGATTAATTTAAAAGTGTTCATGATGGCTTGTTAAGCTTTCTAAAAAGGTTTACAGTTTACATTTATTTATAAATGTACTCAGGCTGTACTCCAAAAAACAAGTCCTACATACATAAAGACGACAGTGTCGGAATTACCAGTGACCCATTTGGCAGCCCTGGTGACCGAGCTCCACAGAAGAATGTCTGGCCATGCGCAGAGGTTTGTGGCCGTGCTTATTGTTAACCCTGTTTGTTTTATCACTTATAGAATTATTACAGACTAATAAAGACTTAACATTATCTCTGATCCAGTCATGGTCACCTATCGATTTACGTAGAAACGCACAAAGCTTTCACTCATAGTATTTCTAATCTAGTTAATTAATTAATTAATCAATCAATCGATTTATGTAGAAACGCACAAAGCTATCACTCGAAGTATTTCTAATCTAGTTAATTAATTAATCAATCAATCGATTTACGTAGAAGCGCACAAAGCTCTCACTCATAGTATTTCTAATGTAGTTAATTAATTAATCAATCAATCAACCAGTGAGTCAACTACTTAACTATAATAATTTCTTCAACAGCGGGAAAGTGGCTGCAAGGTGGTTGAGGACGGTGCTCAGCACGCACGGTTCCTACCTGACAGCTGTGGGTTTTCTCTTATTATAAATTCATTCAATACATTTAATGCTGTTGTTATTTTTGTTATTGTTACTTTGTATTTCATTGTAATTGTTATTGTTACTTTGTATTGTTGTTGTTACTATTACTGTATTGTAATTGTTATTGTTACTGTTACTGTATTGTTATCATTATGAGCTCTTTTGAATCTACAAGTTGTGCCTTGATTGAGTGTCATTTGCAAAACTTATTAGGCTGATGGTAGTAAGGAAAGTAATGACTTCAACGGGCATCACATTTAAAGAAAAGTGTTGAAATAGGAGTATTGATTATAAATGATTTCCATTGCCACAAATAATTATTTCAATAAGAATATAAAAACATTGCTAGCCAAAAGTAATTTTAAGAACGAAGGAATGAATTATGAATTATTGTTATTATTTTTTAAATTTATTTTTCAGGTCCCTAACATCCAAGATCTCCTCGAGCCACTAACTCAGACCATCGAAACCCCAATTCAAAGTTTCGCAAAACTTCTTCAGCTCAGAGGGAGACTTGAGTGCTTCACATCTCAGGTGTGTAAATATAGATAATAGTTTATAATATACATCTCAGGTGTATAATTATATGCATGGAGATAATAGTTTATAATATACATCTAAGTTATACAATTATGTGTGGATGTAATGGTTTATGTATATTATACATCTCAGGAACACAATTTATCGATAATATGATTTTATATTTTTTATTTACTTATCTTACAGATATAAATATACAAAATGTGGATGTAGTGTGAAATAATTTATGAATTATTAAGTCATATAACACGCGTACAATTGTCCTTCAGTTACCAAAGGAAAGCCGAACTAACGACAGAATGGATTCCTCCGTTTGCGAAATAAACCACAGTGAGCAGGATTTTGTTGTTACAAAACTTTTTGAAATGTATTTATCACTTCTTGGCAATCTTTCGTTCGAATTCACGAAATGTTTTCGAAGCAAATCGAAAGTATTGACAACCAAATTATAATAAATACTAATTTAATCGTGCTATTTGTTTATGTTTCACATTCATCTGCTTCAATCGTTTTGTTTTTAACTTTCAGACGACGAAAACTACAGGATCGAAAACACCATGTCTGAGGTTTGCATTAGCAACACGTTTCTGCGATTGATTCTGTGGAATTAGATACCTGATTTATTCTTAGTTTGTTTATTATAAATTGTTTATTATGATTTATAACCTTTTATTACAATTTATTACTACTTTATAATTTATTATTTATTTCCATCTGCAGGACGAATGGGAGGAGGATGAGACTGGGAATTGATGAAAAAGACTCTTTGATCAGACTGGATTCCACTTATATAAATAACTAAAATTAAGTTCTCAATAAATTTGCATCCTCGAGACTGCTCTTCTGACTGTTTTGCAGCTACCGTAGCTGTACGTCACCCTAACACAAGTACGAGTACTTGAACTCCTCTCGGACATTTAGCGCATAGTCTTTACGCGACCACGTGTCACGTTATTCATGTCTGACTCGTGATGTCATAAAAAGTCACATGTCCTCGTTTGGAAGTATCGATTGGGGTTTTAAAGCTAGTTTTTTTTAAGCATCATAAACAGAGCACAGGAGATTAGGTCATTACTGGCTAGCCTTCTGCACTGTTCGATTATTTTAATTACAACTACTTTGAATATTTCATGAATGTTCATCATTTGAAAAGACAGGACGAGACCGTCTGATGCGTTGAACATTTTTAATGACTCGAACAGTGAATGAAATGCAAGCCGTATCGTATCGTATCGTGTAACGAGGGCGATGGAATTTTCAATGTGTCTGCGAATATACGCACACTCGATATTTCAATATTGCCTAGAGAATATGAAAAGTTGAGCAAAATAAAATTAAAATTTAAAAAAACCCAATAAGGTGACACGTCAGTGTGTGTGTGTGTTTGTGTGTGCTCGTGTTGAGCCCAATCGTTCTGAAGCAAAACGTCGCATCGTGGTTGTGATAAAAAAATCCACTGAGAAAATAAATTAAGTTAGCTTTGCCGCCAATGGTTGATGACGATGGTGACGATGATGTTGCTGTTGTCGTTGTCGTTGTTGTTCCTGTCGTAAAGATCGGACGACGATAATACTCTATCCTCAATACGAAAGTGGCTCTGTGCGGGCAAATCGAATGATCCGAAGTCGAGAAAATCCAAACAGAATCGATGAATTTTTAGGGCGAAGAAAATAAATGAAAATAAATTCGTAACAGAAGAAAGAGTACGCATAGAAGCTACAATCTGGAACAATATAGAAAAGAAACGAAAATCCATCGTTTCGGTCATGCGTCGGGCCGGGCTTTCTCTCATGTGCCACTTGGCCCGGCAACGGGGCTCGCTACCCTGTGTGGGAGTAAAACGATGTTAAAAAATAAACCACTCAAAGTGTAAATTGAAAACGTTGAAAGTCGGGCTCGAAACAAAGGCTCAAAAAAACGAAACGAGGAGACGCCAAACGAAAAACAAAAACAAACAAAACGAAACAACTAAGAGCAGAAGAAATGGTTGTTACTTTGGAACTCAAGACGATCGAAACTTGGACATGATCGGAGACCGACAACAATGACGACGACGACGACGACGACAATAGCAATAACAAACAAGTCTGCGAAAACTATAAACAACTACCTCGCAAGATTGGTTTTCTGCTGAATTGAAACAAATACATGAAAGAGCCATTGAAAACAATCGATTTTGCACCCGCGGAAACGTTCCGAGGGTTCGAGGGGGTCCAAGATTTCAAATTAAAACTAAAAATATTCTCAAAACAACGTCGAAGCAGTGCGAACATCGTGGCGGTCGACAGGCGAACGAAGGTACGTCTCGTCGGCGAGGCAGACCGACAAACACGGAGAGACTGCGGTAGCTGCCTTTTCGTCGGAACGCGAACTCTGCACGGAACGAGCTCGATGAGCGAGGGACAGGCGGACGACATCGTGACACGAAGGGGTCCGATCAAGGCAATCCGTTAGATGCATCCCTTTGCGGAAAATTCCCATTTTGAGCGAGGAGCATTTGCTTTTGTCTTTTCCAGCGAAAGGAGATTATGATGATGATGATGATGATGATGATGCTCAAAGAAGTGGTGCAACAGCAATTCACAGGTGAATATAAAAAGGGACGTGTACGATAAAAAAAAAACTTTCCATTATTCCTGAGATAATTAAGCAAAATTGACTTGATCGATTATAATTATTTCATTTAACTCCTCCACTTTTAGCTCTCATCTTCTGGCATCTCGAAAACGATCGGAGTCGACCGCTCGACTGCAGCAACGACAACTTGTAAACTTACGGGCCAAAGTCGAAACAACGTCTAACGCCAACGAAACGAGAAGGACTTAAGCCAGAACAACAGGCAGCAGGGTGGTTAGAAACAACAACAACAACAGCATAGAAACAACTCGCACGACTTCCACAACAAACTTCCAGACCCTTATCAGACCTTTGGCACGCAAGACGCACCTGCAAATGAACGACAGGCAAGAACATCCGAAGCAGACGCTCGGAGACGTCGCCTTTCTCAAGCTTTTCCTCGACCTCCTATAGGCCTGAAGCAATCCATGTCGTGCACACTTGGTAGAGACGTCGAAGACTGGAAGATTAAAACGTACAATAACGTACAAACACAATAAAAACAACAAAATATGGCCATCTCGAAAACCAGGAACATCGAATGATAAAGAATTACAGACCTCTCTGAGATAGCTTAGATGTTCTTCATTACCTACGCATATCGAGCTCATTACATACTCTAGTGTTGTCAACACGAACAATCGTAACAGTCACTTCCATCAAAACCAGGTAAATAATTATTGCATCATTCCATCACCACCACCACCAGCCACCGACATCAGCATCATCATCATCATCATCATCATCATCATCATCATCATCATCATCATCATCATCATCATCATCATCATCATCATCATCATCAGCAGCAGCAGCAGCAACATCATCAGCATCATCAGCATCATCAGCATCATCATCATCATCATCAGCAACATCATCAGCATCATCAGCATCATCATCATCAGCATCATCAGTATCATCATCATCAGCATCATCAGTATCATCAGCATCAGCATCATCAGTATCATCAGCATCATCATCATTGTTGTTGTAATCCATCAACACTTCCATCATCACCCATAATCATCTGAATGATGACCTGAGCATCGTAGTTTGCTGCCCAGTTTGTTGACGAACGAAAGATTTTAGGAAAAGACAGCCCGAAGAGTTGTTACAAGACCGTGCCACCATCCGCTGGGTCAACAATTACAACGGAAATCTGCCGAAATGGCAGGCAGAAACTTAAAAGGGCCGAGAGCGGATGAAATACTTTGTGACGCTTAAGAGGAAAAACATTAATCGAGGAGCAATTTACAAATTCACGACGAACGTCAAAAGGTATCGATCGAGTCAATCTCAATTTCCGTTGGTTCATCGTAAAGTCGGAACAAAAATCGTCAAACGTTCCTCGTCCGTGCAGCACAACTGAGGAAAATAAGCACGAAGAGCGATCGAGGGAAGTCGTTCCTTTGGGGAATCCGATGAAAATCGAGAAATCCTTTCGGTCCCCAGCTCGGAATAGAAACTCGAATGGCTTTGCGGAGGGTAAATACCAGCTACCTTTCAAGGAAATATTTGAAAGGCGAGCTTGGAACTCCACCCGATCCGATCGAAATTCCGGTTCCTTCGGAGTCCGGGAGCAGAAATGCGTCTACTTCAGGGACCGGAGTCCTCGTCCGACGGAAACTTTCGAACTTTTAAGTCATTCTGGACGTCGAACGTATAGAGAGCTGAAAAAGAAATGAAAATCAGTGTTTCTGAAACGATCGAGCTACAATCGACACTCACACAAGTCGAAGTCTTTTTTGAGAGGAGGTGCGGATTGAGGCGGCACACGTTTGGAAAAGCAGGAAGATCCGTCGGGAATGACTCGAAGCAGTTGAGGAGTTGCGAGAGGCGAATGAGAACTCTTGAGCCGACGAGGGGAGGGCACGGACTTCTGGGGGGAAGATGGTCTTTTGATCCCTCCCGCACCGACCCCGTGAGAGTGAAAATTGTTGGCACTGAAGGGTATGTTGAGCGGCTGGGGCTTCATTTTTCTCTTTGTTCGTTGTCCCGGAAGAATGCGGTGGCTGTCCAGCATAAAACTCAGCGAAGCAGAAGAAGGTCCCTGTCCCTCGTGGTGGATGGAAAATGCTTGATCGAAGGAGGATTTGGACGACGGCGTGCGTGCGAGGAAAGCCTGCCGATCGTCCTGCGAGTCGACGACCTTCACCTCCAACAGATTCGAGTTCGCCCGGAGATTCAAGAGATCCTGTTCGTTCAGCAAGATGATCGTCTGCTCGGGTTCTGACCCCGAGACAAAGTTCTGACCCCGAAGATCCACGGCCCTTTGCACCGGAAGGATTGCGGTTGCTGAGGCGGGCACAAAGTAAGCACGAGTTACCATTTCTTTTTGGTGCCGAGCAGCTTGAAAGCCCGAAGTGCCGACCGCGCGGTCGTCCATCAGAATCAGATTAGAACCTCCTAAGTCGGAGAGCGCACTCGATGACGTCGAATTCTGGAACATGTTCCTGCGCATTTCCATCTCGTCTGCTTTCAATTTATTCAGGCAGGCGGCAATTATCTTGTTGGCCTCCATCTTCTCGGCATTCAAGTTCTTCAAATGCCGTTCCATCGACTCCGACTCCGTAACATTTCGAGGCTCCCCGAAGGGAATTTGGGAAGGCAAGAGTCCGGTATCGATTTCTTGACTTCCTAAAAATTGTCTTTGACCGCCAGACGTACCGGGGCTTGCCAAAGTAAAGATGTTATTCTGCTTCGATGAACCCTGGTTAAGTAATATCTCGACGTTTTCCATCTCGGCTCGACGTTGAGAGGAGGCAAAAAGTCGAGGGATGGCGTTCGAGTTGAGGACAGAGAAGGACACCTGCGACAGATGAGGCTTGTGGAACGAAAACATGGATTCCTGATCGTCCACCTGGTCGCCCCTGAGAGAACATTTCTGTTGGAATGCGAAGCTGGGAGTGGCAGGTTCTTCTGCCGGACATTCCTGCAGCAGGACGCTGCCCGAAAACTGGTCCACAGGTACCGCTTGCAAGGTGAAACTCATCAGATTACTGACATTTTCACTGGCCTTTGAAATAAAGGAGGAATCCTTTCCATGAGGCAAGCCTTCGACTGGATGGCCCTGATTCACGGGGGAAGTTAAACTCACAGAAATCTCGGATTGCGAGGGTCTGAAAATGGATTCGGGAGGAATGATTATGGCATCGGTTCTGAGGTCGAGAAAGTCCACGTCGTTCCTCGAAAGGGACACATCGAGCTGCCTCGTCAAAGTCATCGGTTCCGCGTCTCTTGCAACCGGGTCGGAGCCAAAGGTCAGGTCGGGTTTCTGAATCGAGAAAGTAACCTGGGAAAGTTCTTGAGAGGCAGCGGAGGCTTCTCCGTTCTCCAGGTTGTACAGGAGTTCAATCACCTGGTCGTCGTCCATGGATTCCTCTTCGTCCAAAACCATCCCCCGAGATTCGGTCGAGAGCTTTTCATCCCCCGTCAAAAGCCCCAGAACCCGAGAGGGTAGGTCACTCCTTTCGAGGGGGTTCAAAGTTATCTCGTGCCTGGCTGCTATCGAGTGGTCTTGTTTGGGACTTGACCAGATGTTTATTGGCAGGGTGGCATCGTTTCGCAGTAAGTTTGAATCGGAGCTCATCCAACCAAAACCGTCGCCCGAAATTCCGTTCGGAGGACGAGAATTTTCTCTTCTCTCCTCGCCCGTTGCGGCATTGGCTCGGACGAGAGATCCAATGAAATCTCTTCCCTGCATCTCCTGATTAAATGAGGCAAGACTCGATGTCAGAGAGTCTTTCTGAGACTCTGCTCTCAAACGTCCTCCAAAAAGCATTTCCTTTTCAACGTCCTCCGACTTTTCTCGCTTGATTGGAACACAGTCTGAGAGAATAATCGATCAAATTGCAAATAACGAATGCATTCGAAGAACTACGAATTAGTAGAAAATGCCGAATAATGGATTACACTTTATTAACTAATTCATTACAACAGAATGGCCAAATCATGTGCAAAGCCAACTCACAAAAAATTGCCATAATTAACCCTGATGTCACAATCTAACCATAGAAAACCGATACCATCATCCCCAATGAGCTGGCTTTGGCCCGTCACTTAATCACACACCGTCGTCGCAATCTGATGACGGCCTGCGACCTAACATTCAAGTCTTCTAGCCAACTCACCCTGCGCGTCGAACAAGACAAGGCGACGAGGCGACTTCTCGAGTTTCTGGAGCGGAGACGACACTTCTCGTCCCTCCAGGAGCCACCTTCCGACCGTCTGCGACAAAGAGTCGGCAGACGTTCCGTACCGGACGAGGTCGGGACTCGAAGCCTGCTCCGGAACGCTCCCTGCTCCCGGACTGAAGTTCGACGGGTTGTCTGCGGGCGTCGAGGGATCGGGGTGGACGAGAGGCGAGCTCAGGGCAGAGGAATCGTCGTGCCTGGAAGGCGGGGAATGGTTTTCCAGCTGCTTGGGGGCAGACGAGGGAATATGCTTCTCCTTTTCGTCGGTCTGCGGCTGATTTCGAATGAAAGAGAGCATTTATACGTGCGTGCGTGCGCGAGTTAGACGCATCTCGAATAGATTTAAAAATCAACGTCATTATCACGTAATAAATGGTCGACACCGGGGTTATGAATCACTTGCTCGATCCAAGATGCTTATTGGTAAGACCACCGCTGACGAAACATGCAGAAGCAAGGAAATTTGAACGAAGTGACAAAAAGCATACTTTTTATTGTTGTAAGGAAAATATATACCAAAGAGATACAAGAGTTATTGTTATTATTATTATTAAATAGATAGAGATACTGGGTGGCTAATATTATTAGTCAGAGGTAAATTGGATAAGTAATATTATTAGACAGAGGTAAATTGGATAAGTAATATTATTAGTCAGAGGTAAATTGGATAAGTAATATTATTAGACAGAGAGGTACATTGGATAAGTAATATTATTAGACAGAGGTAAATTGGATGGGTTGAGTGGATCGTAAAGGAACAAATGGCCCCTTTCTACCATCTATATATTCCCTTGTTCGGAATCTGCTTTGTAAATAAATACAAAGATGTCGAAGGCAAAGTTACGTCGTCATATAAGTTGTTGTTTTCATGTGGACTTTCCAGGACAGATGTCTCCATTAATTCACATTTCGCATGTGAATGTCTCACTTTACAGTTACGTGGGATATCACGGGCATTCAAAAGCAGATAATAAATGTGAGATAATGAGGCTATAATGACTTTTTGTCATGTCAGAATGTTTGCAGCATGGTTGTCATAATCATAATCATCATCTCCATCGCAACTGTCATCTTCATAGCTGTTTTTATTAGCATCACAACATCATCATCATCATCATCATCATCATCATCGGTCACCATAACAACCTTCTTGGTGTAGCCACCATGTAGTCTCATGTGGCCATTGAGGGCAGGTGTGTTCTTGAATCTCTTGGCGCAGACCGTGCACACGACTGGTTTCGGTTCGCTGCACAATCGGAGAGGTTTCAATTTTAAATCAGGAATCTCCTCTCAGTGAAAACAACAACAACAATAATAATAATAATAACAGTAATAATAATAATAATAATAACGTTAACAATGAATTTAGCACATTCACCACATTCTCTAGATGAATCGGAATTAAGATTACTATTAATTGCCTAGCGGCAGGTAAATTACGTCGCAAAATAGTTACATAATCAGATAAAAAGTGAAATAATTTCAACAAAGAACAATAACAATAAATATTATCTTAATAAAACAGGTCAGTCTAGCTTGGGAATTTTTGAGCTTTAAAAACTGATTTACTGACAAAAGGCAGGAAGCCGGGAGAAAATTTTCTCCAAAAAGCCTGCTAAAAACGACGTTGAATTATGAATCACGGACTCGCTTCGGTAGTAAAGAAAAAAAAAAGTAGAATTAATTTTTAGAAACACAATCCCGTCCATTAACGTTCGGCCTTCCGAATGCAAGCACCTCAGGTGAAAAGGTAGGAAATGTAGGAATTATAGGAAGACAAAAATTAATGTATCGTAAGAAGAAATATTTTAAAAACATTACTTCAGCCAAATGAGTTGTCTGAAGCTTTTTAGACCGAGAAATAAATATTAGAAATAAATATTAGTGGTTGCACAGATACAGCAACTAGCCTTTGTTAGCAAAATTTGTTATTGACAATTGAGCAACTGAACAGCAACAATAATAACAACAACAACAAGTAATGGATAACAAGTAACAACTAAGTTTTAATACTCATTAATTAATTAATTAATTCATTCATTCAGATTCAACAAGACCACCCACTTGAACGGGAAGATTGAAGAAGAATTAACGTCCTGGAGTTTCTGCTGCCCTATGGCCGGACTGACGGGGCTCATTTGGAGCTGGCTGAAAGTGGAAGGAGAGGGGGGCACGCTGGTCACGCCCTCCGCGAACCCTCCGTCCGTCGTCGAGGCATGATGGAAGTGTCTGAAGTCGATGTTTTCGAAGTTGAAGATCGTACCCTCGGTGGCCGAGAGGGGGCCCGCGGATCGCGGCGTCAGGCCCGGAGTGAGGATGGCCGACTCGGGTAGGTTCGACGCGGCCGAGGAATTCTTTTGATGCTGCTGCTGTTGTTGTTGTTGTTGCGGCAGTAGCAGCTGATGCTGGTGGTGGTTCTCGTAGTGTCGACGCAAGGATCTGTTGTCGCAGTAACTCTTCTCGCACTGGTCGAACTGACAACGGAAGGGCTTCTGCTCCGCGTGAGTCATCATGTGACCGTTCCTGTGCAACCAATCATCGTGAAGTAAAGTAGGTCGGGTCGGTGTGAGAGAGAGAGTTCGTTCGTTGGTTGATAATTATTAAGATGACAATACGAAATAAAATAAGAAAGTACTGTTTATAATTGTGACGTACGTGGGAAGAAACGAGAAGGTGTCAACGATCACGAATTGGACACTCGGCGAATTGTACAGTGCATGAATTACAAATGGATATTTACAGACCAACAACTAGACAAGCTGACAAGAATTCACGCAACAATTCATACGACAATTCACACAAGAATTCACACGACAGTTCACACAACAAGCACACGGAGATGAATTAGCTGCGTTCGTTCGGTTGTAAATCACCATCAACCCATCGAAAGTCGAGCCAGATGTGTCCATTCTGTTTCCCAGGGGTGTTTGGTGTCTCAGTCGTGAGATCAGGGACAGTGACAAGTGGGACAACAAACAACAACGCAAGACTGAATTTTAACGAGCGAATGTTATGAGTGAATGAATGAAAGAATGAGTGAGTGAATGAATGAGTAAGTGAACTAATGAGTGAAAGACCGAATAGATTTTTACTTGAAAGAAAGCCTCATCATCATCATCATCATCCTCACCATTACCATGGCGACGATAATATTTACCGGCATTGTTGTAGCAAAAAAAAATTCACAATATTTATAGTAATTATTGACATTGCGGCCTGACAGGTCGGAATAATAGACGGTCTTAAATATAATTTTGGCGGTCAATCTTACGAGGAAGAGCAGACGACAAGGAACATTTTTTTTTTATTACTGTTTAGAACAAGCCTGCTTTTACTAATACTACTACTAATACTACCTTTTGATGTCATTTTCGTATGTATACAAGATTGTTATTCATTGCAGTGGAGTATTATTAATCTGTGAATTTACTCACGTATTTACGGCCAGATCTGCATGTCAGAGACTGTGAGCAGGTAGGTAACCAAGTAAGGTTAAGTATTGCTAAATGATATTTGTAATCTTGCAGTATGTGTGATTGAGTAATGTTAGAAAATGTACGATTGTTATTACGTGGAAATAGATGTGTATCAAAGAGACAGACAGACAGAGAGACAGGCAAAGAGAAGGACAGAGTAAATGAGGGTGGGAAATGAATGAAAACTTCCGAAAAACAATCAATTGATGGAAGCAATTCAATCAAAAAGTGGCACCGATACGTCGACGATCATTGTGAATCAATCACGAACAATACGCCCTAATGACTAGGCACCCATGCAATCATCGTCATCATCATCACTATAGTGGTCATAGTCCTCATCATCATCAACACCACCATGATAGTCATCATCATCATCGTCATCATCATCATCCTCATCATTGTCATCATCCTCATCATTGTCGTCGTCATCATCATCATCATCATCGTCATCATCATCATCGTCATCATCATCTCGATCGTCACCAGTGATCACTAAAAAGAGGATGGTGCGCGAGTCGACGATTACGATAAACAACATTTTGACACTTTCGCTCTCATCACGTGTGCTGCAATCGAGCCATCGTCACCATAACAACCACAATAATAATAATAATAATGATGATAATAATAATAACAATAACTATCATCCCCATAACAACCACCATCACAATAACAATCATCATCACCATAACCAACA
>JAJTWR010000386.1:762500-787500 GCA_021613335.1 Whitmania pigra | reverse complement strand
TAATAATAATAATTATTATAATATTTATTATTATATTATATTATATATAAATTATATTTATTATTATTACAACAGGGACCAAGTAAATGCTTAAACTCAAAAGCAGGCTGGAATACAATAAGAAAATATTACGAGATTGCCGTTGGAACTGCTAATGACGATGACGACGATGAAGCCGGTGATAATGGTAATGATGATAATGGTAATGTTAATGATGAAGCCGGTGATGATGACGATGATGATGATGATGATGATGACGATGATGATGATGATGATGATGACGATGATGATGATGATGATGACGATGATGGTACTCACAGATGATCCTGTCGCTTGAAGGACTTGTTGCATTTCTGACAGGCGTACTTGCGTTCGTCGCTGTGTATGAGTTTGTGCTTGGCAAGAGCACTCGAGTTGTTGAAGGTCTTGCTGCAGATGGAGCACCTGATGACGCTCGGAAGACCACCAACACTGCCACCAACACTGCCCTGTTTATTATGGAGAGGTTGTAACCCGCAGGCGTGCAAAGACGACGACGACGACGACGACGTTGGAGGAGGAGGAGGAGGAGGAGGGGTGATCGAAGATGATGACGACGACGACGAAGATGGCACCTGATGATCCTCCCTATCGTCCGAACTGACCCCAGGGTTGGCTGCCCGGAGTTGTTGCTGGAGTTGGTTGGATGATGATGATGATGATGAGGAGGAGGAGGAGGACAACGACGACGATGACGGAATACGTGCATCTGCAGAGGAGAAAGATCGCCTTAAGATCTCCCGCCATCATCATCATCATCTTCATCATCAGAACATCATAATCATCATCATCATCATCATCATCATCATCATCATCATCAGAACATCAAGGAGCATGAACAAATCGGAGACCGAGAGACTGGTTCTCATAATAACTAGGATGACATCGTCATCATCATCATCGTCGTCATATCTTAAAGACAGCAAGCAGTCGCAACGTGTCGCCATCGCGACAGTCGTCGCAAAAATGGCTCTGCACAGCTTTAATCGACCGTGACGCTTGCACGGTTCTGGGCGCTATATAAATGAAAATATCTAACAACAATTTGAAAACAAAATTAGTCGCATAAATAAATCCAGTACACAGTAACAGTTTATTGTAGCCGATCAACAATGCAAGAGTCGTAACAGCAGTCTTAAAGGTCAGGTGACAGGAGAAGAATGGCGGGAACCTTGGAAAGCCGACATCATAAACAACAACTACTACTACTACTATTATTACTAATACTACTACTACTGCTACTGTATTCACCACAACCACAACAACCACAACAAACCTCTCTGACATTCTGTCACACGTCCGTCGTGGTTAGGAGATGCATTGCTAGTCGTCTTTTGTTGTTGCTGCTGCTGCTGATGATGATGATGATGGTGGTGAAATCGTTCAGTTTCACTTTCCGATTGGAAACTCATCAAGAAGTCTTTTCAGATCCTCAATCGATTGTGCCATACGATTACCACGACTATTGCTACTATCATCACCACCACTATTACTCAAGTTAACGTGCGTGTGAACGTATCCTCGTATATAGTGTGCGTGTGTGTTCGTGCAGGTGGAATGAAAGTGCAACTCTCTCTTGTTGTTGTTGTTGTTCTTGTTGTTGTTGTTGTGTTGAGCTGTTAACCATTAGTCAGCACAAAGTACGAGTAGAGACACAACGAAATAATATCCGCTATTTGCGATATCAACATCGCAACCGTCATCGTCGTCGTCTTCATCGTCTTCAGTGTCAGCAATATCACTTGCGTGGAGGAGGACAAGAGTTTGGAAACCATCCAGATGAACTTTTTCCAGAAGAAGAAGAACGTCCTCACGTCGTGGTATTCTCAAGAAAACGTCTCCATCGAGAAATTACAGAACACTGGACAGAACGCAGAAGATGGAGTCATCCACGTGGAAATGCTCATCCAGGAAAGGATTGCTTATCCAGTTGGTTTATTGAAACTCGTCGAGTAGAGATGACGGTTCAAGTCGATGCCACAACAAGTCGTTTGGTAGACCAGGTAACGGATCAGGTAAGTAACAGACCAGGTGACAAAATCCAGGTGAGGAATGAAGATGAGCCGGTGACGGTGTCAAGTCAGAAGTTATTCGAAGATCTGTTGTTAAGAATGGAGCATTTAAAATTTAAAATTAAAAAATAATCCAGACATGCAACTATAACTAGTGCAACACTTTCAACTTGTTCAAGAGAGACGACACAAGACCGAGTTTTATAAGCGAATGCCAACGCTATTGCGCTACTACTACTATTATCACGGACGTCGTTCTCGATTCCTATTGGCTGGAAGGTTAGTAACGCAGAACTTTAACACGACTGCTGTGTTGTGTGTCACTACATCATCATCATCATCATCATCATCATCATCATCATCATCATCATCATCATCATCATCATCATCTCATCATCATCATCATCATCATCATCATCATCATCACCAATAACATCATCGTCATCATCATCATCATCGTCATCATCATCATCATCATAACCAATAACATCATCGTCATCATCATCATCGTCGACATCATCATCATCATCATCATACCAATAACATCATCGTCATCATCATCATCGTCGTCGTCATCATCATCATCATAACCAATAACATCATCGTCATCATCATCATCGTCGTCGTCATCATCATCATCATAACCATAACATCATCATCATCATCGTCGTCGTCATCATCATAACCATCACCATCATCATCAGTATCATCTAAACCTTATGAAAAGTGAACCTGTGTACACATCGAGGCTGAAGATGATACGATACAACTGCACTTTACGTCTGTCGAATTATCGGAAGAATAAATTCAATTACGGAATACAAACTGAGAACGGTCGATGCTACTATTATCATCGTGACATCATCATCATCATCATCGACACAAACAAATCACCTTCACCACCATCATTATCATAGGCGTCATCATCATCACCACCTTCGACACATACAAATCATCGCCTTTACCATCATCATCGTCGTCGTCGTCCCCGTTACGGGTGGTTTTGACGGGGTTGTTGCAAAGATTTTTTAGGGCGGGAGAACCCGGGATTTGATAAGAGGCTGACTCGAAGCTGATAAGCTCGAGAACTTATTGCTTCAATGAGAAGAAACTCGTCCTAACGTTTTCCTAGGCACTTTTTCATCAGGCATCCGCCCATCCATCCATCCATCCGTTCACTCATTCATCCATCCATCCATCCATCCGTTCACTCATTCATCCATCCATCCGCCCGTTCACTCATTCATCCATCCATCCATCCATCCATCCATTGTTCAATCAATCATCCATCCTTCCAGCAATTAAAAATCGTTAATTCATCCATCCAATCATTTAGTAATCCATTCAGTCAACCCCAATTACACATTCGCCCACCCATCCATCCATCCGTCCGTAAAACACCAAACGATAGATTCCTTAACTCAACACTGGCTTGCGTAATCGCAGTCTCGCCGGGAGATCACGTAGACACGACAGTTGCGATGATGACGACGACGACGACGACGACGATGATGGCTGTGATGTCAGCCAGAACAAATTGATAACTTTTTAGAAAGTGTCGTAATCACAATCAGATGAAAGCAGATCAAGGACACCCTGGGCACTGCTGCTGTTGTGTGTTAGTGAGGCAATCATGGCCATCATCGTCATCATCACCAAGATCATCATCATCATCATCGCCGGACGGTTATTAGCGGGCACATGTTCATACTTGATGGAATTGAAAACAGAAGAGAACGCTTATTCGAGAGCAAAGAAGAATAAGAAGAAGAAGAAGAAGAAGAAGAAGAAGAAGAAGAGAGGAGGACTTAAGAAGACTTACCTTTTAAGATATCTTCTTCCACTCTCCACCTAAACAAACAACCTAAACACTCAATAACCGGGAGCCAAAGAATGAACAAATGAATGAAGGGACGAATGAATGAGTGAGTGAATGAATGAGTGAGTGAATGAATGAATGAGTGAATGAATGAATGAATGAATGAATGAATGAACGAATGAACGAACGAATGAACGAACGAATGAACGAACAAATGAATGAACGAAATACAGATGAACAGGAGGAGATAGTGAATGATAAGAGAGAGATAGAGACAAATGGCGAACAAAGAAGGGGTTGAGAAAAACACACAAACACCCCCTTCTCATCCCTCGGCGTAGCTTTGAAAGAGGAGAAGTTGGAAATGGATGGAGAAATTACATGCTGACGACAGCCTGGAAATTACAATGAGAGATAAACATAAATAAACAACCCAAGAACCGACTAACAAAGACCTGCAAACAGGCGAATGACTCAGAGAAGCTTTATCGCCCTCATCACTATCACCACAGCAATCGTCAGCATCATCATCATCATCATCAGTATCACTACAGCAATCATCAACATCATCATCATCATCATCATCATCATCATCACTATAGCCACAACAATCATCATCACCGTCGTGACCATCACCAACATCATCATTATCATCACCAGCTTCATCATCTTCATACAACTTTCATGGTTAAGATGTTTAGCAATTGTTTGTAGTATTATAATTACTGCTTGCAGGCATGACATTATCGCACAAGTTATCGATTACAATTCTAGGAAAGACTCAATGTGCGGTTACTTACGAACAATACACCTACGAGTAATAATAATAATAGTAATAATAATAATAATAATAATCATCATAATCATAATCATCATAAAATTGTAAATAATAACAATAATACTCATTATAACGATAAAAATAATAGGTTTTCCAAATGGATATTCAGATCATTTTGCTGATGTTGTTTTTGATAATGATAATGATGATGATGATGATAATGATGATGATAGTGATAGTGATAGTGATGGCGATTATGCAGTCATAATGACAGGTTCGTTGTTGTTGTTGTTGTTGTTGTTGAGAGCACCTGGCGAATTAATCGTAAACCGAGTAGCGTTCATCCGCAATTGATTGATACACTCACACCGTCACCATAGCAGGAGTGCGTTTGCCGTCGACAGGATCATCATCATCATCATCATCATCATCGTCGTAGTCGTCATCATCACCACCACCATCATCATCATCGGTACTCAGATCGTGATCGCCATCAGAAAGCAGCATATAAACCACGATCATCATCATCATCATCACCACGACCTGTCAACGTTCAGTAAAACGATGTGACGACGATGATGACATCGTTCGTTCGTGACGGACGTCTTAAAAGCAGTCGTCACGTCGTAGCCTTCGTGCTCTCGGGGAGAAACGACAATGCATCGAAGACAATGCACTCGTCGGGTCAAGAGACAAGACGTGACGTGCTCGGAATTCGCCATGCATCGAAGTCACGGAGTGCATCGATGCACGGCACGAGCGAATGAATTCCGTCCGAACTGAAATTGCTGGTCCACGATAATCGGGAAATTGCGATTTCCATAGAAGTCAATTACGACATTAGGAGACGTTGTTACTAATCGACGTCCATTTCGGTGTCGAGCGACTCTTTCATCTGAAGTCATTAACTACGTCTCCTCTCGAAGATAATTATCGTTCCCTCAACATTTTAATCATAAATTAACTCAGTACAGCTGGTCGTCAACATTTCCTGGCACCTTAAAACCATTGGTGATGGTTACTTTTTTACTTAATATTTAATACTGCTTTATTATTATTATTATTATTGCTATCATCATTAAACTATTATTATTTTTATTATTATTATTTTTATTATTATTTTTATTATTATTATTATCATTCTAATTATCATTATCATTATTATTATAGTATAATTATTATTAATTTTAGTCATCAATGTTGTTTACAACCTCAGAATCAACATAATAATCAACAGTCAGAGGCACAAGAGCAGAAACAGCAGAAAGGTGATATTAAAAAATGCACTCGAAGCAAAAACTCCCCTTCATCCGTCAGTCTCGCTTTATTGGAAGATCAATGTGGATAATAAAGCTTTCAATTACTCCTTCGAAGAAAAAGAAATATGTTTGCATCTTCCTCTTTAGATTTCAGACAAAGAGCCAGCTTTTTTATGGCCTTTTAATTCGTCAAAATTTTTACTTTTCCGAGCCTCGACGAAGCGGACGTGCGACCCGGAGAGGGGCGTAAAAAATCCACTCGAATCCTCGAGAGTTCATCTCGGACGTGCCGTCGAAGCAAAAGATGTCGATTCTAAAGCACCTAGAACTTCTTCACGTCACACACTTTCCAAGATGTGTTGCTAATAAAATTTCTATTATTTAATTAATATTAGACAATTTGCAATAAGGTGTTTGGAATATTAAAGTCTAGTCTTGTGAACAAGTAAATTTCTTGTACATAACTTTTTATCAGATAAATAACGAACATGATGAGATTTTAAAAAGGTTGACTGGAAAATGAGTGCTAAAGGACTTATTCGACTCATTTATAATGCCAAGCATAACAGATAAAAAAAAATGGATTCAAATATAAAATTGCAAAAAAAACAAATATTTGAATTTAAACACTAGAATTTCAAGAGTGCATTTCTAAAGCATTGAAAAGAAATGCCAGCACGCTTTTTTTTTTTGCACTGCCCTTAATGCGCCATAAAACTCCAAACAAAGTTTTTGCGTTCGCTTTGATAATTGCAGACAAAAAAAACACAATTCGTGAAATTACCTCAGTTCACAAACGAAAACATGCAGGAACTTAGATGGCTCGACCTAAATTTCAAACATTATTTACAAATGCAAAACATCCACAAACATGGTCGCAGATTATGCGGCCGGAGAGGTTTTTCTAGCGCTGTAGAACAACTTGAGGTTATCTTTTTAAAATATTCATTTAAGGTAATAATTAAAATAAATACACATAACAATTAATAATTTAATACATTTAAAATAATTAAATAACGTTATGCTTAATTGTTTGTTTTTAATTTTTAAAATAGCAATACTTAATCAAGATTAGACACAAAAATTTAAACAAAAAATTACCGCATCAAGAACAGTTTTATTCACCTGCATGGAATCCCAGGTGTTTTTAGTTGTTTTGAAAACATGAAAATCCTTGCCGATACTGTAAACTAATTGAGTAATTGCCGTCTTTAACCAAACTCGTTCGTTATTCGTGAAAATTTTTATCGAAATTTTGTAAAAGTTTTTTTTTTAATTACACGATGGGATTTAGTCCTGCAGACAAGGGACTCAACCTCTTTAAACTCATCAGTGTTGCATTGCTGGCAATTGCTTTTTTGTTCCATCTGATCGCCATATCTGCCCCACACTGGGCTTCCACTGATCTCTCAAGAACCGAAAGAGCTGAGCACATCGGTCTTTGGAAGTACTGCACTTACCCTTATGGTGGTGGTGAAACATGCCACGACTTTGTGGATATAATCTATGGAGGTAAGTGCTATGAACTAGCTATGAAGCTAATTGAATGAATTCATTAATTTTTTTTTTTTTTATTAAGGTTTGAACTTCTTTAAATAGCTAATTAAATATTTAATCCAAATTCAAACAAATAAGCCTTAACAGAAAAGTAAACTTTTGAATATTTAAAAGATTGTTTAAATTATCTGAATTAACAGTGATTAATTCTAAAGTCTGTTTTGATATTTTTAATTTTGATTGAGTATTTGCTGACTCCAGATGCACTTTATCAACTCTATACATTCAAGATGTAGTTTTAATATATTTAAACTAACAATTTCTAACTGTTATTATGACACAAGATAAAATTGAAAGTTTTATTTTCAACATTTAAATATTTCCACGACAATTTCACATTCCCTTCATTCAGACTGGCTTAAGGCAGCTCAGGCCTTCATGATTTTGTCCCTGTTCGTTCTACCCGCAGCCCTGGGTCTCACTGCCATGTGTGCCTTCGTCAGAGATTTTGAGGAAGACATGAGGGTAGTCGGTGCATCTCTTGGTGTGACAGCCTTTGCAGGTGATCTATTTCGGTTAAAACGGGGAATTTATGTTTTAGTTTATTGAGTTTGTTGATACGTTAAATTACTGAGTTGATCAATTGTTTTGCCAAGTTTGCCCCATCATCAATTCAATGCAATCTAGCCTCTGTTTATAATATTGAGAAACTTTATGTTTATCCAATATTTCACATTTTTTCTCATTTTGTAAATATTGATTTAGCCTAATTTGAAACCACAAGGAAAAGACAGATCTAAAAACTAATGCTTAATTCATGACGATAGACTTCAAACAAACCAGACGATCACAATATTTTATCGTGTCCTCTCTAATAAAATCACATTTAAATTCGTTCAATTTTTAGGACTGCTGACTCTCACCTGTGTCTGCTCGTTCGGCGACAGATTCCAAGAGTACTTCAACAATAAAGAACCCCTCTGGGCTAAAGAAGGCGACATCGGAGTCTTGGGTTGGGCGTTCGGACTCGCGGTTGCCGACATGTTTCTAACATTTATAGCCCTCGGGTGTAGCGTGGCCGGTCTTCGACAATGAATTTAGAAACGAAAGCTAATTAATTTCTTCACTATGATTCTAATTTTCTGGACCAGAGTTTGTCAAGGCCGAAGTAAAATTTTATGAACATTCGTGTCAAGTAATGCGACCGTATTTTTATGTATCGTCTGTCACTATTTGCCACGGATGTCCGTCCAATTAGTTTAAATGCTTTATGAAATATACTACTTTTTCATGTTAACCGGCCAGAAATTCCATATTTACCAATTATTGAAACCAGCTCATGTATAGAATTACTTTTTACTTGTTGACAATAGAGAATCCCAGTTAACTTAAAGCCTGCTTTAAACTTTAATTAAAGAAATTGTCCTAAGTCTTCATTACCTTACAACCAATCAAATGTGATCTTCTCAAGCAGTAAGAGTGACATTTTAGTCATTAACCATTTTCCAGTAGCAGTGTATTTCCACATGGGCCAAGTTTGTATCATTTTAGGATTTATTGCGTCCAAAATGAATAAAACATCGATAGAACTAATCTTCGGCATCGACACGGCTCAAAGAATCAATACACTTGGTTGAACTTAGTGTAGAATGTATTTAAATACTTAAACTTTAGTTCGTCTTCGTAACAGAACGAGTTGAGCTTAAAAATAACTGTGCACTTTAGGTGCATAGATCTCAGCAGAACTAGCACGACAAAAAGATCGATACGACCTCACGTATTTTCTAACCGTAAAATTATTTTAAAGCAGATTAGACCAGAGTTACGATAAACAATTTAAAGTGTCATTTTTTGTAGATCGTTGGTTGTTGTTGCCGTAGAAAGGATTTAAATAGTGAGGCTTTCAGCAATCAATTCTCCTTAAAACTAAGCTGAACTTTCATTTGAGGTTTTACATTTTAACGAAATGTTTTTTCTATGCCGCCAACGTCCCAGGTGACATAAACATTTGCACCGCTTTGACTGACAAACGAGTGCGATCAGTTTTTATTGCCGTCTGCCATGGAAATAAGATTGTTTTAAAAAGTTTGGTAAACATGCACTAAGCTAAGCCTTGAAAATATTAGTTTTTATATTTATAAAATAAAATACGTTCCTAAGATTAATAATTTTTTTTATTCAAGGAAGGCACGAAATGTGAAAAATTACAAAAAAAACTTTTCTAAAAAAATAGCTCGTGTAAAACAATTAAAACAATAGAATTCGGAAAATATTTTGAAATTACACAGAGAATTAATTTGACAAAAAAATGTAATCTACTCGACAAGGCACGTACACAAAGATGCGAATGTTAAAGTTAGCTAGCCGTCTGGAATGAAGGTTAGAATACTTATGTTGATCTAAGTCCGAAACAATCGTTAACAATTTCTTCGTGAAACTTCAATTTTCGTAACAAAATTCAAGGACTTTCAAAATCTCTATTGCATAATCTGATTAAGACCAGCCGATACAGACGCCTGGTTAATGAAAAAGGTGAAATTCTGTCCAACGTAAATCATTCATACTTCACCATTCTCCTTGTCACCCTGTGGCGTCAAGCCGTAGACCTCGAAGAGCTGAGCGGGGGTGTAACCGGTCAGACTTTCCAGGTTGCAGACGAACTTGTACACGTATCTCTTTCCAGAGGTTTTGTGGATAATGTTCTTGTCGTAATAGTATCGAAGTCCTCGGCTTAACTTTTCGTAATTCATTTTGGGCTTGTTCTTCCGCTGACCCCATCTTCTGGCCACCTCGTCCGGATCAGAGAGCTTGAACTCCCAGCCGTCTCCCGTCCATGCTATGAAGTTCTGACAGTTTCGATCGGTCAACTGTTCCAGTAGAAATTGCCACAGTTGAATTGGTCCATTGCCTAGGATTATAGAAATATGATAATTTTTCATTAATTAATTAATAACGAACAAGTTGGAATTTACATTAATTATTATATCGAATCCAGGAGTGTAAATCATCAACTCAATTCTATGAAACACTAACATTAAAAATATTTAAAACATTGAAAAGTAAGTCGCGAGCGATAACGATACCAACCAGAATAAGTCGTCAACGGAACTGGAGAATTTGGTCGAATGATTTCTTTTTTGATCATCCTTAAATCTTCCACTTGATGCTGAAGCGGAAGATGCCTCTGATGGTATACAGGATAGGAAAGCTCTAAGGCTTTCTCGCCAAACTGGCAGCTGGAGTTCATGTCCAGGCCGGGGTACATTTGGCCAGGGGCGATGGCAGTGCCTCTGTTGCGAGAGAGTTCTTGGTTCTGGCATTGGAAGGAATAGTCTGATTTCCCGCTCCAGGTTTTGTCGTCTGCCAGTGTTTCGTCGAATGGGTAGAAATTGTACTTATTGAGGTTCGGACATTTGGTATGGTGGGCGTTTATACAGTAATAGTTGTTGTTGTTGATGATGTAGTTGGTGCTGTTGATGTAGTTGAAGCCGTTCGCTAGCCAATCGCCGCCGACTAGCTGTTGGTGCTGTTGCGGGTAAAAATATTGTTGCTGCTGGTGATGATAGTGATGCTGGCGTTGATCCGCCTGGAAAACTCTCTCGCCTTGGTTGTAACCGGAGTGACCCTGGTACGGATCCAGTTGAAGGTATTCCGGATGGATGGATGGATTCATGGATGGGTGGAGGCCGAGAGGTGAATGAGGAAAAGATGGAGAAGAATTCGATGATGGAGTCATCTGCATGGAATCGTTCATTGAGCTCAGGTATTCTGGAGATGGTGTCGACATCAGGGAATTACAGGGGTAGGTTCTCTTTATATCTTTTAAATGGAAAAACAATCTCTTAATTAACTACTAGTTATAGTATGATTAGTATAAATTAATAGCATAATAATTATTCGACTATTAGTTGTTATAGTATAATGAATTAGCAGCAGTTAAATAAATAAATAAATAATTAATTAATTAGTATTCGATATTTCCTAACTGCCTGCCTTGTTCAGTTTCCGTTTCGACCGCAAAAGACAAAACAACAACAACAACCCGAACGACACAACACCCCGAGCGAGTGCAAACCAATGACTGTTGTTTATAAACAAAAAAGAAATTATTTCCACCATCTATTCTACGCTCACTCCTCAGAAGTGGCAGATTGCGAGATCACCGAGACAGAGGTGTTGATATCAAAGGAGAAAATTGGTCTGATAAATTACTTTCTTTTGCACCCGAATCCGCTAAGGACCTGAGCGAAATAGTAGAAAGGATCTCATTCAACTCTAGAACAGTTACTGTTATCAGGATTTACTTTTAAAACTCTTTGACGATCGCCATCCGCCCATGCAGACGATACTTTTACTATCAATCCCGTCTAGCGGATGTTTGGAATGAAATGAGAGTGGATATTTAACATTCATTACTTCCAAACCTTTGAACGATCCCTGGGGAATTCCTTGCGGACGAACTGAACTCTGGGAATGAACCGGGCTCGTTTGCCCTGCCTGGAAGTCGGAGTCTGAACTTGTACTGGAAATGTTCAAGTTCTGCCTGAATTCAAATCCCAACTGTCCAGGTTCGCCGGAAAACTCGTGAACGATGTCGCCTCTGACGACGCTGGGATTCGAACCCGGGACGTTCGCACGTCTGGAAGGTGGCAGGTCGTCTGGAAGAAGACATGTGGGTTTCTTTGTCGCCCGATTAGATGGAAATTGTATCGGTTGCATGTAATTCTTATAGTCGTCGGTGTCAGTTGATGCATTGTTGTGGTTGTTGTTGTTGTTGTTATTGTTGCTATCAACAGGACGAGTCAAAGAACGCCCATCCCCTATTGGCTGGTTTGAAATCTGGGCGTTTGACGTAGACGTGACGTCATTGTGATCCGATTGGGCGGTCATGCGCAAAGAATCTGGAAATGGAAAAAAAGCAAAAAACATGTTGAGGCGTTTAGTGGTGACTCATTCCAATCACATGCACCAGTGCATGTCAACCATTGATGGGTGAAGTCGAAGAAATACCTTTGTACACGCCCATCCGTGTACGGTGCATTGGAAAATGTCACGTGACATGTCGGGTGGAATATAATTAGCAAATCTATTTTTAGACCATGACACCTTGTAAATTATACAATTATTATTATTATTATTATTATTATTGATGTCGTTTATGTTGGTTTTTTTTTTGTGGTTCGTGATTGTAATTCCAAAATTCCGTACAACCCCTGTTCATTAAAGTGCTATTTATAGGAAGAAACAATGTTTTTGCTAACTTATTACTATTGGTTACGATTATTGCTATTTATAATTTCCAATAATTATTTCCTGATTATATTTATTACAACTATAATTCTTCGCATTAACGTATATTATTATGTGTATTAATACGAATGTGTTAATAGCTATTACGATGATATTAGTAAATAATAATTTTTCATTTTAAAAATAAATTGAACCTCAAAATAACCTCAAAAACAACCACTCTAAAATTATGAATTGCAAAACAAACTTTTCGTTCGCAAACACGGACATAAAAAGAATCCATCCCTCCCAGCATATTTTATAATGTACGTGACATATTTTATAATGTACGTGACAGGTTACAAATGATCTTCTAATGACCTCCTATAATGGAATCATTTCCACATTACGAGCAAACAATGGAATGATGTCAACTCATCTCAACCCTGAAATGGCCCACAATCCCCTATGGACGTGGACCACGGGGAACACCCCAGAAAATCATGCGTCTACCATTGATTTACGAATGAATAGGAACAAGATTAGTTCCATTTATGTAGCGCATAAAAGCATAAGCATAGCGTTAGTGAAACTCTTTAGCCACATTTGTATAGCGCATTTTTATCCAAAAGACGCAAGTTGGGTTTCGAAACATTATGCCTACGGTCATCAGTGCTTTAAATCGTCTGAGCTAACTTAAAACTTTTTCATCTTTGACTTAATATTGAAAATACTAAAAATATTTCCAATATTACTAAGAGTAATATTATGATATTAATAATTATATTTATCAATAATTTCGGACGGTTGAAATTGTCATTGACAATCCAAGACGATATAGATCAAATTATCTCTACAACGGAGAAATAAAATTTTATCACTTTTTTTTTATCATCATCATCATTGCACTATTATAATATTAAATTAAACGCTGTCGAAATAACATAACACGAGAATGCATCTCAGGCCGCTGACTAGGAACTGCACTCTCTGTCAGTACCAGATCAGTACAATGACATTGTAAGTACAGTACGAGATCAGTACAAGAACATTACAAGACACAATAGACGCTCTAAAAACTCTCCCGTAACGACGACGACGACGACGACGAAATTATTCAAACTAATGACAACGCACCATCGTCAAAAGATGACAACAAATTGAGTAGACGTGATTCTTCAAAGGCAAGTACAAGATTACCGTTGTCAGTCGAGTAAGGCCTAGCCACCCTAGTCGTAGCGACTCTCGTCTGCAAGTTTACCGGCGAATCGGCGGCATCCAAGTAGCCGCTGTCGTCGGTGTGGTAGCGACCCTGGCTGCAGGAGTTTGCGTCGCGTTTGTGTCGCTGGTCTGCGTACGGAGTGCTTCTGTTTGATTCTGTTGGAAAAGATGGAAGTTGGAATTTGCAAATCGTTAGAAAACAAAAAATAGTTTCATACGTTGAGAGGTTTTATTGGCGACTAATGGCGTGTTAATCGAACGACTATCATAACATTTGTAAGTTATTAGTGGTTGCTGTTGATGATGATCAGCTAGTAGAATATTTTCAGAATATTGTCATGAAATAATGAATATTTTAAAGTTATTTATTATTACATAATTATTCGATGTAATTTTTCGTACGGATATTATTGCCAATTTGTTGTTTTTGTAATTTCAAAAATTTATATTTACATAATATTAATAATATTATTATTATTAATACATTTATTATTGCATATAATATTACTACATAATAGTACATTATTACCATCATCATTATCATCTACGCTATTGGTCACATGAAAATCAATCATCCGAACAGGAAGCTTGCAATTGGATCAAGAAACTAAATATTAATTATTCAACAGGCCAAATTAATGACAATAATAATAACAAGAATCAAAAATAATAATATTTAATAATAATAATAATAATAATAATCGTTGTGAATTTCAAATATATCATTAACTATGCAAATAAATGGAACAAGCAGACTAAGTGGGTTCGACCAAATTGTATTTATATTACGGCTAGATAATGTTTAGAATTAATAAAAATAATAATAATAATAATAACAACAACAATAATAATAACAATAATAATAATATTTAATATAAACAATCATCATCAAAGTCAAATGATATAATGCCGTCACTAACCTTTCAGTAGCAACTCCAAATGCTCCCACAAGATGTCGCCCACATACGACGGGGCCAGTCTGGACAAGAAACCTTTGCCCAGGGTCAACAGTTCTTGGCCTGAGCTCGTGAACTTTGAACTTTCGATGCCTTCAAATCTGAATGTTTCCACTGCCCACTGGATCCACAATTGGACGTGCAGGTTTGTCCACAGTGTCGGGTCTTCGGTTGGAAAGTTCAAAGGTCAAAGTAATTTTAAAATTTAATTTTTAATTTAAGTTGTTGTTTTTTTACATATCTGGTTCATTCGTCTTGCTGTTGTAATACGATTGGTTTATTCGAGTTTATCCAAGTAACGGCAGCAATAATATTAAAATTAATAACCAAATTATATTAATATTATTATTATTATTATTAACCATATTATACTAATATTAATATTTATAAAATACGCTATTCGTCTAAACCCATCTAAGCGCAACAAAATTAGGCACATTCACTCCAAATATAACCGTAGCGTGGGAGTGGAAAAACCAGTTCTATCGATTCATTCATCCATCCATTCATTCATTCATTCACTCACTCATTCATTCATTCATTCATTCATTCATTCATTCATCATTCATTCATTCATTCATTCATTCATTCATTCATTCATTCATTCATTCATTCATTCATTCATTCACTCACTCATTCATTCATTCATTCATTCATTCACTCACTCATTCATTCATTCATTCATTCATTCACTCACTCATTCATTCATTCGTTCGTTCAATCCAGTTGCATCACGTGATCGCCATTAGCTTGGAGAGCTCACACTTGTAGTGACAGTGAAGAGCATAATGATGGGCATGATTATGATGATGATGATGATGATGAGAAGGAGGAGGAGGATGATGATGATGATGATGATGATGATGATGATGATGATGATGATGATGATGATGATGATGATGATGATGATGATGATGATGATGATGATGATGATGATGATGATGATGATGATGATGATGATGATGATGATATGATGATGATGATGATGATGATGATGATGATGATGATGATTGATGATGATGATGATAATGATGATGATGAGAAGGAGGAGGAGGATGATGATGATGATGATGATGATGATAATGATGATGATGAGAAGGAGGAGGAGGATGATGATGACGACGACGATAAAAAAGATGCAGATTGAATTGTTTCAAATCCAGTTGTAGCAAAAATTCCAATTAATTTCATAAAACCCTGAATAGATGGAAGAAAAACTACCGCCCAATTACTATTAATTAAGATCAAAGGGAGCGATAACGACGACGATGATGATAATGATGACGATGATGATAATGATGACGATGATGATAATGATGATAATGATGATAATGATGACGACGACGACGACGATGGGCGCTTGGTGGTGACGATGACGGAAAGCAATTTGCCAAATCGCTACAACGACTCGTGATTACACCAATCCATGCTAAACGCTCCCAGTTCGAAGATTTCACTTCAAAGTGTTACTACGCAGTCATCACACCACTACTACTATCACGACCACCTCCATCATCATCATCATCATAACCATTGTCATCATCATCATCATAACCATTGTCGTCATTGTCATCATCACTATCATCATTATCATCATCATTCCCATCGTCAGCATTATTTACCCGCCACTATGTTATCAAGTCTATTAATAGACTCTATTGACCTATACACTGCAAATCCGAGCGAAATAATTCCATTACTAATGTCAGGCGAAAGAATATCAATTTCCAAAAATAACCCAGCCTCACCTTTGGGAATTTCCTGCCTTAACCGATAGAATTCGAAACACCTGAACACATCCGACACCACCTGACTGATCCTCTGATCGCTCCCCGGGGTCAAAGGTCTCGTGGTTGACCCCACTTGGGCTAGACCGAGGTTGGAGGGGGCGGTCAAGGCTAGAGAAAATTAATCGATGGAAGGGGTATTAATTTATTTGTTGAATTTTAAATCGATTATTATAATTAAAGAAATTTTGATTTAATTTTGTGATATTAATAACGTTAATAAATAAATATTATCTTAATTAGCTAATTAATAAATTCTACGACAACATTTTAATAATTATTCCATCATCAGCAGCAGCATCATCATCATCAACAACCCTGGAAAAACCCAGGTTAGCACCAACAATGGATGGCGAGGAAAGGTGAAGATCGACAACACTTGGACATTGTTTCACAAAAAGACGTTCAAAAGGAAACTCCAGCAGTTGATGAAGTTGTTGAGTAATATTTTCATGAATATTTAAATCGACCTCAAGTCGTATTTTGAATAACAAATTGAATAAATGAAGAAAACATCGCCTGCCATTGTCAGCGACTCATTAAATTAAGCTAATGACGCTAGTAGAGTTGAAGCTGATAGAGCAATTAAATGAAAGTGACGTCAATTATTATTAATAGTTAATTATTATTAATTAATAGTTATTATTATTAATAGTTAATTATTAATGTGTTTTGTCATTTCCCAAGTGAATCATTCTCGGAGTGAAGAAGATTTTTTAAATTTTTATTTTTTAAAACTCGAACACGTGCTATTGCTGCTGGAACTTTGCTTTGTTGTCTGAGCTCTGTTATTATTACTGTGAGGACGTGCATAATAATAATAATAATTATTATTCTACAACATCATTATAATTATAATAATATATCGTCGTCGTTATATTATTATAACAATAATTATGACGATGATGACGACAACGACGACGATGACGATGATGACGAGGACAATAATAAAATACAAAAGAACGACCATTAATCCATAATAATATTTTAATTATCCATCTCGCACGTGATTCTTCCAATGAATGAATCAGATAAAATTGGATGAATCATCCATTTAAGATCATTTCACTTCCTCAACATGTACTTAGACGCTCAGCTACCTCGGTCACGTCACAGTTGTCACTAAATACGCTCCCATAACTTTCCTACGCTTTCCACCCACCTGGATGCACCTGGAGATTGTAATTAGGAGGTGATCTTATCTCCTGAGTAAACATTTTAGACCACCGAAGGATCGTACCGTGTGCCACAGACCGTGAATGAGAGAGATGGACCGTGGTCTGTTGTTTGTCTTCAGCCGAGGCACCGTTCATTGATTAGCAACATCGATTAGCGTCGATCTCGGATTAATTGCTTCGTTAATTTCTTTGCTTACGATTGCTTGGTTTAAATCGATTAATTTGTAAGATAGTTTGTTAGTTAATAATTAATGTTTTAAGTTAATTTAATTTTAATTTATTTTATAATATCTATGTTTTAAGAACATAAATTATCATGTATATATATATATATGCAAGTTAGTAATTTGGAGGCATAGCGATAATTCTAGTTAAAATAATGTTTTAAAAATCTTAAAATTAACCTCTACTAGTACAAATAATTAAACAATTAAACAAATAAATAATCAGCGTAGATCACCGTTAAACTCTGCTTTTACAATCTCAGCGAAATGTCTGCCGCCATTTTAGAACGAACGACCGAACGATTTACGAAGCGATAAAATACCAACTTAATGACCTTGCTTAGCGATTTGTCATCGTAATGTCACCTCGTTTCGTAATTTTCCGACATCACCTGTCCAACGATCAAAACACCATCAACTGCGGACGAGTGCAAAATCACGTTTCGATGGAATAAAAAAAAAAATTGGAAACATTCCAAACTGAAATTCGGAATTGAAAGTAAACTGGTGGTTTGGCTATAGTCTACCAAGATCATCATCAACATCATAATGTTCATCGTCATCATCATCACCACTACTACCATCATCATCATCATCACCATCATCATCATCATCATCGACCTCATGTGGAGAAAGAAAAGTATCCGAATGGAAGTTACAAAGATGGTTGAACAATGACATGCTGAGTGTAAGTTAATGATCCATTTCATTCCTTTTCATTCCTTTTCATTCCTTTTCATTCCTGTTTTCATTCCGTTTTCATTCCGTTTCACTTCATTCCACTGTTCTGTCCATCTTCACTCCAGGCAGCACATGATCTGAGCTTTGTCTACTGGCGTTGTTGTTGTTGTTTTTGTTGTGTTGTTGGTGGCGGCAATGAATTAATGCTCATGCGGGATGTTTAATTTCGGTTAATCATTTCTTTTATAAATAAATATTCGTTGTTTATAACAATTTTTAATTTTTATTATTATTTTTAAATAATTGTGGAGTTCAAATTTGTGCCAAGTATTTGATGATGGTGATGATGGTGATGATGGTGATGATGGTGATGATGGTGGTGATGATGATGATGATGATGATGATGATGATGATGATTGATGATGATGATGATGGATGATGATGATGATGATGATGATGATGATGATGATGATGATGATGATGATGATGATGAATGATGATGATGATGATGATGATGATGATGATGATGATGAGATGATGATGATGATGATGATGATGATGATGATGATGATGATGATGATGGATGATGATGATGATGATGATGATGATGAATGATGATGATGAATGATGATGATGATGATGGATGATGATGATGATGATGATGATGATGATGATGATGATGATGATGATGATGATGATGATGATGATGATGATGATTGATGATGATGATGATGATGATGATGATGATGATGATGATGATGATGATGATGATGATGATGATGATGATTGATGATGATGATGATGATGGTGGTAGTGGTGTGATGACTGCGTAGTAACACTTGGAAGTGATATGTCGTATTTAATGGACATAATAATATCTTTCGCAGATTATCTTGCGCCTAATGAATGCTGACAAATTAACTTGAAACAGGAATAAATTGTTATCAACACAAGCATCGTCATCTTCATCATTATCAGTCAGACTGCTAATACTTATCTTCCACGAGGATGACAAAGGTGAGGATGAAGATGCTGCTGATGATGATGATGATGACGAGTTCCATCATAATCATCATCATTAGTATTATTAATTATTTTTATTCATTCTTAATATTATTACATTATTACGAGTTATGACGATAATTTAGTGCTGGAACATTAATTTCCAAATTCATCCCGATAAGATTCTAAAAGCAAAAATGAACTTTTTTTCCTCCTTCTCTGTTTCTCCTTCTGAATGATGGCAGTTTTTTTTTTTTTTAGTTAATTGCGTTGTTTGACTAAATTCTATGATGTGTACTCTGCCTTATCTTAACTTGACTTTTCAGATCTCTTTGTTCCACGCTCCATACACTACACACAGACAGACTGCGACTCCGAAAAGCCACAAGAATAAGCCAGTCAGGCTGGAGTTACTCCAATCCAGAGTACCTGATAACACTGATGGTAAAAAGAGACAAAGGAGGGAAAATAGCAGAAGTGAAGAACTCAATCAATGCTTCTTCCAGTAAATGTAAAGCAGTTGACCCTCAGTTGAATGAGCTGGCGAATATTCTCACACTTTTTTTGGCTACTGATTTCTTACGCGTCGCTAGCGGCAGTTCAGCTTTTGTCTCGAATCGAATCTTTCCCAAGGAAGGTTAGTCAGTCGCTTGATCGATGGCTGACCAAGTCATCGACTGAATGACTGAATGACTGAATGACGCCCACAGCGGGCACAATAAGTGAATGGCTTGTTATCGAAAGCACCCGACTTTCTGCTCGTAAATCGAGTCGATAGGCAGGCCACATTGTCAGAGAGTACGGCAGACCTACATCGAAAAATCACGGTTGCCCGCGAACGACATGAGAACGCCGAGTGCAGAAACAACAGAGCCTGGTTTTGTACGAATGTAAGACGATGAATAATGCTGTTTGTTTGTATTCTTGTTTATTTATGTTTGTTTATGTTTGTTTATGTTGTTTGTTTTTTGTATATTTATTTGTTACTGGCGAATAAGTGTAGTAAAAACGTAAAAAATGTAATAAATTATGATAAATTATGATAGATATATTAACATGTTGGGTATTTAATAAATAATAATAAATAGAATGAATGTAATTTATATCAAAATCACTTTTGACATACATGATCAACGGAATATATTATTTATTAATTATAAATTTATTAAACGAAAAATGAGAATTATAACGCACAATGAATCGATAATTTTTCAAGCATCACAGGCAACATCAGGCATCTACCACCTCGTGAATAAATTATTATTTTCAAGTCCCGCCCACATAATTACAGCCAATTACTAATTGCTTGTATTAAACATCAATCATCTTCTCATCCACCAATGCAGCTATTGCGTAATACATCGATCGGTTAACTGGTTAACAAGTTCTTAATAAGTTAGTAATAACAAGTTATAATGTTATACCGTTGCATGAGTAATTAGTACAACGACCATGCAAGAAGACTTCAGACGCGCTTAAATTTTACAAGCATTTGTTTCATCTGTCTCGAACAAACACCTGGGAGGTTCTTTGTATCGCCTTGTATTTCTTTGTATCTCTTTGTAATTTGTTTGCGTTTAATTTTTTACATTTTCCAACTAAAAATTAAAAGAAATGTCGCGACATAAAGAACAAATTATTGCTATTATTTTTTTTATTAGTTTGATTACTTAATTAAATTAAATTAGTAAAACATTATAATTATTATTATTATATTATTATTATTATTATTATTATTATTATTATTATTATTATATTATTATTATTATTATTATTATTATTATATTATTATTATTATTATTATTATTATTATTATTATTAATAATACTATTATTTGCATACATAATTTTATCAGTCCAAACTCAAACGTTTTAAACTGGTGGTGATGATGATGACTACGATGGAAGCAACGATGATAGTAACATTACATATTCATATTTATGGTATTTTACTTTGTTCCATGCCTTAATCTTTTACAACATCAACTTCAACAACATCCTCAACATCCTCAACATCAACATCAACAACATCATCAACATCATCATCATCAATTTCAGCAACATCAACATCATCAACAACTTCAACAACAAAACCAATCATCCAACCTGTAGACACGTTCCATAAATGACCATTCCCAACGAATCCATTCGTTCCTAATCCAGCTTGGAGGCAGCTGTAAACCTGACTGTCCTTGTTCTGAGCTGGAAACAACTGATGAACGTCTGCTTGTTGTTGTTGCTGTTGTTGTTGTTGATGATGGCTGTGATAGTCAGTAGAATTCCTCGGATATCCAAACTGTTGTTGCCTCAATTGTTGTCGTCGATTGTGCCTCTGAATCGGGTAGGGAGCATAGCGAACCGACACGATCTCCTCCGGTGAAGTCTGGTCGGCATCCCCTTCAGCTTTTCGGGCTGATACCAAGGTCTCTGGCTGCATGAGGACCATACTTTCCAGGGCTTTCAAATATCATGCGGATGTCTTTATAACCTGGTTTGAGTAGTAAGGTGATAAGTGAGGCGAGGTATTTCATTGGCAGCGTAATTCAGCAGAAATAATTTGCATGAATTGTTGGCAGAGAATTGTTGAGGATAAACATCTTGAGATGCGATCATCCATTGTCTCGGGGAGATGAAATTTTGACAGATGGTGTTAAGGATCGACGATAAACGAAAAAGGTTTTATTGTTCATGAAAATTTTTCTAACAAACACGTAGTTTGTCACTAAGTTTTAAAAATGAATTTTCCTGAAAGGTTTTTTATTGTCTAAACTTTTGTTAAAGTTTCGATGAACTGTTTTGAATCTCGCGAATTATTAAGATTTTCAAATAAATGAAGAAAATCAATGTTCACAATAAACTAGTAACCGTAATACTGAGTAAGTAATAAGTAGTAAATAATAATTATTAAACAATTAATAACAACGTAACTTAATAAATAATGATAATAATAATAGTATAACTTAACAACTTAATAAAAACCAATAATAATAACATAACTTAATAAATAATAATAGTAATGCAACTTAATAAACAATAAGTAACACTGATTAATTAACACAATTAATAACAATCTTATTCACAAACGGACAAAACATGTCAGACATGTAGAGTTACTGGAGACGGAAAAGTAACAAGACGGAACCATCCAACTACCCGCTGGCTACCGTTAGAATCGATGGCCTTTGGAGACAATTGAGTCTTTGGATTACCAATTTCAACTCGGTGTCACTCGAATGTAGTCAGTGAACAACTTGGACATGTTTCATCGCTAACGGTAAATCTAATTGTTGTAGTTGTTGTTGTTGTTGTTGTTGTTGGTGATGGTGGTGATGATGATGGTGGTAATGATGATGGTGATGATGGTGATGATGATGATGATGATGGTGATCTGATCGAGGTGATGATTTGTGGTGGCGACACAGACGAGGGAGTTGGGCGAGTATTTGTTCATCACTCAAACAAACTATTTCGCCTGGATTGAGTTGTTGACGTTCTACTGTGGACGGTCGTAAAATGTTGTACTTATTCGATAACTGAATCAGTGATAATGATAATGGTAATTGTAACGATGACGATGACAATGACAGCCGTTGCTATTGTGCGATGATAAATAATATTACGATTTTAAAATAATGACCTCAAATAAACCTCAAATGTACTCACTTGAACAATTCAAAACTGGAGCAGTAGTAACGACAACAACGACGACGACAGCAGCACAGAGGATGAAGAAGAGGAAGAAGAAGATGATGAAATCCAAAAATAATCAATCAATAATAACATTACACTTCCGATGTTCAGTTCGGGTTGTGAAAGTTCTTTAAAAGTCTCGAGAGGTTTGAGCTTTTTGCCTTTTTAGTCATTTTCAAACAACCTGCCACGCCATTGGCTGGCCTCGATTCTCTTTCATTCATCGAGCGACGGTCAGGGGCGTGGCTACAGACGTTTCAGGAAGTCGATGTCGGCCAATGGAAAGCGCAGAAATGTGACCTGATTGGCAGGTCGAATGTATAGTGAATGTGTTTCACATTATAAGAACAATTAGTTCATCATTTCGCGCTTCTTTCAATCACGTGATCTGTAATCTTGACTAAAGAGCGGCATATGAATTCTCTCCAAAAACTCGACCCATTCTTTGTTTAACTCCAGGTGGATTACTAATTTCCAGGTGAGCAGGCAGACAGGAACCCGTGGGAAATCCGCGTTAAAAACAAAAGAATTTCAGAAGTCCATTCTGAACGTTTCAATGACAAAATCGATGACAGATTCCATTAAATCCACTTTCTGAATGTCTTGGGTGGTCTGTTTTATCTGTTAATCTCTCTCTTTGTCGTTACAAGAGATACCGCTGCTACTATCGAGCTGAGAAATTAAAATTACAGTTTAACTCGATGAGTTGTCTCCGGTAAGTTCTAGTAAGTGCATCCGTCCATCTAAATTCCAGCCATGATCTGCGATGATGACGACGATGATGATGAAGATGGTGATTGTGATAATGATACCGCTCATTCCGTTTCCACATGAATGAATCAATGAATGGCTGGATGACCCTCTCGACGGTGCCTTCATCTTCAGTATTCCATGCCATCCACAATGGCCACCCACGGAGTTGGTGGAATGCGTTTATGCGTCTCTTCACTCGTTTGTTGGTCGTGGTCAGACTTTAAGATGAAAAAAAGCGACGAATGAATGAATGAATGGATGAATTAATGAATGAATTAATGGATGGATGGATGAATGAATGAAGCAGTACAAGAGGCATTTCGTAAATTCGTTTGTGGACTGTTTATAACCCGGAAGTTGAGAAATGCCTTATTTAAAAGAGAGAAAAAGGACCTCGTATTAACATTCGAATGGTAATTAAACAACCGCTCATCCGGAGCCAAAAGAGTTCTCGAATTTATTGGACGTTTTGATATTTTACAACCTCTGATTGATGAAGACGATAAACTGGTTACGTTAGACAACCAAACGACTTTTTGCTATTCCCGCTCTGCTTCTCTGGGCTGCTATTGTGGACATTGGAGTGGTTTATTAGACAGACAGACAGACAGACATCAGATGTCTCCTTAAACCACTGTAATTTAATGCTATGTTATTTTATCGAAGCTAAGTCCGAATCATCTCAGTTATGCAACGGACTATAACCAAATAAATAAATAAATTGTCGAAGCTAAGTTTCTAAGTTGTTCTAAATGATTGACTGACAGTTTCATTTCATTTCATTGAAGTCACTGTTTTAAAGTTAAACAAGTTAAACTGATATTAATTTTTATTTATTTATTAAAATATCAACTAAAATCCAGTAATTCTGATTTA
>JAJTWR010000386.1:742500-757500 GCA_021613335.1 Whitmania pigra | reverse complement strand
TTATTATTCTTATTATTATTATTATTATATTATTATTATTATTATTATGATTATTATTATTATTATTATTATTATTATTATTATTAATTATTATTATTATTATTATTATTATTATTATTATTATTATTATTATTATTATATTATTATTCTTATTATTATATTATTATTATTATTATTATTATTATTATTTATTATTATTATTATTATTATTATATTATTATTATTATTATTCACGTCACCATCATCATCGTCGTCGTCCTCATCATCTTTGTGGTTGAGTATGACCCACCAATCTCGGTCACGCCATTGGACTTGTCACTGAGATGGTTAATATTGGATTATTACTGAATTATTAACAATAACCAATTTATAAATAACTAACTAGCGCAATAATGAATGAATGGGGTTTTAATTAAACAATGTAAGACATTCTTAAATTAAATATTCTTTAATCAGATTAAGACGAATTCTAATTATAAAATTCTAGACTTCCGATAAATGACGTCATCGACAACCTCATTAAAGTGACGAATCACAAGGCGACCCAGTTCCCGTTCATTAACATAATATATGTCCCTCTTCCGGTATCGTCCCTCTAGTGACAGAGAAATCTTTTTGCAGCTTTTTCTTCGCTTTGTCAGGCGATTAAACACACCTCTTTGTGAGAACAAATTAATAACAGATTGCCTTGTTAGTGACAGCCTGTGATGATGATGATGATGACGACGATGACGACGACGATGATGATGATGATGATGACGACGACGACGATGTTGATGTCGGTGTTGGGGTTCAATTGTTAGAGTGATTAGAATTAATCAATTTAAATCGATTCTAGAGTCAAAGATGAAAGCGGTCATGTGACTTGCGTGACCCGGTTTCCATGGTTACCACGATTACAACATGAGGTCACCATGTTTGAAAGCCCGTTCAACTCGGTTATGAGTAATAAATTATAGTAACGAATGAATGATTAATTAATTAAGTTCTACTTAAGTTTTAAGTCGATTCAACGCAGTCGTAAGTAACTAGTTATTTCTATAATTAATTACATTTACATTACCTATTAAATATTACACAATTAAAAAAACATTATTGTAATATCCTATTTATTTTTTGTTCTTAAAAAATCTATAAAAATTAAATCAATTAATTAGACGTTAAGAATCAAAATAGTCTTAGTCTACATCTAATAAAAATATTAATTACAAAAAATAATAATATTATCATATTTATTATTAAAAACAAAAATAATACTAAAAATATAATAATAATAATAATAATAATAATAATAAGAATAATATAATAATAATAATAATAATAATAATAATAATAATAAATAATAATAATAAATGGTATTTATGCAGGTATTTTTCATTGCTTAAATATTCAATTAGGACGATCAGAGATTTTTCAAATTATTCAATTCATCATGAACCGCAAAGAGAAATAAAAATAGATTTTTTGATAAATATGACAATAAACAAAAATAATTATAATAAGAAGCTGTTTGTTAATGTTTATTAATTTGAGCAGACGATATTACAAGTTCCATTGATTGCATCGAAACACATTTCTGGAACTACTTTCGCTATACTCGTGTATTCATGCGCCGTCATGTCTTCATCCGCCCACAAGTTACAAACAGCATTCATTCATTCAATCATAAATTCCGTCATTCATTCACGACATTTTTGTTTTACTATCTACAACCGGATGTGAGGATTGTAAAGACATTGTTAAAGAATAATTAAAATAAAATAATAACAGTAATAACAACAGTAATAATATTAAATCATTTCATCATCATCATCATCAACATCAACAACAACAACAACAACAACAACAACAACAACAACAACAACAACAACAACAACAACAACAACAACAACAACAACAACAACAACAACAACAACAACAACAACAACATCAACAACATCAACAACAACAACAACAACAACAACATCAACATCAACAACAACAATAACAATTTTTCTCACAGTCGAACTTGAAGAAAATCCTGGAAGCACGAAAAATTTCCCACAGCATTGTACGCATCCATCATCGTCACTTGAAACAAAGAACCCTTAATAATAATAATAATAATAATAATAATAATAATAATAATAATAATAATAATAATAATAATAATAATAATAATAATAATAATAATATAATAATAATAAGAATAATAATATAATAATAATAATAATAATAATAATAATAATAATAATAATAATAATAATAATAATAATAATAATAATAATAATAATAATAATAATAATATAATAATAATAATAATAATAATAATAATAATAATAATAATAATAATAATAATAATAATAATAATAATAATAATAATAATAATAATAATAATAATAATAATAATAATATAATAATAATAATAATAATAATAATATAATAATAATAATAATAATAATAATAATAATAATAATTTTTGGTATTATAATCGTTATTAATAATGTTTTTATTTCAATAATATAATAATATTTTATTAAATTATTATTTTATAATAATAAAAATTATTATTATTATTATTATTATTATTTTGTGACCTTAAACAACGATACGATAAGACTAATGCAGAAATAAAGAAGCACCTGTGTGCCCTCAATTACGAGTTTGAACTTTATTATAGGTGTAAATAATAATAATAATATAATAATAATAATAATAATAATAATAATAATAATACTA
This sequence comes from Whitmania pigra, assembly GCA_021613335.1. Classification (NCBI taxonomy): domain Eukaryota; kingdom Metazoa; phylum Annelida; class Clitellata; order Hirudinida; family Haemopidae; genus Whitmania; species Whitmania pigra. The sequence goes on along the minus strand of JAJTWR010000386.1, from coordinate 754,782 downwards.
ATAATAATAATAATAATAATAATAATAATAATAATCATAATAATAATAATAATAATAATAATAATAATAATATAATAATAATAATAATAATAATAATAATATTATTATTATATTGATAACAATAAATAATTAAATAAATTATTAACTTAAATGTTATGTTGTCGTCAATGGATATTCCACAACAGCCTCTACAGGCTTGATCTTGCTAGGATACTGTTAGTGCTTCATATGTTTTTATATTGTGTTGTTGTTTTTGTTGGCTGATGAACCATTGTTGTTGTTGTTGATGATGTTGCTGTTGTTGCAGCAGTTGTTGTTGTTGGCTGATCAATCAAGAGTTTCCAAGCCATAATTTGATTCAACAATTTGATTAAATAATTTGTATTTCCTCCCGATATGCCTTATTAGATTTAATAATGGATTGACGAATGGATGGAAGGAAGCGATAAAAGGGATAAAACTGAAGTTTTAAAACTAGTTAGTTAAAGGACCACCCTTGAGTTGAGAAAATTTCATTTCGAAATCAAATAACAAAGAGACCACACACATTACCTATATTGCATCTACTTAACTCTTTCATAAGCCATTATCACCGCTATCATTATCGTCTTTATCACCGTGATCGTCATCATCAATATCACCGTGATCGTCATCATCAATATCACCGCAATCGTCATCATGACCATTTTCATCATCATCATCATCATCATCACCACCAATGCCATCACCTCATCACTACAACAACTGCGTTTTAGCTAAAATTACTGGCAACACCTAACACCTAAACTTTAACCATGGTGATGATGATGATGATAGCGATAGTTGTGGTTATGATAATCATGATAGATTCTAAATGAACTAGGTCGATCAGTATGAGTGTCGAAAAAAAAAAACAAATAGAAAGACAAAAACTGTTAGCAACAGCGACATTAATAATAATAATAATAATAATAATAATATTATTATTATATTCATAACAATAAATAATTAAATAAATTATTAACTTAAATGTTATGTTGTCGTCAATGGATATTCCACAACAGCCTCTACAGGCTTGATCTTGCTAGGATACTGTTAGTGCTTCATATGTTTTTATATTGTGTTGTTGTTTTTGTTGGCTGATGAACCATTGTTGTTGTTGTTGTTGATGATGTTGCTGTTGTTGCAGCAGTTGTTGTTGTTGGCTGATCAATCAAGAGTTTCCAAGCCATAATTTGATTCAACAATTTGATTAAATAATTTGTATTTCCTCCCGATATGCCTTATTAGATTTAATAATGGATTGACGAATGGATGGAAGGAAGCGATAAAAGGGATAAAACTGAAGTTTTAAAACTAGTTAGTTAAAGGACCACCCTTGAGTTGAGAAAATTTCATTTCGAAATCAAATAACAAAGAGACCACACACATTACCTATATTGCATCTACTTAACTCTTTCATAAGCCATTATCACCGCTATCATTATCGTCTTTATCACCGTGATCGTCATCATCAATATCACCGTGATCGTCATCATCAATATCACCGCAATCGTCATCATGACCATTTTCATCATCATCATCACCACCAATGCCATCACCTTCATCACTACAACAACTGCGTTTTAGCTAAAATTACTGGCAACACCTAACACCTAAACTTTAACCATGGTGATGATGATGATGATAGCGATAGTTGTGGTTATGATAATCATGATAGATTCTAAATGAACTAGGTCGATCAGTATGAGTGTCGAAAAAAAAAAACAAATAGAAAGACAAAAAACTGTTAGCAACAGCGACATTAATAATAATAATAATAATAATAATAATAATAATAATAATAATAATAATAATAATAATAATATAATAATAATAATAATAATAAGAATAATAATAATAATAATAATAATAATAATAATAATAATAATAATAATATTAATAATAATAATGATACTATTAATAATAATAATAATAACAACAATAATAATAAACAAATATATGAATATTAATTATGATGCGTGTTTCCGCCTAATTTGAATAATTTCAAATTTGCTCAACGAGTGACTTCATTCATTGATTCTTCTGCCTGCAACAATTTAAGATCGAGATGCTTTCAAATGGTTTTGTTTTGATAGTTTTTAATTATTAAATATTTAACATTTTTAGTTTTTAATTATTAAATATTTAACATTTTTAGTTTTTAATCATTAAATATTTAGCATTAACAAAATCAATCAACAATAAGTTTATATAGTTTTTATATTTTATTTATTCGACGATTTAGAATTTCGATTTTGTTCGAGACAGACTCTGGCGAATGAATTTGAAAAGTTTTTATTTTTGATCCTTTTAATATTTAATCGTTTTTTTTAAATTGTAATAAATTTATTTTAAAATTATCTTATGAATTATAATGAATCACGTGACACAGCATTTGTTTTTTTATAACCTCATTACGACAATCATGTGTGAAATATAAGAGATTAAATCAGGAAACAGCAATTTAATCGCGAGCCAAACCAAAAAACTGATCAACATTTAATATTCATGATATGCCATTTTTTTTCTTAAGATAAAAACTAATTATTCGTGACCTAGAATTAAACAAAAATTATATTTCCAACTTTTAATATTTTTATTAACTTATCAATTGATATATGCAAATGTTGTGGGTGCCACATGAGTTGTTCAAACTCCTTTATAGTCTCCCGTTTGAGAACCTAATCATCATTAATTTTTAAATTTAATTTTTTAAAAGTAGTTTACGAGTTTATTGTATCAAACAACCAAATAAACAAGCTGTTATGTATACAGAAACAACAAAAAGCGAAAGCAAATAAATTCAAATAAACCCAAAGGGGCCAGCCTTAAGGAAGCACACTAAGGTCTGACCCTAAAAGTAAACAAACAACAACAACAACAATTGCGCAAACGATATTTGCACACACTCAAATTTTTTAAATATTTAAACCTCTTAGGATTACGGGTTCAAACCTCCTTTGAAATATTTTAAAATGAAAAAATTAAATGTAAATCTCCAAAACTTTTTCTAACAATTATTTTTTTTTTTTTAAAGTAACAAATAACGTGAACTTTTACAAATAATTTATTTGAACCAGGCCCACGAGAAGGTGTTGCAACCAATGCCCTGCACCGGGGCCTAAAAAACAGTTTAGGGGCCCATGAACATTAGAGCAAAAAATTGAAATGGGCAATTACGCATGAAATGTTTATTGTCACTTTGATGCTGAAAGGGATGAAAGTCAAATTCCACCTCAACCACTTCCAGAAAGGCCCACCTAATTTGTTGCCAAATCAAGAGTTGTTTTTATGTGAGGAGAAGGTGGAGGTATAATAATTTTAGAGAGCCGAGGTGAAAATTAAAAAATAATTTTATTTTGGTCTTTATATTTAATTTAAATTATTTAATTTATAAATTAATTTAATTTTAAGCAACTTGATATCATTCTGTTATTTTGTGCCTTTGGCTTTCCAACTGAATCATCTAGTTACGGCTATTGTCATAACATCATAGTGTCATCGTAATGATGGAAAGGGGCCCAGAAAAAGTCTCTAACAGGCACTTGATTTTTCTCTCGGCAGCCCTGAGTTGAACCCACACGCAATCAATTTCTAAATACTTTGCTCTGTGCACTAAGTAGAACTTGAAAACAGATTTAATTTTTTTCTTATATTATTTTTTATTGCTTAATTGTTCACAAAAAAAACGTCATTTTAAACGAAGTCAAAAACATTTCAGTCAAATTGTCTAAAATTTTAGTGTGCGCAAATGTCATTTGCGCAATAGACAATGTGCGCAAGAGTAGGTAACCGTAGGCAACTGTCAATGTGAGTAATTGCCCACATGCGCAATTATCTGTGTGAGCAACAGCCGTGTGAGCAAAAGTCTAATTACCGACGATTTAGAATTTCGATTTTGTTCGAGACGGACTTTGGCGAATGAATTTGAAATATATTTTTTTTAAATCTTCCTTTTTTAATCTTTCTATAACATTCTAATAAATCCGGGCAAAAAATTAACTCATGAATGATAATTAATCGCCTGACACAAAAGTTGATTTTTTTATAACTTCGTAACGACCGTCATATATGAAAAAATAAGAGATTAAATCGCAATGAAACAGCAATTTAATCAAGAGATACATCTAAAAAATGATCAACATTTAATATTCACGGTATATCATCTTCTTCTTAAGATAAAAATTACTCTTTCCTGGCCCAGAATTAAATAAAAATTAGACTCTCAAAAATTCAAGGCAAAAAAATGTTAAACCCTATGAAAGATTAGCGTCCGGAAAAACAAATTTTACGTTGAGTCTCTCGATCTGACGTGAGATCAACTTGTGGAGAAAATGACGAACGAAAAGTGAAATTAAAATGCAAATAAGTCGAGGCAATTCAAATCATAGAAAACCTTTAGATGGCGTCTCTCCTGACATCCATCGATAAACTTCATTCTAAATTCACTTTTCGCAATTACTCTTGTTTTTTTTTTCTTGCCTGGCGAGAAATTGTTTCGTTCCTGTAGGCTTTGCGTTGACATCTGCTATGGGATTATACGAAATCTCTTTAATCTCAGTTGTACTCAGATGTGGCGGCAATAGTTGTAGTTGTTGTGGTTGAAAAACCGTATCGGCGGCAGTTAACTAAACGTTAAGAAATAACTAAATGATTACAACTGTGATCGCGCAACCGGTTTCGAATCAGTCCTGATTTTCCATCTCAAAGAGGCGTTAATCTCGGTGAAATATCGTTCAATTTGGAGACGAATTGTTGACGTGAAACGTTGTAAGTTTTAAAACAAAAAAAAAATTTTTTCTTTTCGTTATCGTGTCCCGTCAGTTCTCGACTCCGGCCATTTTGATCATGTCGGCGTCATCTCTTTTGTTTGGCCTTTCCTTCGCTAACGAAGATTTATCAAAATGTCCAGAGAGGGAAATGGCTATTTCGGCGCTTCTAAAAGTTGTCTGCATTGAAATTTATCGAAACCTGGCCCGTTTTACCGTCCTGGATGTAATCCATCACAACACCGTCTCATGTAAGACTCTCTTTCCACTCGTCTCCGGTATACGCTTTCCATCTTCACCTAGTTGACGGACGTCGTCTATAATTTTATTTTTAAAACTTCCATTAGGGAAATTGCTTCGTTCCAGGTCCTCCGAATTCATTCGGCGGTCACACTAGCGGATCTTCATGACGAATTAGCGTTTCCACCCATTTCCTCCTTTTGCACTCAAATTATCTCCATCCCTCTTCTTCCACCTGGCGAATCGTCGAGATGGAAATTCACTTTTATTTCGCAATTTCCAGGAATGCGCAATTTCTCGTTTCTTTGCAAATTTTGACTTCTGCTTCTGTGAAATCTCTCCGAGGAGAATTGTGTAAAATTTGTCTTCTGATTTTATCAGTTACTACTCGATACGTTTGTTCGGAGTGTTGAGTCTCCTTTAAGTCGACATTTTGATTTTCAAAAGGAATTCCACGTGAATACCCCCACATTTCCATGAAAAATCTTGAACATTTGTTGGAAGCACTTAAAAGAACGGCGTCATTAAGATTTGGAAGAAGTGAATATTTTATGCTTTCCCGCCTTTCAAATGTCTCCAGCGGTGCTAACGCTGTTTATTTTTCTCGTTCCTTAAGTAGCACATCTAATTGGAAACTTGTGAAATAACAAATAAATAACAATATTGAATAACAATCATAAAAATAATACTTAAAAATTATGAAAACATAAATTAACCAACAACCATTGCATAGCGGTAACTACTCAATTTAGTACGCAAACAAAGCAAATCCTAACTAACCCTCACTAAACATGGTTGATCATTTGAACACCTTTAACCACAAAAAAGGACAATGAATCTTTTTTCTTACGTCACGCATTCATCCCGAGGGATTGGCACTTATGCGTGTCGGCCTGGATTGTTACGTTGCACTCATTTGTGGACTGACTGGAATTAGCAAACACCTGTTTGAACAGGTAAACCTAGGTAGACAGATCAACATTCATTGTGAGATTGTCTTAAAAGCCTTTCCTAGTGGAAACCATTTATTGAGGGAAGCTTTTTGAAAACACACGTGAAATGATTTTTGTTTTTTTTTGTTTTTTGGCGCGGGAAAGAGAATTAAGTTCGGTGGAATTGGCGCCGGAGAAGTTAATTAAATCCGTGAGAAATGGAATTTCCACGTCAAAGAAAGCACGTTTTCCGACACTACGGGTGACGTTTTGATGAATTGCTGTAAACGAATTGCTGCAAATGAATTGCTGTAAATGAATTGCTGTAAACGAATTGCTGCAAATGAATTGTTGTAAATGAATTGCTGCAAATGAATTGCTGTAAATGAATTGCTGTAAACGAATTGCTGTAAATGAATTGCTGCAAATGAATTGTTGTAAATGGATTGCTGTAAATGAATTGCTATAAATACTCTGAACATCGCGAACATTATTTTTAACAAATTACTACCAAACAATAAACTGACTAAACTTTTCCTTGCAAGCCGATCGAGTTAAAAATCTTAAAAATAATTTATGAATTTATAAATGAATAAATGGAAATGAGTGAGCGAACGTTGGTCCAAATAAAACTGAAAAATACTGGAAAAGTACCGCACCGGTTGACCTCTACCTAACCACGTACAAAAGTAAACATCCTGCCATTGTTGTTGTTCTTGTTCCACGAGCATCGATGTGAATCGAAAGACATCTCTTCCCTGCCACCCTACGACCGTTGAATTACCGCGCTTGAGTCCGAAAGAAACGCAGACGTCATGAATCGCAGACCACGTGATAAGACTTGCGCGCACAGGGCGAAATTCGTCTTTAGTGACTAAATAATAGCCGAGCCAGGATTGAATGTCGACTTTACAACTCCAGATTCCGGAATATTCCATATCGATGAATTATAGTGTCGTTTTATGGTCAGTCGTGTACCCATGCTCCGCTGAGTTCTTAAGGGGGGTGAGGTGCACCGAGGGATTGACACGCCCCGTGGCCATTTGATTGACTTTTTCGACTGTAACAACTTTCTGGAATTTCTGATGCCTGTATCCGCCGCCTCTGGTAGAATTTTGTTTTATTCCATCTTCCGGTCGGCCACGTCATGATCACGTGACGATCGATCTTGTCGGCCATTGGTCGAAATTAGTTCCGGAGTACCGAGGCAAATTTAAGTGGCGCTTGGCTTCTATTGATTTCCGCTGCTTTTAGCAACTCCACGTGTCAACTCAATTATCAGAAATCCCGGAGGACGGTGGAAGAACAAGCTGGAGAGAGAAAGAAAGAAGGAATTTCAATTTTAAAAATAATTAAATAAAAGATGAATTTCATAGAATTTAAAAAGAAATCCCACTTTGGAAAATTTCAATTTGCCGTCGGGTTAATGTCATCATTGTACTCGGTCTTTTGTGGCGTCGATCGGGAATTTATTTTTCTCCCTTTGGCACGATCCGGCGCCGTCGTCATCATCTTCGTCACTATCATCATCTTTATCACTATCATCATCTTCATCACTATCATCGTCATTATCACTATCATCATCGCCAACAGGTGAATACAGAGGTAGCGTGAGAGTTGCATTACCCTTGCAGATATTTATGGGGTGGTATTGGACGAGTGTGTCGTGAATTTGAGTACGAGGTGGACAACATTGACCTCGAGAAGTTCACATGAACTTTGCTGACCCCATGCTGAGGGCGTAGAAATGTATTTTTCTAAACCATCCATCAATCAGGTTTCTTGTCAACTGTGAAAATAATAATAATAATAATAATAATAATAATAATAATAATAATATATAATAATAATAATAATAATAATAATAATAATAATAATAATAATAATAATAATAATAATAATAATAATAATATAATAATAATAATAATAATAATAATAATAATAATAATAATAATAATAATAATAATAATAATAATAATATATAATAATAATAATAATAATAATAATAATAATAATAAATAATAATAATAATAATATAATAATAATAATGATGATAATAATAACAAATATAATTAAAATTAATTTAATGTTGTAATCAACATGAAAGATATATTTCTAAATATTGTTTCCATGCACTGCCATCATAACATCCTTTTATATGCAGGATCTGAATTTTAGGTTTGAATAAATACTTAATATCGACTAAAGAGAAAATAATATTTTTATATTTTAAACAAAGATGGTCGTGCGGATGGGTAGATTGTAAATGGATGAGAATAAATTATTATAAAAGGCTGGTGACATCGTATAATTATTTGTGAAAAACATCTGCAACAGAATTAACTGAACTTAATATTAATAAATAGATAGATAAATGAATGAATATACAAACGCTTAAACGTATGTAAAAATGAATAATTAATGAGTAAATATATAAATGAAAACTTAATAAACACTAAATAAATAAATAAACAAATAGTTATTTAGTAAATACTAAAAATAATTAATTAGATAATGAAGGTTTTCACAACGAAACCGATGAGAATGCACACAATCTCGTATCGGCCTTTCCGGAACTGACAAGATTAGGGACACGTCCTTCTAATCCTACTGGGACAAATTGGAAACTGATCTTGGAACAGCCTCAGGAACATCATGGTTCTCCAATATGATTTTGTGTTGCAAAAACTTTTAGCAAGAATTCGATTTTGTATCTTATCGTCAGCTCCAGATACAAAAAGGCGCGAATAAGTAAACGTCTGACAATTGGGATATTCCGAGGTCATTGTGTCCTGTCATTCAGTCTGCATTGCACCGCGTCAATGACAACAATTAAGAGGATTACCAGGCCTCATACAGTAATACGATGGAAGATCGGAAGAAATTTGTTTTGGGCTGAAGTAAGCAATTGTTACGTAGTTACTTTTAATTGGAACTATGGTGTAGTCAAACAATTATTAATTCATTCCTAAAAATTGGTTCTACCAATTAAACTTTAATTTAAGAATGATATTAATATCTTGGCATTGTAATTTATAACTTGGAGTTATAATTTATATTTTAGCGATTGAATTTATAACTCGGCGTTGTAATTTGTAACTCGGCTTATAATTAATGGAGTTGGTATTATAATTTCAAGAAGTGAGGGCAATTGTTTTACCTGGAGTGTTCGTCGTCTTTCAAGTATTTACTCGGCTTGGCCTACTTTTTTCAGGAACGGAAAATTAATTTCAGGGAATATTTGACGATTTTTATCTCAGAAATTATATTTAAAAAAAAATTATTTAAAAGGAAATAATGCCAACAATACGTAATTTGAAGATTATCAAACATAACTGAATATCAAATAGGTGTGCCAATCATTAATTAATTCATTAATTCATTCATTTAACCTAATTAATTAATTCATTGGACAATTCAGGCATTTCAGATTTTGAGGACATGACATTCCATCCTTATCTCGATATATAATTGTTTCATCCCACACTTTATCTTGAGAGAGTGTAACAATGATCAAAAAAATGGAAACATAATCAGAGTTAATGTTTCTGTTTCCAGAAAGAAACCCCCACAAAAACAACTTTCTGGATTTTCCTGGATTGATGAATATTCTTAAAAATTCTTTTCATCTTTGTTTGTAGTCCACATTCTTTTGTTGAGTTCACCTGTGATTCTGCAGTGCACACGATACACGATCTTGGACTCGTTGTCATCATCGTCGTCATCATCATCATCATCAACGACAAAATGGCGCCTTTATTCACACTTTATTGGAGATGTCGCTTCCGTACGGAAAAACCACTTTTTTCCAGGTTATTCGAAACCTTAGGCTGGCACAAGGACTTCATAGGAATGGTTGACGACCGCGATGATGATTGATGATGCTGCTGCTGCTGATGATGATGATTGATGATGATGACGGCGATGATAAGTGACGATGACAATGTGACAATGGTGATGACCGATGATGATGAATAACAGACTACACATTCATCCATTAGCTGATAAGCTAAACGCGATCATCAAGATCGTCGTCGTCAACGTCGAAATCATCATCATCATCATCATCATCATCAATAATAGCAACCGTGATGACTCATGCCATCGATGACGCACACGATTGTAAACGTCTCTCCTAATCGTCAGTTATCCATCAAGTATCAAGCTGTGAGCACGTGATACGCCACGAGTCGTGATGACGTCACGACGCAATTGATGACGTTGGCAACGACGCTGTTGACTGTGTCTTCGATAGCTGCCCTGGAGCTGGAAAAGGAGGCGAAAGATGCCGAGGCTGGCGGATGAATCTCCGAATGCTTTTCAGTAATTGATATGGATGTCCTCGAGAAGATGCCGGCGATAACATCGTCTGGAAAATATGCCATTATTTACTCCATCCTCCTAATGATGATGAACGACCGTCAACCGAGATGACGATGATGACGACGACGACGATGACGACGATGATGACCTGTATTGAGACCATGACGGAAATTTTGGCCCTTTGTGAACAATGGCAGATGTTATTAAATTCTGGTCACTGCTCGACTATCGACCATTCACGTCCGTCCGTCCGTCCGTCCGTCCGTCCATCCATGCATCCATCCATTCATCCATCCATCCATCCATCCATCCATCCATCCATCCATCCATCCATCCATCCATCCATCCATCCGTCATTCCGTCCATCTGTCCACCTTCCACCCATCCACTTGTCTATCCAAGTTTCCATTCATCCGTTCGTCCACTAATTGACCCATGTAGTTCCTCCACCCATTCATCCTTTCATCCCCATAAATCCTTTCGTTTCTCCTTCCAACAAATCATCCCATACGCCTCACAAAGCCGTCATCCTTCCGTCTCTCCATCATTCTAAACATCCATTCATTCATTCACTTACTAATTCATGTCCATGCACCGACCTAACCTTATACTGAACACTGAGTCCCTTTATCTCCGATATTCCCTTTGTACCGAGGGCACATGTTGCTAATTTATATTAAATACCAACTTGAAAAGTCCATGTAAACTAAGGAAGTAGCCAGAATCTTAATAATATTTTAGACGATAAATCTTCCACTTAATGAAATTCTGTGATACCAATTAAACTCATAGCGGTCATAAAAGCATTCAAACCACTAACTTCGAATTAAATTTGGAATCAGTTATCGAGTAATGTATTCAACTCACAAAAATTTGTTTTATACATTGACCGGGCTATTTTGTCGCCAGGGTGCCGCTAAATACAAAGAAATTACAAAATAATTTTAGTTAACTGTTTCTCCTTACTTCCATCCCCCTTCTCAATTTGTTTTGCTATGTCATCACGTTGGACCACCTTCAAGTTGACAGCTGCAAATAATTGATGTTTTTGATGGAAGATGAATTATAAGTTTCGACTTAAACATTTCAAGAGCATCTGCATTGGCCCTTTGTGGTATGTACTTTCATATCCATCTTGTCTAAAACGTTAAAATTTAAGGTCCTATTGATCATAAATATGTTAAGTGTTGATATATGTTTTGTACATTCGTATTGATATAAAAGAAATTCGTTTGCAACATATTCAGCATCTACAACAGCATCTGCAAAATGAACATCCATAATGTTCCTCCTGCTTGTGATGACGCTGACGATGATTGTCTTCTTCGTGGGTTGGTTATTGATAAATAATTCTATTTCGATTCAAAATCTTTCATTTTAAACGTTTAATTACTTATTATAGCTCAATGAATTTCATTAAAAACTTGAATTTTTTCCAGGCGTGGATTATGCTGAAGCATGCAAAAATGTAAGTTTTAAATAGCTTAATGTAGTCGGATTTCTTTTTTTCCTGTATAAATTTTATTGACAATTAAAAATTTTTCTCCCAGTTCTTAGATTGTCCTAAACTCAGTCGTTGCATAAAAGAAAAATGCGGTAAGTTTTTTACTATCTTAAATACACCATTTAAACATTTTGTTAAAATAATATTTTTTTTTATATATATTAATGTAATTCTTTTTTCGAAGCGACTATCAAATGGTCATGAATTCTGTGGAATTCCGGACAATCGAATTTTCTCCAATTCGTGGATCAATGCATATTTCAACAAAAACAACTTGAATAAAATTAAGGCTTCTCCTTGAACAAATTTAACATTGATTTAACAATTGATTGATAATTATTTAATCCATTTGTCATTTACAAATAGCTTACAATATGTAATATCATGAATGATTCACAAATAAATTCGATTGAAAGATATTTGCAATTCGTCACTTTATTGGATTGGTGATCTAGCAGTCTTTGTCGGATAGTAATTATTTTTGGGATGGTTA
>JAJTWR010000386.1:735000-740000 GCA_021613335.1 Whitmania pigra | reverse complement strand
TTAAGAACCACAACATTCAAAATGAGGATGTCGTTTCAATGCAACATTGTAAAAACCAGACTTGTTTGAGTGGGGACTCAGTGATGATGATTGATGATGATGAAGATGGCGATAATGTTGAAAACAATTTTTTAATATCGTTTGTCACTTGGTTAATTGATGATTCGGTCGATAGATTAATGGATTGGAGGGCACTTTGATAAACAGATTAGTTGATGGATGAATGAATAGACGGACGGATGGATAGATGGGCTGACGGAAGAGCGGACGGGCGGACGGACGGATGAGTGGATGAATGGACAGTTGATCTGGTGGATGGTGGATGGATGGCAGACGAATATGGAAGCGGGAGACATGATAACCGGGAGGAGAATTGGTTGCCGAAAACGAATCAGCGATGCGTGAACAGGACTCGATACGAAAACATTTTTTCCTCAAAATATCGAAAATGAAAACATATTTCCGCCCCCAACAACAAAAAACCCCAACAAAACAACAAAACAGCAAAAACAAAAACATCCAACACCTGCATCTACATTGACAGCAACCTTAAATCTACTTTTAATCACCCATGACGACGATAGAGAGCGTCATTAGCAACAGGGATGAGCCTGTTGCCGTTGACATGACCACTCTTAAAATAAATTTGACATTCTCATGCACATGAGTCATGCTTTTCGAGCTGGAGAATCAAATTTATGGGCGATATTAGAACCGCCAATGCATCCCGGTTGTTTTATCTTTGTGGCCGAGCGATAAAAAGGAGTGACTTTTAATGCTTTCGTGGACATCCTGCGATCATGGTCATCGAAAAAATGGCGGAAAAATTGGTTTTAAACGAAAATTTTACGAAGGAATGAATGAATGAATGCGTTGTGCATTTTTGTGGCTGGAATTCATCGTCGCTTTACTGTCAGAGGAAGCAATGCGACATAAGGACACGTTTTGTTGAGAGGACTAAAAGTTCTGTGTTTTTTTGTTTTTTTTTGGGGGGGGGGGGGTTGGGGAGGAGGAGGAGGAATGAAATAAAGTTCTTTGGAACTCTTTCAAACGAGCGATATTAAATGACTTTGACGACCGGTTTGAAAAAGTCGCCAGTATGTCAGGCATAATTAAATGAACGATTTATTGTTATGATGATGATGATGTTGATAACTATTATTATTTTTTTTTCAATTCGATTTAAAATAAAATACTGCTGATTAACCTCTTTAAATATTTAATACACATTTGAATGTCGGTTATAAATATCATTCATTGCGCTTAAAAGTTTCACCCAACGACTTACTGTGGGCTGAACCGCGGACAGACATTTCGCGTCCCTATGGTCTAGGCAGATCATCCCCTACGTTATTTCAATTTTTTTCATGGAAATGCAAAAAAAAAGTTTTAAATCCTGGTCAGCCCCCCTGTCCCAACATTTCTGGGCCATTGGACACTTCTTCCCCTCTCGGATTGGAAGGCGTTTTGTGTAATAAATTACAAATGCGCAATAATGATGATGACGACGACGACGATGAGGACGAGGACGTTGATGTTTACATAACTATGGCGACATTGATGATGATGATGATGATGATGATGACGACGAGCAGGTGTGTCTATTATAAATCCCTGAACAAATATGGATTCAATTCCAGCTTCTCCCTCAGTTGCTCTTCCAAGTAGAAATCCTCAGTATGCACGTACAACACACGTATAACATATATAACGTACACATATATAACACGTACACACATATAACACATATACACGTATAACACGTACACACGTATAACACATATGCACGTATAACACGTACACATATATAACACGTACACACGTATAACACGTACAACACACATATAACACGTGCAACAAGCCTTACAGACTACGTACACGGACGCTTTGCGAGCAAACTCCACGTCACATTTCGTCTCTAAAAACCTCTGAGTGGAGGTAGTGATGATAGTGATACAGAGACAAACAAACAGACAGAGAGATGGAGAGAAAAAGAGAATAAACAAAAAAGACAAAGAAATGGATGGAGGAGTAAAGGGAGGATTGTTCAATTTACAAGTCCAGGTTTTCATCTCTGATATGATGACCTCTCGTGAACTGTGAACTCTGAACCGAAACATTAAAATATATTTGACCGAGGATTGCATTGCTGGAGACGACCAAGAGGACGACGACTTCGGTGATGATGATGATGACGATGACGATGATGATGATGACGATGATGATGGTGATGATGATGATGATGATGATGATAATGATGATGATGATGAGATGATGATGATGATGATGATGATGATGATGATGATGATGATGATGATGATGACGACGATGATGATGATGATGACGATGACGATGATGATGATGACGATGATGATGTTGATGATGATGACGATGATGATGATGACGATGATGATGATGATGATGATGATGATGATGATGATGATGATGATGATGATGATGATGATGATGATGATATGATGATGATGATGATGATGATGATGATGATGATGATGATGATGATGATGATGATGATGATTGATGATGATGATGATGATGATGAAGCAGAAAGAGAATACTTTGACAATAACAGCAACAACAACAACAATAATCATGTTATTAAAAATAATAATAAAAATAAATATAACAAGTAATGACATCAATAGTATAATTATTAGTATTAATAATTAATTATTGCTCTTCCACACAATTTCATCATCTTCCCAGGAGAAACGATCGGACATGACGTCACAGGGCTCCCCTCTTTACCCCATTTCGTGGGTGGAATGTAAAAATTCAATTGATCGACTCAACTTGAATGGATGGCGATGTGTAATTCTGTTTATTTATTAGCCTAACGAGGACCGAAGCACATCCTATTGCACTCGTCTTCATCCGCGCTGCAGTTCGGAGGCGCCAATGCACGCGCAAGTGTATCAATGCGCTCTTAAAACTAACATTGGAGGCTCATCCGCGATAGTTCGTTCATTCTCGAGGTTTGTTTAAAAGCGAATGTTGGAGATAAAAATCAAATGGCAACAACAACAACAACAACATCGTCGACAACAACAACAGCAGCAGCAACAACAACACGAAATCAGTGAAGACGAGGAGGAGGAGGAGGAGGACGACGACGATGATGTTGACGATGTTGTTGTCGCTTCGAGAAGTTTTATATGATTGCCCTATGAATCAGATTCAATCGAATTCTCTCTCGGACTAACAACACTTACAACAACGATAACAACAATACTTACAACAACATCATCTTCATCATCATCATCAACATCAACAACAGCAACAACAAACGACATACAAGCCGTAGTCACGGACAAATACAAAGAAAAAGCTACTGGGACATTGCAGCAGAGACAACAACAACCACAACAACAACAACAACAATTTCATGAAAAATATACTTGCCAGTAAAAGGGGTCCGTTTTAAGTCCTGTAAACTTCAACTTGTAATTTGCAACATTCCACATCGGTCTTAAGAAAAAAGTGTCACTGAAAGTTTATTTGATTGATTGATTGATTGATTTCAACCAACCACATAATAGAAGGATTCTTGGACAAGTGAGAAAATATTTTTAATTTTCAACAATTCGATTTTTTTGGTTTTGTTATTCGTGGTGGTCATTAATTATAATTATATTAATATTTTATTAAGTATAATAATACTAATTATTATTATATTAATTATAATTATGACAAAAGAATTACTCACCCTTGATATCGGATGATCGTACGTTGCTTGAGTTTTTCGACCTACTTATTTCAAGTGTCCACATCGTGCATAAATTATGCTAATAAGGATTGTAAATAACAATTATAAATATGCTAATGAGGATTGTAAATATTTCTTCAATAAAACGTCTCGGTTTTAATCTTTCTTCATCTTTTTTCATCACAAACATCCAAAACACCGGTTATTGTTGTGATTGGTTGAATTACTTTTAATTTGTGTCACCTCGTGACCAACGAGTGAAAAGTAGGTCGAAGTGCTAATTTAAAAGACCATTACGAATACCACCTGTTACTCCATTTCAACATCGTCATTACCATCATCATCATCATCATCATCATCGTCATCGTCGTAGTCGTCCTCCTCATCCTGCATTCGTGCTGATCAAATCACCGATGCTGAAGGCGCATCATGATTCAGACGTTCACATCACGTGGTCATCGTCTTTTCCATCGCCACCATCCCCAACATCATCATCATCGTCATCGCCATCATCATCATCATCATCCTCATCATCATCCTCATCATCGTCATCATCTAGTCATCATCATCATCATCATCATCATCATCATTATCATCATCATCACTATTAACCAATGAGCTGTGGTTGGACTGCTGTGAAAAGCTTTACGTTCACATCAGGTGCTTTAGCCAACAAAATTATATGAGGTCATCGATGATGATGATGATGATCATGGTAGTGGTTATGATGACTATGATGATAACGATGATGATAATAATATTAAACTTTTTGCGTCAATAAATGGCCGAATTCTAGAAATTACACCAATGTTCTTAGAAACATAATTTTGAACTTAATAGATATGTTTAAGCCAATATAAATGCATATCTATAAAGATAATAAGATAATAATAGAATAATATAATAATAATAATTACTATTATATTATGTATTAATAATTTTGTAAATTAAAAATGTTATAATTATTAGTATGATAATAATATATTATTATTAATATTATTGTTATTATAATTTTTTTTTTTAAATGAAGTATTCCAAAGTCACACGCGTGGTTGCTTCAGAAAAGCGTAGAACAGGTTTTTCTGACAAGAAGGTTCTTGCTCCATTGGATGGGACTGACGTTTTGAGGATATAATTAACATGCCGTGATGATGATGATGATCGTGATGGTGGAAATGATGACGACGACGACGATGATGATGAGGTTAGTGGTGATGATGACGATGATGAGGTCAAAATTGGGGTCAATTCTCAGTTGAGAAGTTCAAACGGCCAG
>JAJTWR010000386.1:730000-732500 GCA_021613335.1 Whitmania pigra | reverse complement strand
TCGGACTGACTGAAAATATTCATGAAAAATATGATAATTTAATATCACTTTAATGTACAATAATTAAACAATATGTATTGCATCCATGTACATTATATTGGCAAAATTGCAATCTAACAGTTATAGAAACAAATATATTCATTCATTATAACTCATTCATTAACTACATCAGACTCCAAATATAACAACAACAACAACAATAACAACAACAACATCAGCAGCAGCAACGGCAACAGCGCCTCGAAGATCCAGCAATCCTTCCATGCATTCCAAGCAAATCCCTGCACTCACCTTCTCCTCAGAAATGATTTCATCGTCACGCGCCCATGATCCCCGAGTGGAGACTGAATTTCTCCGCTCGGCTGAAACTCCGAGGTACTCTTTCCATGTTCCAGGGGATCTGGAAAAGCATGGTTAAGTGCTTTCAGGGTTTTTATATCCCACCTGGAAGTGGTTCAAAGTCATTTACTTAGTGGCCAAGAGCTGGTCTCGAACTATTCCCCTCTCGAACTGATCATCACTATCATCGTTTAAATGACGTCATTAGGGAATCCCCTGCTCTCATTACGAGGTTGTTACGATATCATTGTGACGTCACTTTAAATGAAGTCGTCCCGCCCTAACCATCATCGTCGTCGTCGTCGTCGTCATTGTTGGGCTAACGCAAAACATCAACGGCTGCAGATGGGAGCGCCGGGAGATGAATTCTGTCGTTGCATCGATGCATTTGAGTGTGCATTTGTCACGATGTGATTTTAAGGGGTCGCGACCTTTAAATAACCTTTCAATTAGGATCAGGTTATTAATAATCCTTACATCCTTCATAGAGACAATTGTCCGAACGTGACCCTACTGGTCTTGATAATGATTCACTGTTTCTACAACCTGCACCACCAACAACAACACTATAGCCAATTTCAACATCATCATTACCATCTTCATCGTCATCGACATCGTCATCATCATCGTCATCATCATCATCGTCATCATCATCGTCATCATCATCGTCATCATCATCGTCATCATCATCGTCATTGTCATCGTCACCATCATCGTCATCATCATCGTCATTGTCATCGTCACCATCACCACCGCCATGGTTCACCTCGAGCATTTCCACCCATTGAACACAATTGTTTCCAAGCAGCAAACACTTGGGGCAGACGTCTCATCTCATTGGTGGAGATTGATCACGTGTTCCTGAGATTTGATGGATAAAAAAAATTGTCCTTGAGTTGTAATGAGGAATGGATGACCAAATTCAGAACAAATGGGATTTTAAATTATTTTTTACTCAATTCAATTTTATTCATTTCGATTCAATTAATGGTGGTGATAATAATGATAGGATTAACTGAATAATTAGAAAAATGTTATTAAACAAATTTTAATTATCTGTCCTTGTTAATAGTTACTCTATAGTTAGAATGAAAAATAATAGGTAATATCCATGAATATTTTAATAGTTATATTTATTATTATATTATGATAATAAAAATTTTATTATTAAACTTTTATAAAATAAGCCGTTGCAAAACGATAATAATAAGTTTAAATTTTCCGATAATCTCCTTAAACGTTTCAAATATTCAAATAGACAAAAATCGTCAAAAATATTAAAAATTCATTTCAACAGAATTAATAACAAATTTCCTGGAAATTAACAGAATTTTTAAGAACTAGTCAAATTTGCAAGGGGTCTGTTTTATTCTATGAGATTGCTCTTAGGTAAAATTGTCACTATATAATAATAATAATATTAATAATAATAATAATAAGAATAATAATAATAATATAATAATAATAATAATAATAATATAATAATAATAATAATAATATAATAATAATAATATAATAATAATAATAATAATAATAATAATAATAATAATAATAATAATAATAATAATAATAATAATAATAATAATTAATAATAATAATAATAATAATAATAATAATAATAATAATAATAATAATATAATAATATAATAATAATAATAATAATAATATAATAATAATAACAATAATAATAATAATAATAATAATAATAATAATAATTAATAATAATAATGTTTGTCGGCAAAAAATGACTGACGACAGCTGTT
Source organism: Whitmania pigra (assembly GCA_021613335.1). Taxonomy (NCBI): domain Eukaryota; kingdom Metazoa; phylum Annelida; class Clitellata; order Hirudinida; family Haemopidae; genus Whitmania; species Whitmania pigra. Next base: position 730,398 of record JAJTWR010000386.1, on the reverse strand, counting down.
CAATAAATGTTCAATGTAAGGTACATCGAGAGCTATTTTTAGCAACAACAACAGCAACACATGATGCTATTTATAGAGTTTCGAATCGATGCTCATGAAGTAATTTACAGTTCGACTATTAACTACTTTATTTTGACAATTTATTTTAAATTACCTGCTAATCTATAATTTATATTCAATACTTTATGATTCATAATTTATATTCTGTACTTTGTGAGTCATAATTTCTATTTTATATTTTAAAAACATGTATTAATATTGAAATTAATAACATTGCATTAATATTGCATTTAAGAACCTTTTAGTGATTCAAAATTATTATCTTTGAAAATTCTTATTTCGAAATTCCAGCGTTAGTTTTCGAGGTAAAAATAAAAGTTAATACAAAATTGCATTTT
>JAJTWR010000386.1:607500-712500 GCA_021613335.1 Whitmania pigra | reverse complement strand
GCAACTCTGTTTGCCCCACTTTCCGTCTACTTTTCCAGACATTGCTGACTGCTCTACCCTGTCGAGTTCGCGTCATTCGTTACCCTTCGCACCTCGCCTCGGATCCAAAAACCTCGGTCCACGCTCTAATCCTCTGAATTGCACCGCTCAATATTTATTTCTCTCTCGTTGACCCCGGTCCGAGCGTAAACAAATCTCGGACTTTTCAGACAAAATGCCTCACACGCTCGCCTCCCAATGCATTGGAAAAGGCCAAGCATTGCCGGCCGGGAAATAATGCAATACTAACGGGAATTTAGGCGTCTCGCGTGCTCCAGAAACACGGAATGTGCTATTTTTTTTTGTGTGATTTTTTTTCTTTCCGGAAATATTCCTGTCCATCTTGTCTCCGTCGTGTCCGTGTGGTTTCAGTCCACCGAGACCGTGGAGAAAGAATAGAAAACACGTGCACAAACACATATGAAGAGAGAGAGAGAGAGAGAGAGAGAGAGAGAAACAGACGCACGTACGTACATGTATGTGGAAAGTTACACACAGACACCAACTTAGACATAAGCAAAAAAATACAGACAAACTCCGACCTTGCAAGTGAAATGAATACAACATACTATAAATACAATATACAATAAATACAATATACAATAAACAATATATACAATATACAATATACAATAAATACTATATACAATATACAATAAATACAATATACAATTAATACAATATACAATTAATACAATATACAATAAATACAATATACAATAAATACAATATACAATTAATACAATATACAATAAATACAATGCCTGCGATCCACCGGCTACGATCATAATTCACTTTTGACGTGTTCGCATTAAGGGATCCGAGTCTCATAGCAGACTGACGCTTCGATGGTCAGAACAGAAAAAAAACGAACAGAACAGAAACGAAACGAAACCGAAAAAGACCAAAAAATAGACTCCTCGGTGTAATTTAACACTGTCCAAAAAAGATTATGCAGGAAATTGATGCTTTTCTCGTTAAAAATCACACATAAATCGAAGTTTTCTGACCCTCCTCCTCCTTCTACTTCTTCTTGGCATCCCAAGGATTTAGGAATTTATTTTAAAAAAAATTTTAATTAAAAAAAAAAGAAAAAAAGATACAATTGAATATGATTTGCGAGGAAAAAGAGGTGAAATTTGTACTTACTTATTTATTATTATTATTATTATTATTATTATTATTATTTATTATTATTATTAATTATTATTATTATTATTATTATATATTATTATTATTATTATATTATTATTATTATTATTATTATTATTATTATTATTATTATTATTATTATTATTAATAATACTATTATTATCATTATCATCATCATCATCATTATCATCATTATTTATTTCTCAACGGATCAGATGCTACCGGAGTGCAGCGTCATGGACGACGTCCACAGGATACCGAGCGACAGCGAGACGACGCTGGCGAAACGCCGTAGCTTCGCCGACCAGTACGTGCTGCTCGTGCGACAGGACGCTACCGACTTCATCGACAATTCTTTCTCCAGTACCTCGCCGGAGTCAGTGAGGGACCTGATAATCATCGAGGATGAACGACTGCCTTGCCTCTCCTATCTTTTCTCGCGTCTCGATTCCTCTTGTTTCAATTCCTTGTACATAATCGATTGCTGGCTTCGCTGGACCGATGACTTTGCCAACGGAAACGACTCCGCGGGTCAGAACGCCTGCTTCGAGTCTCAGATGCCCCCTGCTCCGCCACCTTACCCCTCCTCCATGCAACCGTTCGGTGCTAATGTATTTTCGACGCTGACGCTAACTTCCTTAGTGCTTTCTCATACGCACCTGGCACGATTGCCTCAGAGCCTTTTTGAGATGACCAGCCTGGAGACTCTGAAAGTGGATTACAACAATCTCGACGAGATCTCCAGCGATATCGGACAGCTGGTGAATCTGAGGGTCTTCTGCTGCGACAGTCAGCGTCCGAGACTGCGCTCGCTGCCAGCTTCTATCTCCCGACTGCAGAAGCTCGAGGTTTTGTCTTTCAGCAACAATCGAATCGAAAATGTCTCCTGGTTGACTTCCTTGGTGTCTCTGCGCATACTCAGGTGCGACCGGAATCACATCACGCGCTTCCCTCTACACGTGGCCAACCTGCGCAATCTCATCGCCCTGAACATCGGGCACAACCGCATCGACCACATACCGCCCTCTCTCATTGAGATGCTTAGTCGTCTGTACTCTTTTGAATATTTCAACCTCTCTTTACGCCCCAAGCACGTGAGACACGATAGGGCACAGCTCTTCGGCCATCTCGAGATGGAGTATTTTCTTCAAACTCTGCAACAGCAAAGTCAAAGCAACCCGACTCTGAGGCTTGGTCGAGATGTCACGCTGGCTGTCGTAGGAGAAACTCATTCTGGAAAATCATCTCTGATCGAAGCTCTCAGAGACGACAAGGGAATTAGTCGCGGACTCTCTGAAGCTAAGCAGAGCACTCACCATTCTAGGGTTCAAGCTGGCTTTGAATCGCATCAGTTTGACATGAGGACGAGCGACGGAGCTATGTCCTGTCACGTCAGCGCCATCGTCATGGGCAACGACATATTCGACAACTACACTCGCAACCTGAGGGTCGATTTCTTCCTTCTGTCAGTCGATATGACGTCCCTGGAATTGCACAACGGCTCGCAGCATCTGTTCGCCAGACACGTCAGTCGCCTTCAAATGTGGCTGCAGGCGCTCTACGAATTGGCGCCAGAAACTCCAGTATTCATCGTGGGAACGCACGCAGAACTAGTCAGATCGGCCTCTTCGGTTTCGGAAATCTGGAACATCGTCGAGAGCCTGCTCGACCAATCGAGACCTCACCATGCCAAAAGGTACGGCGAGAATCGATGCCCTTTCTGTCTCATATGCAACCCGAAAACCATCGGCAGACAGACGGCCCAGTCGAAAGGCCGTTCGACCAATCCCGGTGCCGGTTTCGTTGACTTGTCATCTCCTCATTTTGACTCCCCATCTGTTGTCAACGGCCATTTCTCAGGCCAGGATTCGACGCCTGGAAATCCTCCAGCAAGTCACTCTGTCAGCACCTTTTCCTCGTCGAAAGGTTACTACTATCGCTATCCACATGTAGCGGGTTATTACGAGGTCGACTCCAAAAAGCCATTCCCCAAAGATTCGAAAAAGGCCAACGCTAGCATCGACCAACTCAAGGCGGCCATCATTCGCCTCTCCAGCCATCAAAATAGATCTCATTGCGTGCCGGTCGTATGGCTGGCCTTTGTCCGTCATCTGACAGCCATTAGGGAACAGGCCAGTGGGATTCCTTGTCTTCCGTACGACGAAATCGTGTCCATAGCGAGAAGCTTTGAGATTCCACCGAATCAGGTTGTGCATTTGTTTATGTTTTTTTGTAGTAAACTGACTGATGAGCTCATCTGTGTCTGTGACGATCTTTTTTTTTTCTTGAGTTCTGAGGAATTTATTTCTCGACTTATGGACTGAGTTTGTTCTCATTTGTTGAGAATTCTAAGCTTTCTTTAGAAGACTTTTATCGTTTTTGTTTTTTATTTATTTATTTTTTTTTTTTTTGACTTGAAACTGAAATGAATTCAAAAGAGACAGAGAAAGTCCACGATCTTTTACTCGATTTTCTGTTCCGACGACGACGACAACGACGACGTTTCTTCATTTAGCGAGAGTTGATCTGCTCTGGAAGTTGTCACGTTATTAATATCTCAAATTTTAATTTCTCCTTCAATCCATACTGTCCTCAAGTCATAATAAAATTAAAAAAGATCCGAATTAAAGCGATTAATAATCAACGCTCAACAGGTGCCGGTGATGCTCCAGTATTTCCACGAGAGAGGAAACGTCGTCTACTTCCCAAAAGATCCCAACCTACTCAGACTGGTCGTCATAAATCCAGTCTGGTTCGTCTCCATGATTCGGAGGGCCTTAGAGGCGTTTGACCAGAGCAAGAGCGACACGACCCGAATACTACAGTGCCTCTCCGACAAAGAACTCGATCGACACCTTTTGAAAGCCTCAGGTGCTGCTTCTCCACACCTGTTGATCACCAGTGGCCAGTGGCTCCTCTCTGCCCTTCAGGTGCTTGACCTCTGCTTGCCCATAGCTGACTGCCCTGCCACAGGAGACCAGGTTGAAACAATTCAGGAGAGATGATGATGATGATGTTGATGATAATTAATAATAATAATATAATAATAATAATAATAATAATAATAATAATAATAATAATAATAATAATAATAATAATAATAATAATAATAATAATAATAATAATAATAATAATAATATAATAATAATAATAATAATAATAATAATAATAATAATAATAATAATAATAATAATAATAATAATAATAATAATAATAATAATAATAATAATAATAATAACAGAATTTAATAAAATAATATTGATTTTTGTCTCTATTTTACAGCATAACATGCATGGCACTATTGTAATAATGTTTGATTAATGTACATTGTACATAGCCATTGCTGACAACCATGGCACCTGCTTAAATTATTACTGAGCAAGTCTCATAGAAGTACAGTAATGTGATGCAAGTATTTAGACTTAAATAATTAATTAATGACTGTTTCGCTTTTCGGCAGGGAGCTTGCATCCGTGTAGTAATATCTATTTAATTATTTATCTACCTAAATATATCTATGTATCTAATTAATTCAGCTTTCTAGTTTATAATAATAATATTATTATTTGTCGATCTTGAATCTACTTGTATTTATATCAATTTACATTAATTAATTAATATTATTATTATTAAATAATATTTAAAATAAGTAGACATAACAAATAAACCCAAGGTTCTGGTTTTCCCGAACCTGCTCGAGAGCGGATCCCCCAGTCAGGACGTATGGCCGGACGTTCCAGAATGGGACGAAAAACAGATCACGTGCGATTTCCGATTCCGGAGTTTGAAACCGAACCAATTCGTTGATTTCGTGCGTTGCATCAACAGGGAAGGACGCCACCAGCTCGAAATAGTTCCAGATCCAGTGCCAGTACTGCTCTCACATCACGTCGTCTTCTTCACCAGCATTGACCTCGGCGGCTGTGACGACTGTTGCAACACTCGCCGCAAGCTGAGGATGGTAAGCAGTAACAATGCCGGCAGTAACAAGCAACAATGTTGCCATCAACAACTCCAGCAATCCCAGCTGCTGCTGCAGCACTCTCAACAGGCGTCGGTGACGTCATCGTGCGACGAGTTCGACGTCATGGATGACGTCATGCACAAGGTGCACATCATGCTGCACAGTAGCATGGACGCCATTCGCATACAGGTCGGTGTCGGCATTGAAAAATTCACTCGTTTTTTTTTTATTAATTTCTTGTTTTTTTAAGAGCCATCGAAATAAATCACATCAAATATTCACGAACATCCGAAGGAGACGCACTTGTAGTATTTTTCCTCCCATCTTTTCTAATAGACTTGATTTCGTATTAATGCATTGCTTTTTTTCTTTTCATTTCGTTCCATTTCCATTGCAAGGTTCGCGGAGTCAGTCCCTGCTGCACCATGAAAGCGGTCCTCAACTTCCTCGAACTTTACTTCGACGACGTTCCCGACGACTGGACGCCGGCGACAGCGACCACCGATTCGAGTTCTTCGAATGCTTCCGATAGAGCCAGTCTGAACTCGCAGACAGCCAGTTTTAGTTCGGAGAGTAGGGGTGGCAGCAGTGGTGGAGGTGGGGGCCACCACCAGGCCGTAGTTGCGTCTTCAGTTGGAAGCCACCACTTCTTCGACGACGACGACGACAGACACTTCTTTCTTCTCTGCCCAAAGTGCGTCCTGCTGAGACACTCGAAGCCGGAGAGGATTATTTATCACCAGAGCGCCAACATTAAGCGCAAGGCCATATGCAACCGCTGGCACAATCTCGGCAGTTGGACGCGCGCCATAACTGGCGATTACAGGTGCAGTAACACCGACCTCCATCTTCAGACGAACCTCACCAGCCTTCCTGACTACGAACACCCAAGACTTATTCTCGTCTTGCCGCCGAGTTTGTCCGTTTCGACAAAGGAATGGTACATGTTCTCCAGAGTCAAGTTCTTGGAAGGATTCGAGGTTCACTTTCTTTGCGAGAATCCAACCTACTGGCACATGACCGAAAACTCCGGCTTTAGGCTCCAGTACACATCGACCATTCGCCAGCCGACTCGATCAAACGTGGGACCAACGTTCAAGAAACCCGCCCAGGGAAGCGGCAATCAGATACCGACAATATTAAGCCTGGCCCTCTCCATGGTCCAGGTGGTTCAAGGGGTAAACGAACACGGACAGACGAGCAGACTGATAGCACCGGTCGTCTCGGATCTAATTAAAATGTACGACTACCTGCGCAATGTAGACCCTCACTGTACGGATGCCTATGCATGGTTGACGAAAAACAAGGACAGAGTGGTTACCATGCTAACCAAAGTCTTGGCCAACGCAAGCGACGGTCTTCCAGACCTGTACTTCAAAGCTGGCAGCTCCATGTCCCCGGAAACGCTTTTTCAGTCTCCTTCGAAGGCCAACAGAATCGACCTGGCCAGATTCTTGAAGGTCGAGACGGGTTCAGGAAGGTTCGGTCAGTTGCGACCTCTGTACGTAGGCAGGGAGATCAGGTGGGTTTGCGACGCCCACTACGAAGAATTGAGGACACTGCCTACAAAATAACTGAAGAAGGGTGACAATATTATAATGTAACGATAATGATAATAACATATTAAAAATATTAATTACAGTAATATTTAAAATAATAACAAGTTACGCTTAATATTTTCGTTCCACAAGTCGGAAATCATTCAATTCAATCCTGATTCAGTTTGCACGTACAAAAAATTCCTTTACCTTAACACTTACTCCATTTTCCCCTGCCCAAAGTATATACTTACGAATGTACATACATACATACATACATAAACGTATATCTATTTATTGTATGATAATATATCGTAATGACAGTCAGAAAATCTGAAATGCTTTCTTTCACGCATGATGAATCCGAAAGTATTTTGTATACACATGGTGAGTATCGACGGTATATTTCAGAGGTCTTCCCTTGGCTTAACTTTGGTTTTTCTTTTTTTTTTTTTTTTGAGAAGAGTTGAATTTCATCCTATACGCTGCTCTGTCTCGAAGGTTTAGTGTTCAATCCCGATTAACACGCACTAGTCACCCTTTTAAACTTAGTTTTTATCGTCTGATATACTTTTTTATACTATTTAGACCGTTTATATTGTATGCTCCCCGCAATTTTATGCCCGAACTTTCTGTCGCGCATGAGTCGCCAGAGATGATGAAGAAAGCATCATATGGTGAAGTGAAAATCAACAAAATTGTTAGCACTCAATTACCCTGTCGATATTCTTGTTGTTTTGGATTGAAATAAAAAAATTCATATAAAAAATATTTAAAATTAACGCTCGGGTATTCGGTTTGCTACAATCTGGACTGCAGCATTTAAAAAACATTTCAAATGCGACCGATTTCTTTACATTATCGTCTGTGTCCGAAAGATTCAATCCAGGAAATACTCGTGGAAATCTTTTCCCATTCGTCATCCAGAATTTCCTGGAAAAGTTCCTCATTTCGTAATCGTGCGTTGATGGAATGCGAGAGAAAATAACGGATATTTGAGGTGCCAAGGGAACAATGAAGTCTCGAATATCCAAACAAAGAATCTGCAGATTGAGTTATCAGCGCCTTGTAACCAAAGTACTTTCCATCAACACATCTGCTCCCCTTTTCTCCTTTTTGTTTTTGATTTAGTGATAAGATTACCTCAATATTGGTGAATTTAAAATGCAAGATGATTCTCACAACGGAAACCCATAAGACTTGCAATTAAATCGATAGATGAATTCAGCTTAACGTCTATCTATTAATAACCAGTAATAATATTTCGTTTGTGGCACATCACTCAATGTTAAGGATTGACAAATTTTCAATTCTCTATAGTCACAGGGAAGATTAGGAGTCCCACAAATATTAGAAACGTTAAGAAATTATTCATATCTTATAAAAATCTTATTTAAAATCTATGATATTTCGTTGTCATTTACTGAAAGACCAAACAAAAAGGAAACATTCGGAATACATAGCAACAGCATAACTTTTTTTAATCTTCAAGTTTAAGAAAATCAACACTTCCAGGAGACAAAACCTCATCAAATCCTTCTCTGATAGCTTTAAACTGATTTGCAGGATCAAGTTGAGCTCTGAAGATGCATAATCTCTCCAAATGGGAATCGATATTGTATGGAGAGAGTATGATATCATGTCCGCCCTCAACCAATTCGACGTCTGTGTCTGGAACTGTAAAATTTAGGCACAGATCGTCGAATGAGCTTCCATCGTCGAATGTCAGATTGCCGATTATTTCTTGTTTCTCAAGCAGAGTAAGACAGACCTCAGTTTTAATGAATTCGATTTTTCTTTTAACCCAAAGAAGCTGCTTGAACAGAGATTCCAGTATCGGGAATGTTTGGTGTAAATCTTTTCTAAATTATTATTATTAAATTATACTAAAAAGTATTCTCAAGGTGAGTTGTTCTGAGTCGTTGGAAAAATTCATTACTTAATGGAATATCTAGAATTTGAATAAAGTCTAAACGGTTTCAAGTTTTAGAATAAGATAAGATTGAAATGATTATTTTTGCTTATATATTTTCACGTTGTGAGAAACGTAATGAAGGAATCCAGTATAAATGTGGGAGAAGTCGATGGAAGAAAGCAATACCTATGTCTGGATATAGAACAAAATAATCCTGTATCATCAACTTTATATGTTCAGATCAATTTTTAAGTACGTGAGAAGATCAGGAAATTATTTACAAGTAATATTCGACTATGCGGGGGCTCTCATTGGCCTTGTTATGTCGACCGCCTCCACCCCAGTTTGCCTACAGCGGTCATGAAAGCTCTCAGTGGCATGTTCACACCGCCTTAATATATGCAAACTGGGTCTTATACTTTCTTTGTAGCGGCAGCCGGAGATGTTGTAGGAATGTTGTCAAGACTGGTTTACAACAATGGAAGGCAATTCCACTCCAAATCTGACCTGGAAATTTTGAGTGACTGGAAAAACTTGACGGAAAATTTATAAAAATATTAATACAACTAATGTATAACAGATTTTTTAAAGTTATTAAGAATAAAGGAAACATTATTTCTTAGTCATAAAGTTTTTCACGAAGTTTTTTCAGTCACTTATTGATGATTTTTGAAAGTGTCTTTCATGGTTATAAATGCCCCGAAATCACGTTTTTGGAATTTTAAATTAATGCATGAAGATATCTGGACGAAAGTTGACAAAAAGAGACAATCACAAATATATAATTGCATAACATATTAAAATTTCCCCACAATCAACTTTTCCTTTATCGAGTTATCACGAAATAATGGGGTGTCCTCATGGTTTTCGTGACTGTATTACATGTCATGACTGTATTAGCATATAAAACTATTTATGATTCAAGGGACTTAAATCCTTAATGCCTAAAAAGTTTGGGCACTGAAAGAAATTGCGGATGTTGGAATCGTATAGTCGTATAGCAACACATATGTTCTTGAAATGTTTTAGTCGAAAGTTATAATTCATCTTCCATCAAAAAACATCAATTATTTGCACTTTAAGGTGGTCCAACGTAATAATGATAATAAATTTGAGGACATATGCCGGATGCCTGGTTTGAGAAGTTCTTGAAGCGTGATATTTTTCTCCAAATGAGAATGGTAGTAATGCTAAGCGATGAGAAAATGTGTCCTTACGTAGATAGTTTACGAAAATTATATTATGAATTGAACCTCGAGGAGAAATTTGAGATAAAGTTTCCAACATACAAAGCGTTGCACGAAACTAGTTATATGTTTCAAGAAGATTGCTTTATTTCGTCTTTGAGATCCGTTTCGCAAATAATAAGTGATAACGATATGTGCATTAAGCGATTTATCATGAACGGCCTTTTGCATAAATTTCATACTCTTTTGAAATCGGCGATCGAACATTTACTATTAGATCATTTTTAATCGTCTTTCTAAACTTTGAACCAAAAACAGAAAGCCACTACGAATGGAAAAGTAATCTCTTTAAAAAATTGGTTGACCTCGTCTATGACTAGCCAACAACCAACCAACCAGTCAATCAATCAATCTTACATATTACTACAAATACGTAGCCCCACCGATTTTACAATAACTTTTCAAACTGGTGAACGAAGCACAAATTTTAAAACCCTGGCGAACAAATTAAATATATTATCTTTTATTCATCGGTACAAATTTGTATTTTTCATGCAAAAAATATTTAAATCTTGTGGTAGGCTTGTGGTTATATCGTCTCATTCATTATATAGCCTAGGATTCTATTAAACATACAATACAACAGAAGTTCTGTGTATTATTTTTTTTGTTTCTGATATTCATTACAAATACTTCCTTTCTTTATAAAAAAAAAAGTCATCTCAGCTATTGGCCCACAGTCTGATTCAATTTACATCAGGGCCGTATTTATCAAGCCCAGAGGCTCCTGTGCAGTGACACATCACGACTTGACTGACCAAAATCCTGCACTGATTGATGATTACAAATCTTTTTAATAAATTCATTATTTAATAAATAAATTGTCCTCTTGTTCAGACGTATCAGCAAGTAATGCTAAACATGCAACTGTTATTGAGGTGTGAAGTTCATGACGCTTGTAAGGAAATCTCGTGCCGAAATTAAATCAAATTTTAATCAAACTTTAAAAATCTTCAAACCTATGGGTGGTCGGCCCAGCAGAAGAAAATTTCAGAGCAGAATAATTCGTGAGGCTTCGTGAGATTCTAAAAATAGGAGCCAGTGAATTGAGGGAAGGCAGTACAGGTGAGCTCACCCGATTAATCGAGGTATTGTTTGTTTTCAGAATAGAGTCTGTTGCTCCTACGTACAAACATTTCCGTCCATTTGAATTGTCGGATTGCACAATTCCCTTAATCTTTTATTGAACTTAATTGAGATCTACAAAAAATGTCCAACGATTTTATTTGGTACGACGAAGAGTTGCCGGATTACTGGAGTTACGGAGTCACTCATGACGGACGTGTTTTCTTCATCAAGTTTGTCATTTTGCCATCAGATAGTTTTAGATTCATGTTGCTAAATTAGTTGTTTATTGTTACTGCCTGACTCATTTGTAACACTCGATTGCTTTGTGATTCAAATCGACATTTTGCTTACTTGTGGCCAAATTTTTATTATTAAAACGGAAGAAACACCAGTTTTCAAATATCGTTAATTAATATCTCTGAGGTTTTGATGTACGTAATAATAACGTACAGGAATAAGTAACTCGATGGGTATCACCATCACATCTTCCTTATTAGCATGTCATTTCACGGGTCAAGCGTCATATCGGTTGCTATGGCAATTGTTCGGTTATCTGCGGTTTGAAGAATGCGAGGAATTCGACTGTCATTTGCATGGGACTTTATAAAAGCTCGAAACATTTTCATCGAATTTCCTGATGTTTTCTCGACTCAAATTTCTTAAAATTGCGAGCGGCAAAACGTGCTATGATAGCAAACGCTGATTACGAAGTTTGCCTCATTTTAATCTGTTTTGAGATTTGCTAAAAGTTTCATTTTCATTTCAAGTCAAATCTGCAATTTGTAAACTTCGGATTACTTTTGGAAGTGAAGATTATTGTGAGTTTAACAATTGAATTTCAGTGACGCTCGTCATTTCACAACCTGGTGTCATCCGATAACACATCATCCAGTTCAGTCTGGTTCTTATGAAGATCAAAGTAATCAGTTTCTAGTTTGTTTAATTACTTTGAGATGCAATCAAAATAACGAATCATAACTCGCACCACGAAATTTCGATTAATGCAATTAAGAAAGTTTCGAATGTTATTTTCTAAAAAGCCACTTTATGCACTCTTTCTGACAGTTTGTTCCAATTAATTAATAGATATTATGTAATCCCAATGAAAACCTTTCGAGAATGATAAGAGCATCTTCAGTAAAGTTATGACATAAGCAGAAGAAAACTAAGTTTAATTCAACAAAAACATAACAAAACTTTTATAAACTTTGAAAACAAATTCGAAATAATTTCAATCCCACACTCCCACAATATGAATGCAAACAATGACACTTGAGATATAAACATGTTATGGTTTTGTTCAATGCTTAGATCTTCCAAGAGGATGGCAATTGGATTTTGACCAATCGTCTGCTCCTTATTTCATCAAGTTTGTGCTTTAAAAACATTTTCATTTCAAAACATTTCAAAAACATTTCAAAGAATTAAAATTTGACATTGGACTTTAGATAGATTTAAATGTTTTAAATATTTGAAATCTTAGAACTATTAAAACACAATATCACATTTATATACAACATTATCATATTTATATATCATAATATATTTAGATACCATATTATATATATGCATTTAATAAAATAATTAGAATACTATCACACACTCAAGAAAGTAACTATAATTGTAATTATAATTAAAAATTACTTACAAATTTTGTACAAAAAAATTAAACTTCATTGTCATTAAATTTCTACTGCAGCCATTTAAACGAGGTGACTACAACAATACCACCCATCATTCCTGCACTCAGATCACCCCAGGATAGGTCAGTTGTTTGAGGTCAAAGGTTGTTGCGAAGGTCACGTTGTTGGGAAGGCATGCCTGGGAATCAGAATTTTAAGTTATGCTTTTGGATGTTGATGATAATGATGATGATGATGGTGATGGTGATGATGATGGTGATGGTGATAATGATGATGATGATGATGAAATGGTTTGTAGCAGCATATATTGCATTGTAATGTAACTGCATTACATTATCAGTAATATTTGCATCGAGCAATTAATTTTTATTACCAATAATAGTTACATCTAAATATTATTATCAATAATAATAGATATTACGATACAATAATAATAAGCAGACTGGTTAATACTTTACGACTTCCTGACTTAACAGAAATTACGAGTACTTGGACTACACGAAGGTAAGACCCACGTTTTGTTGTTGTTGTTGTTTTTGTTTACTCCCTACTTGTTGATCTCATCAGTTGTTGATCTCTTTATAATTATTATTATTATTGTTGTTGGTGCCTCTGTTGTTATTGTTGCGGTATTGGTGGATTCGTAAATGCCAGATCGTCGTTAATTAATTTTAATGTTTCTTTTTTATTTTCCAGATGAAAGTTGAAGTTAACCCCAGGTGGTCGAAATTGTTTTGAATGATTATTATACGGTATTATGTTAAATCATATTTTTATGATTATTACTCGGTATTATGTTAAATCATATTTTTATGATGTTATCATTTTCAAATTAAAAACACGTTTTATAATTCGTTATAATTGCAATATCCATTATTCATTGCTATTGATATATTTTTATATTTGCAATTGTTTAGAATAATTATCACTTATTATTTATAATTTAACACAATCTAAAGTATACTTTTAAATTCTTGAGCAATTTCAGAGTTAAAGCTCAGATTGAGAATTGGTTTACGTTATAAACTTAACTTATTTAATCGTTTTGTTTTCCATTTTAAATTTGAACTTTTAATGATTTTTTAATTCAAATTCTTGAATGCACCGATAATCCGCAGGTGTTCACGCTTAAGCACGGTTGAATCGTTGACGTCGTTAATTCCATTTCAGTCTTGTTGTTTTACTTTATTAATCTTGTTGGTATTGCTGCTGCTGCTGTTGTTGTTGTTTTTGTTACTGTTGTCGTTGCTGTTGTTTTTGTTACTGTTGTTATAGTTATTGTTATTGCTTAGTGTGATTGTTATTATTTCAATCATTATTATTTGAATTATTATTAACAGAATTATCAGAATTAAATATATAATACTAGTGATTATGAAATTAAATACAATAACTAATAATACTATCAATAATATCAGTGACAAGAGTGAGTTTGACTTTTATTATAGCGAATGAAATTTATTCTAATGATTTCCTTTAAACTAATTAAACATTGTTACAGTCTCTGACATCATCATCATCATCATCATCATCATCATCATCATCACTTTCCTCATCATCGTCATCGTCATCATCATCATCACTTTCCTCATCATCACTGTCATCATTACCACAATACCCAGCGTCAAGACTCCTAAGGTCAATCCAGCAGTTGTAAAAATACCGGACAGTGCGACGGAGGTGGAAGGATGGCTGCTGAGACAAGTTGGTGACGATGTTTAACGCCCGACCTTTTATTTACCATTTGACATCTCGTTTTAACCGCTTGATGTCTTTTATTTACCATTTGACATCTCGTTTTTATTTACCGTTTGATCTCCTTTTCAATCGAACCTTTTAGAGTGTTACATGCAATTATAAGGATGATGATGATGATGATAGTGATGATGATGATGATGATGATGGCAATCGGTGATGATGACTCTTGATGACAGTAACGATGTTATAACGATGTTATAATAATAATAATAATAATAACAACAACAACAACAACAACAACAATAACATTATTTAATCAGCAATGTTTAAAATTCTTGTTGCTAGGAAGGAATTTTCAAGCAATGGAAACGAAGGTGGTTCACGATGTCAAGGGATGAACTCAACTGCTATAAAGGTAGTCGAACAATTATTTTGAATCAATCACATTTCAATAAAATTAATTAATAAAATTTATTTTGTCGTTTTTACATTTTACTTAAATTCATTTTATTATTATTGTTATTATTATTGTTATTATTATTATTATTGTTATTGTTATTAGAAAGTTGTTTTTTTAAAACTCATTTCGTCAGAACCTATGTCGGATTACGCCTGACACGAACTGCATGAATTTGTAATTACCATCCCATCGTAAGAAGTGACGAATGATTTGCAATTACGCAGACCCGAATGGACGGCGGATGTTATCATCTTATGCGTTGTCGGGATCAACCTTCGCTCCCTGCTATGGAGAGCCAGGAATTCTGAACAAATTTGCATTCAAGGTTCGAAATCGAATTTTGTTTCCTTTGAACTCGAAATGAATCTTCTGATTTTTTTTTATTTGCATGTTTATACTTTTGTCTTGTTTTGCTACCTTCTTTTAATTCATTCTTTTAATAACGACGATGAAATGTAATGGGTTTTAATGCACTAGCACTTAATTGCCAATTTAGACGATGATAATTATCTATAAACATTCATCGATCAATAATCATAAATATCCACGAAGATTATTTGCATAACTTTGAATATCTTTGCATATGTTTATAGTTAACTCAGAAGAATAGCAAAAAGAAAGCCATTTACCTGGCTGCCGAATCTCCGGAGAACTATGGCGAGTGGAAGGAGGCGTTCGAAAGGAATGCGAACGACGACCACGAAGACGTGTTCAAAGGCGGAAAGTCTCCATTTCCGCACCACCTCGCTCAGAGATCAAACTCGGTTTCCGGAACGAGAGACCGCACTTTCCAGCAGAACGAGTCCGATTTGGACCTCCCTCACAAGAGGAGTCAGAGCTACCACAACCTCGAGAGGTCCAAAGCTCCCGCTTCGAGACATCAAGACGAAGCCGAAGGATGGAGAGGTTCGACCGAAGGCATCGTGCCTCTTCAGCGTGGATTTTCCGAGCACCGAAGTCGAGTGCCTGTGTACAGTCCGGAAGAAGGAACGTTTAATTCGCCGGGAAACTACGGCCGGCGAGCCGCGACCGAAAATTCTCCTCATTGGGGGCAGTTGAACACTGAACGGGAATTTCGTCGAGGAACAGTAACCCAGCAACCAGACATTTTCAGAAATAGCAATCCTGCTCCTCTGAACAACAATAGAAACCTAGCAGACAGAGGAGATCTTGGGGCTGGTGGCTCTCCCTATGAGGGACATTTGAAGGTGGATGGTGGTGGCAGGGTAAACCCGATGGCCCAGTCCCCAATAACTGCTCAGGGCCACAACTCTTCTTACCTGTCAAACCAGGATGAGAACGTCAAGACGTGGAAATCTTTTGAGCGCCAGCCCGAGGACGCGGACAGGAGTTCGAGGTTCAACGACGACAACAGCCCTCGGCAGTCTGCGTCGATCCAGTTCAGCGACAGGAGTTTCGTCGGAAATGTTGGTTCACGAGTCGAATATTTTGCGAAAATAGAATTTAATCTTATCTCTTATTAATAATGTTGTAAATGTAGATGTCATCAGTAATGGATTTATTGATTCTAAATTAGTTTTATCACCTTCTTTCAGAATCCTTCGCATAACAGAAGTTTTATGAAAACAGGTAAATTGTAAATTTGTAAATCTTTGTAATGATTGAAGCTTTACCATTTTAGAGCTTCTTCTAATTTTCAATTTAAAATCTAAATTTATAATTTTTACTTTGTTTTAAGCATCCATTAATCAATTTCCAAAAAAATATTAGAAAACCCAGAGCAGTTATACTCGAAAGTTATGAAGCCCAAGGGTCCCATTCCTAAGAGGTTGAACCCTGTCCAGGACGGCCTGTGGTCAAACAATCCTCCCCAGATAAACAGCGGTTCCTACTCTGGCCTCAATTCCAGGGTCCCTTCCAACAGATCTGTCCTTCTGCCACCCTCCGACAACTTCAGCAGCGTCTCCAAGTACAACTCCAGGCCGTCCTTGGTGCAGGGTGGAGGGCCTAGGTCAGGGGACTCGATGGAAAATTTCTACAACCCGGGTTACGGTGTCGAGGGGGCGAATGTCGGGCGCTCCGTGGACTCCCTGAACACCCTCAAAACCAACGGTTCGTCGAAATCCTCGAGCAAGAACACCTACTACCTGTCCAGCAACACTGCCCTCAACGACAACAATGGTGCTAACGGAGCAGACGGATTGGGCAATAATTCCTACTACGTTGTCGAAAACGGTGAGGTTGTTTGTTGGCGTGTGCGCGCTCGAAAAAGTACGCGAGATCGATTTGAAATGCAAATTTGACGTTACCGTGGATGTAATGGCATACTGATATGGCTGTAATTTGAATTTTTAGCAAAACAAAAAAAAATATTCGACCCGGTTATAAATTTACTTTTATTTTTATGTTATTTTTATTTATATTTAATTTTTACTTTCTTTTTTCAAAGGAAACAGCAACAACTTTCAAAACCCTCAGCTCCAATCCTATGCTTCTCCGACTTTCAGTGAAAAAAATCCAAACAACGCGAGGTCGAGAAACAACATTCCCAGGAACTTCTCTGCCATCAAGGAAGATCCGGACATGCCCGACGACCAAGTCTTGGTGAGTCCGCCATTAGTAACGACAAGGCGAATAACGACTGTTAATATAATATTGTTAGACTAATAATTATAAAAGTAGTAATAATAATAATAGGGGTGACGATAATTAATTAACGTTTAATAATAATTATTTGTAACGAATTTGCCGTTCACAACATCTCGTCACGACTTCTTCATTTATTCGTTAATTTTTTATTTGGCTGACATTATCGGTCGACCACTCTGCTCTCTGCCTGGCACCTCCTTCCCCATGAGCCCCCCATAAGGTGATGGTGTGTATGGGGTTTCAAACGTGGCAAGTTATGACCACCAAATTAAATTGACGTGCTACCTTTTTAAGGTCTATTAAGCCATTCATAGGTACTAGTTAAGTCGATTACCTGTTCTAGTAAAGTTGATTACCTTGATTGTTGGTTATCTCTCACCCGTTCTCAACTCTTTCCTTTCCAGTCATCCAAGAACCTCGAAGACCTTCGCAAGAAACTGGCGAGCCACACGAGACTTCGACTCAGCATTTCCGTGCAGGATCTCATGGGGAAGAGTGTGAGTTTGATGATGATGACGATGACGACGACGACGACGACGACGACGCCGATGATGATGATGATGATGATTATGATTATGATAATGTTGATGTTAGCAGCGAAATAATAACTGTAATAGTGCATAATAACAATAGTTAATTAATTTGGATCATCGAGTGCAAATTATTGCATGGTTCGATGTTTTTCAGGTGTTTGGATTAAATTATTTTTAAATGTTATTATATTATTATTATTATTATTTTTATTATTATTATTATTATCACTGTTATTATTAGTAGTAGTATTATTATTATTATCACTATTATTGTCATCAAATAATCATTCCTTTCATTCCATCGAGCAGTACGAAGAGGTGGTACTGTTCCTAATCCAGTTGAAGCGCAGTCAGTCGGAACTCCACGAGATGTGCAACTCGATCAAGAGGAGACTCGACGTTCTGCCTCAGGGATCAGTCAAGTTTGTTTACTTCAGCTTGATCGTGTCGAGCATCGTTATCATCATTATTACTATAATAATCATCATCATCGGTCTTATAACAAACATCATCATCATCATCATTCTTATAACAAACATCATCATCATCAATCTCATAACAAACATCATCATCATCATCAATCTCATAACAAACATCATCATCATCATCATCAATCTCATAACAAACATCATCATCATCAATCTCATAACAAACATCATCATCATCATCAATCTCGTAACAAACATCATCATCATCAGTCTTATAACAAACATCATCATGATCATCATTCTTTCATCCCTCAGTCAAGCGGCAGATAGGAGGACACTGGAAAGACAGGTGGAGAACACCGAGAAGCAGATGGAAGCGACCCAACCGCTGATAAATTTGCTCGACAACATGCTCACCATGGGCAGTCTGTTCAATGGGGACAGCTTCATGTATGCCTCTCAGTACAAAAAGGTTGTTCCGAAGGTTTTCCGAACTTTTTTGTGACGTCGTTGTCGGTCGGGTGAATGAGTGCGATTGGGAATTATTCGTCTTTGGTTTTTCTGTTTATTTATTTATGGCGTTTTTTAATGTTTTAAGCTTTTTTTAATTCTGTCATTGCATGCTCGTTGTAGGATTGTTGCAAGATCGTAGTTTGTGTAATTGTTAGTAATTTCTTTAGCTTGGTTAGACATCAACAACAATTCGTTGTCACTGAACTCATCATTGACCAACATTCTCAATCCATCGTCAGAACCAGTTGAGACCGGACGAGTTGGTTCCCCCAAAAGCCATGTTGGAGTTCAACAGGAGTCGACAGGAAAACCTCGTCGGGAAGACCCGGCCGAGGTCGGGATTCGGAACTGAAGCCAACAGGAGCGGACAAAATGGCGAAGGTTCGAGGATGAGCGAACTGGAGTTGGAATTGAAGGAGTTGCACAGGATGGACGTACTGCTCCAGGAGAAGTCTTCGGCCATGGCTGGTCTACAGAAAGATAAGGTAGTTTATTGATTGATTAATTAATTAGTTAATTGATTAATCTATTATTGGCCGACTGGGTAACGACGATTAACGTTGTGTCGTTCGTTCGAAATCATTCTTCTGAATAAATTTTACCTAGGAAATGATCGAGAGGGCCATTAACGAAATAAAAGCGAAGCTTTCAAATTCGAGCAACAACTCTTTGGCAGAAGAGCACCTGACTTCGCAGAGAATTCTTCTCGAGAAGGACTTGAGCAGCACCGTCGTTCAATTGGCAGACGCCTCGAAGGTTGGTTGTGGCTTCGTTAATGGTTAGACAGAGTGTAATAGTCAGCTGATAATAGTTAAACTGAATTTCATCCTGTGTGTGATTAAACGATTTTAATATCTCACGGTTTAATTTTGATTGGCTTATGATTGAAAATCATGAATAATTAATTCTCAATCAATAGCAACGACCAACATTGAGGTACTGGTTTAATAAATAGTGTTACATTTCATTGCATTATTATATCTTGTTATTATTATTATATTATATTATTATTATTATATTTAATTATTTATTTATTGCATCTTTGTCACAAATACCTTCATCATCACAATTACTATAACCATCTCAATCCTCATAATTACCATCATCATCACCATCACCATCATCATCATCATCATCATCATCATCATCATCATCATAATCATCATCAGCAACTCGAAGATGCGACTGCTGGGATGGTGATTAGCGAAGAGAAGGTGATCCACTTGAGAAACAAACTCCGCACCCCCGAGAGGGATGATTTCAACAGCAGCACTGGACAGCCTTACGTTAGATTTTAAATGTTAATAAAAAAATAAAAAAGAAAAAATGTGGCCAACCGACTCAAATCGTCCCGAATACTTACAGGGTCCTCCAAACCTCCGTGGCAGTCAGAGGATGTTGCAGCTGGAGAGGCAGGTCGAGGAGATTGGGAACGTGTTGAGGGGGACGTCGGGCCGAATGAATGCCATCAACGACAACATGACATCCATCAGGAGATCGAGATCGTGTTCGTTGATGCAGTTGAATTTTTTTTTTCTTTGTTCGAATGATCAGTTGTGTTCCAATACATTGGATAATTAATAATAATAATAAATTAATTAATAATTTACCTTTAAGGTCTTTATTATAACCTCAATATTATGTGTTTACATGCTAGCATTACAACTGCAATATTATGCAATACATAGTTAGATTATAGCTATATTATACACAGCTGTATTATAATTACAACATTTTATATGAAATGGTCGTTCCATGTTTTATTAATTTAATAAATGTAATGTTATTATTCGTAGGAGCAGTTCTGTTAAATGAATGATTTATTAATCGATAATAATAATTTATTCACAGCCCACAGTCTGACAAGGAAGGATGAATCATCATCGCCTGGTAGAATTTCGAGACTCGGAATTCCAAGTTACCTTGAAACGGATTTGGATCACAAGATGACCAAGGACACCTCCCTTGC
The DNA here is from genome assembly GCA_021613335.1 of Whitmania pigra. Lineage (NCBI taxonomy): Eukaryota > Metazoa > Annelida > Clitellata > Hirudinida > Haemopidae > Whitmania > Whitmania pigra. The sequence goes on along the minus strand of JAJTWR010000386.1, from coordinate 691,723 downwards.
CATCAATCAGGTTGTTTTAAGTTATTCTTGTAATTAGTACTTTCATTTAAGTCCAAATCATCTCAGTTATGCAAAGGACTATAATCAAATAAATAAATAAAGAACTTTCACGTTTTAATTAATTTATATTGTTTTCTGGTTTGGTTTGTTTTTTAATATTTATTCCATTTTTAATTTGCGTGTGATGTTATACTTAATAATTATTTGTAATATTTTATGTTAATTTGCAATATCTTGTGTTTAATTTAAATTTATTATATTTTGATTATTTTAGTTAATTATTTAAATTTATGGCAGAATCATGAGAGAATTTCGAGAAGGGATCAACTTTATGGAAAGTCAGCTCATCATGATTGTGAGGAGATTTATTTATCATATTTTGTCATATTTTACGATGTAAACGATTTACGATATAATAAATTGTGAGATTATTATTATTATTATTAACCTAATAAATTGTGACCATTTCTTCAAATCCTCCATGTTTAGCCTCATTTCCAAGGTCAACTTCCATCCCGAGACAAACGAACGACGGTCCCTCGAATCAGGTGCTTGACTTGGAACTTGCTTCATCATTTCGTCGTTTCAAGCGTTTGTTGCTAAAAATATTTAAATAGTAATTATTCGGTACTAAAAGGTACGACATGCTAACAATTCCTGCCTTTGAGACAATTCTTGTTAATTCAAACCTTTTTTAAGATAATTTAAATTGATTATTTAATTTTTAAATTCCTTCTTAAATTAAAAATGCAGCTTCAGAATCCTGAAGACCGAACTTCTCGTCCCAGTTTCCACGTGAATTCCAACTTCGGCAGCAGACCAAACGATCGGCACTCTGGATCCACCGCGGGGTCTCGAAATCGGGACTTCGGACACCCGGGGAGAAGAACGGACCGTGCTTTGCAGCAGGCGGATGGACCTCGATCGACGGACTCTCGAAACTCTTCGAGGGGCCAACAATCTCCTTATTCTCAGAATTCTTCGAAGTCCATGTCCGTCGTGAAGCCGATGTTTAGCCCGAGTCGCGGAAGTTACGAGCAGGTGTTGGAAAGTTTTCCGAAAGTTTGCGTGCGTGTGCGAGGAGCATGCGAGATGTTTGCGTTTGTGTTTCATCCATTTTGGTGATGCCTTAGTTACAATAGTTGATTCTTTTGTCTTGTTTGAATTCACAATTTCTTTTGTCATGAAAAGGCATTAAGGCATATTAATTTTAATATCAATAGGTTATTATTAAAATACAGTAGTTTTAATACTAACATGGTATTATTTAGATACAACAATTTCAATAGTATTAAGATGTTATTAAGCTGTTAATAAATGAGGCACACGTTTTATTCTGCTTGTGTTTTCATTTCACAGGTGAATTTTCAGAGCAACAACACGTCGGGTGACAACGAAATGGTATTCAATGAGATGACCATCGATAAGGCACTTGTAAGGACCTTTTGTGCTTTCTATAAAATTATTTTAATTTAATTAAATAATAATAATTTATTATTACTATTATTAATTTAAAACAACCTAAGGGAATGAATTTAATTAATAATTTCACACATGTTATTTTCAAAATTTATATTTTTAATATTGTTGGAAATTCAACACAACATACATACTAAACAAAAATACAAAAGTTTCTGTCTAAATATTCATGCAAATCGAGCTGAATTGAACGGCAGAAGAGATCGATGGCTCGACCATAATTTCTTTCTTCATCTTCCCAAAACTTTCCGCCGACAGTTCCACCCGCCACCGAGAGTTCAAATCCCGCAGAGGTACTTCCCCGATCCGGACGAGACTCTGGAAAGTGTGGATCCCGTCGACATTTACCACAAGCAGCAGAAGGCAGAACAAGTCAAGAAGTTACTGGCAATACAAAGGTGAGCAACGGTGGTTGAAAGGTGTTTGAGTTTATCGTCGTGGTCGTTGTTGATGTGTTGCGTAGTAATTGCTACTTCCAACTTGTCCAATTACGTCATTACATTTTGAAGCCATTGCCAGTGAAATTGTCATAGTAGTTCTTGATATCACTGCTATCATTATCGTAATTAATTATAATTATCATTATCGTAATTAATTATTATTATCATTGTCGTAATTAATTATAATTATTGTAATTAATTATATTTATCGTAATTAATTATAGTTACCATAATTAATTATAGTTATCATAATTAATTATAATTATCATTATCACGATCTCTAGCTTGCAAGACTTCACCCTGGAAGAGCTCGGCAGAGCGGACGGAAACATCGAGGATCGGATCCGATCGGAGTTGAAGGAACGAGAAGACATCCTCGAATTGAAGAAAAGTCTTGCAAAACAGGCCACCGAGAGGAGCAGGACCTTCATAAATTCGTGAAATAAATTCATTTTCAATTCGTTCGAATCTTGCTCGACTCTCTTGAAACTGTGGCTACGTTGTCCGACTCCTTGACGATTTAACTTGATTAAACCGCCTTATTTCTTCTTTGTCTTGTTATGTTGATTTTTTTTTTAAATAATTTCATTGTTGCTTTTGGTGTCTAAATTTATTGAATTTGTTGATGCAGAGAATCTCAGAAATCAATGAAATTTGTGTTATTTTTTTTTAACGATTGTTTTTAATTTCAATTGTGAAATATAATAAATGCGAAAATATTAAATCTAATTAAATTACTTTGTTCTCCTAAGTTATTTGAAATTCATCTGTTTGTATTTTAAAGGAATGGTGGTTAAATGTTTATTTTCCTTCATTTATTTTTAATGTGTGTTCACATCAAAACAGTTCAATTTCACAAGATGCCATTTTGACGGGATGTATCATCGCTGAGAGAGTTTGAGTATTGCTTCACGATTCTTGGTTTCAGTTACGTTTTACGATATAGTTTCGATTTGAAGGAGGCTGAAATCGTTCAGTTATTTTCTAACTTTCAAGTTTTGTCTCACAATCTAAGAATCAGTTAATGAAACAATTTCGATTCTACTTGACCATCACCCAGACTCCTTGAATGTTCTCTCTTTAGAATACCTCAATAATCACGTTAGACCGTGTGTGACTTATTGAATAAAGACTTTTGGTTGTTACACAAATCGAGAGGCACCAAGAGTCGAGAGTTATTTGTTTAAAGAGGCAATATCTATCTCTGCTTAGCAAATGATAACCTAATCAGCAATTCGTTACAGTATAGATCAAAGGTGTCCAAAAGACGTGTTGGTAAATTAAAATCATCGATTATGGCGACAGATCGCTTTATTACAGCTGTAAGATAGCATAGCATAACAACAATTGCATAATTTTATGAATACCGAATTTTATGTAATAACCATTCTTTTACTTTTAACGTCTGATGTTAATTACTTAGGTTGTAATTATAAGTCTTAAATTCGAGAGAAAAAGTAACATCATATTATTGACATAATACAAAATTATGATATATTCGCCAAGGAGTAAATAACCATATTGCCCCTAGAGTTTTTTTTTATAATTTAGACTTGCTCAACGATCGAAATAAACAAAAATCCAATATACCGACGTAACCTGTTAAATTATTTTTAATTTGAAATAATGAAATATCTTATTAAATTAAAATCATTTTTTATTTACAAAATAAAATAACAATTATGCGATAATCATAAGGCTTTGGTTACTCCCCTCCAGTAAACATATACTAAAACATTTGATGTACTGTCGTATGTTCATATACCACTCTGATGTTTAGATTTACGTTTTTATAAAATTCAACAATCTTATCATGAGTAAGCCAGACTATTCTCAAATTGCAGAGGATCATGCTAGTCTTCTTGTTTTAGTTCGACCAATTGGAAATAACATTAAACCAAAAATATTCAACAAGCTCTTTGATCGCATTTCGCAATTAAATTTCTTTAACGTACCAAAACCTCATCGCAACGTGCGCTTCAAATACAAACGCTCCTATACAAAAGACGATAGTTCATGGGGGAGTTTTCAGGCCCACAGGAAAGTTTTGGGCTTAATTACAATTGGCAAATGTAACGAGCCACAAAACGACAGAGACTCAGAAGCATTATGTCAAGAATCTTCCCCTAGAAAGTCAAAGATAAACGATGAAACCAAGTCAGATCTCATCACACTTCATAGGCAGACATCAGAATTGTTTGAGGATACCCTTCTGGATTCAATACTCATAATACTGGACAGTACCTACACATCAAGCAGAGAATCCACTCCCAATACGCCCGAGAGCGATTTAAATTCTCTTGAAAAGGTAAACGGAGAAAACATCAACCTTCAGCCTGATGGATCTTGTTACTTCAGCAGTTACGACGAAGAGGCTTGCAAGAATGGACTCAAAAGCACGAAGGTTGTTTGTTAATTGCATTAATAAATTATTATTTTATTTAAGAATTAGGCCATTATTTGTGTATGAATTGAAATTAACTAAAATTTGTATGTCTTGTTGTTTGTATGAGATGTTGGGTGTTGGATGACACCATATTTGAGTCTAATGATTGCTGTTAACAAGTCCTTATCAAATTGAATCACAATCAAATAAATGCATTATATTTTATAATTAAACATTTTACATTTTATTCTGCAAGAGCATTGCACTGGCATTAAACAATAACCATGATATAAACAATACAACCTGATAATAATAATAACATAAAATGATAACAGCATGCAGGTTGGCCTAACGGGTCACTTGCCTGCATGCGGCAGTAATGGCAACGGTCGTAATGTGTCGTGTTCGAAACCCAGCCTGCACTGCCACGAGCGCCCTTGGAAAGGAGTGCTATATAAATGGTTACAAGAAGCACCTAATAAGGCTACTAATACGGCGCTATGTAAATGAAGTATAATTACCATTACAACAACCGCCTATTAACACCTCGTTCCAAATCGTCCAAAGATGGCCAACGGTGAAATGTCCGCGAGTCACGTGTGGTTGTTCAACGCAGAGTCGGACTGCGGCGAGTTGGAGTCGAGGATGCAGGACTTTTTCAACTCCTTGTTCTGGGTGCTCGAGAGCAAAAGGATGGACAGGTCGCAGGAGAGGTCGGACAACATCACCCTACTTTTGGCACCGCCGGAGAGGGAGGTCAAGCTGCCCGTGGACACGGAGAGCAGGTTTGGGGGATTGGATTGGCAACAGTAGTGCTGGTAGTGATGAAGATAGCAATTGTGATGATGGTGATGAAAATGCTGCTGATGATGATGTTGGCGGTGATGATGACAATGTTGAATATTGATGATTGATGACTATGGTGGTAATGGTGAAAAGTATTGACAAACCTTTGTTAATAACAACACGATAACTAACGATGGCAACTTTGTTCAGTACAGTAAGCCAAAAATCAGAGAGAGATGATTTGAATATTTTTCGAAAGAGGTGGGTCTGACACGGTTTTAAGAAAATTTTTATTTGACATTTTTGGTGGACACCGGGAATCCTCATGTGGAAAATCTGGAAGGAACCACAGTTAACAATAGTAATAATAATAATAATAATGATGATAATGATAATGATGATAATAATAATAACAATAATATAGTTACCTATTGTTATGCCAGAGGTAATGAATATGTTTAGGATTGTCTTATAACTGAGTAAGTAAAGTATTTAATAAAAAAAATAATGTGATAATGATTAGCAATTGACACTAAACCCTAATCAATTACTATCATCAAAGTATTGGTGAATTTACGTTAAGGACAACAAACATAATCTAGTTCCTGGATTATCGCAATTGATCGTCAAGACCTCGTGATTATTCAATGATGCATGTTTACTTGTGCACGATTAGCTCATTACATTCGTTATTATTATTATTATTGTTGTTATTAATATTATTACTACTTTATTATTGTTATTATTAGTATTATTAATACTTTATTATTGTTATTATTACTTTACTATTGTTATTATTTTTAATTATTATTATTATTAATTTTATTCTGCTTCTCTTCAAAAGGGCTTACAAGAGGAAATGCTTGGGTCGTTACAAGAAGCACTTGGGCGATTTGAGTCTCCTGGCCGGCATACCAGGAGAGGCATCGCTTCACTACCAGACGTGTCTCGACACTCTCAAGACGACCAACGACTGGCTTTGGATTGCTGGTCGGCTGTCGTTTTAATGTTTCGTCGAATATTCGTCGTGTCGTTGTCGAATGCTCATTCTGTTAAACATTCGTGTCATTAGCGTAACGTTGAATGTCGTTAATATTTTGTTGAATATTCATGTCGTTGACATTGCAGCATTAAAATGCAAAATTATATTCGCTACATATTAAATCACCTACAGGAGCCCAGGAGGGCTTGGCAGTGGCCTCGTACCTCATCTTGAAACCCAAGTCCTCGCGATCCTCCCTCCCTGCATTCACAAGGAACGTTTCCTTCTCCAGTAAGAGGGCCACGAGCAGGAGTCGAGACATCTCATTGGCTGCGACACTCCAGGCTGCAGGTGGGCAATTTGCATATTCATATTTTTGGTGATGGGTCGGGATTGGTCGAGGGATTTAAATGACCTCGTTGTAAGTTTGGTATTGGTTGACAAGAAAAAATTTCTTTGTAACGAATGTCATTGGTACACTTAATGGGGATTTAAGATATAAAATGTTATTATTTGTTTATTTATTTCAACTGAATTAATAAAACCAATCTATTGGTTATCTTATAATTATAATATAATTTATATAATCATTCAATTATCACATGCAATTAGCCCATCCACTATTCTGGCTTTTCAGCAATTTGAATCAATTAACCTCTTGACGCCTGTTGCAATTTCATGATTTCAGCCACTTCGACGCTGCAGAGCGGACTGGACCTGGCGAACAACCGTGTCACGACTTCCGTCACGACGGAAATTCTCCACGAGGACATCCTCACCAACTTCAAGGAGGCCATCGTCAATTACAGCAAGGTTGGTCATCGTTTATGCATCGTTGAAATGAATAATTAATGAGATGAGCGCAGTTGAATGAATTATGATAAATAGGTATATAAGTATTGCCAAGTAGTTAACAATGGCAGTTGTTTTTTTTGCCTGGAACTCATGAATTGTTCAATCTTGCTTTGCATTTTGTGAGATGATTTCCTGTGCTGATTCGTTAAGTATTAATAATAATAATAATAATAATAGTAATAATATCAATAATAATAAATTCATTAATTTAATTAAAATTTTTGCAAAGGTCAAGGAGTCATGCATAATTGAGATGGAAGCCAGCCTCAAGGCAAGCAGAATCCTCGCCACGTACAGAGTAAGTCATTCCTGATGATGATGGCGATGGTGATGACTATCTTTACTAATTTACCATAATTATAACCCTTTGGAAGGTGTGATGATGATGTATGTCTGTAATGATGTGCGATGATGATGGTGATTATGAATTCCACTAAGCGTTGCCTTCCTCCATTAGAGAATCATTGATGCTTCTGATTTCCTCCAAAACGTCGTCAAAATCAATGCACCACTGAACGAGGACGAAAAGGTCTGAAGAAGTTTTGTTCTAATTCTTTAATAAATTAATCATGTAATAATAATAATAATAATAATTATTGTAATGGTAATAATAATAATAATAATCAGTAAAACTCGTCATTGCCATCGTGATCAGTATCACTGCTACAATAATCAAAAAAGCGTTAAACGAACGAACAGCATAAAATTCAAACAATTCCATTTTACCTTTGTCAGGTGGAGCAGTTTACCACTCTGGCGAACCTCTACTCTCAGCTGGGCCTGACGAGAAAGTCCGCCTTCTACAGCAGGGTCGCTGCCATGGTCTGCGTTGCCCCCTCGAGCAAAAAGGAATCCTGGCCTCTGTGTTACAGTCTCCTTTTGCAATCACTGCCCGGTTTTAGACTCTCTCTCGACTGTAGAGACATGATCGAATCTTCAAGTTTGTCGAATGAAATATTAATAATAATAATAATAACAATTGAATGACGATCGTGATTATTAACAACAGCCATTATGTTGTTATCTTACGTAATACAATGTTATGTGTCACACCTTGTGATAGTACGTATTATAATAAGTTGATGGAAATAAAATAAATTGAATAACATTAATGGTAGCTGCATTATGCTATATTATGTTATGATATTGTTATTAATATAATAATAATAATGTGACATAGTTATTATTAATAGCATAACCTTGCATAGTTACATCTATTATAAGAGGTGTTTGTTGGCTAATATTAATAAAAATAATTAATAATAAAATCGCCGTAACTGAATCATAAAACAAATGCTGGTTGCCATGGAAATTAATGTTTATGGATGTTTATTTCTTACCAGGCAGTCCGATTGGCTGGTCGTCGGTGAAGCTGAGGGTCATGCATGAGTTGATTTACTCCAGGAGGAGGCTTGGAGATGCTGCTGCATCAATCAGGTTGTTGATGATGATGGTGATAATGATAGTGATGATCGTAATGATGATGATAATGGTGATGATGGTGAGTGTCATAACGATGGTTATGATGATGATTAAATTTCCATCAGTTAAATAATAATAGTAAGAACTTAAATTAATAAAACTAACGTAACTACAACTATAACCACAGGCACATAAGTCTTCTCCTTCACTCCATGTTCGATCACCTCAGTCCGTCGGAAAGGCTCGAACTCTGCACCCTCTTGACCTCGTACTCGTCCAAGGTTCATTCCAGTCCGAACTCCATGGCACTCGAGGATGGAACGATCCTTCCGCCTGTGCCACTCACCAGGATTCCAGAGCTCAGGTGATTTGACAGCAGATTTAAGCTCGGTTTACAAAATGCCATGTTGATATGCAAATGCTTATTATTGCATGTTACTGTTCAGCACTTGTAATCATTATCATCACTATTATTATTATTATTGTTGTTGTTAACGTTATTGTTATTATTGCTATTGTTGTTGGATTTTGTTAGTATCTTAATTTATAAATTAATTAATAAACCATATCCGTTAGTTCTAATTCCAAGGAAGCATAAAATATCATTTATTATTATTATTACTATTATTATCATCATTCAGGTCACTGCAGACATTAGAGCTCTCGCCTGGTCACAGACTGGGCAAGTTCAAGAGGGACAAGGTCGAGCACCACAATGGAGATGCCAAACTGAGCCACCCGTTCATCTACAGCCCATTCATGAACGACCAACTTGAAATCAACAACAAGTCCAATAACAAGAACAAAGGTTATAAAATAATTTAATAATTATGTTAGTTAATTTATATTTTTAATTTCTAATTTATAATTTTAATATTTATTAGTAACTAATTGATTTGTATTACCTATAATGTGATTATGATATACTTTATTACTACGTAATTTGTAATATAATTATATTTTAATTATGATATAATTTGATTGACTACCAATTTGTTTTGGCTGTTGGTTTATTCATAAGAAATTCCTACAACGACAATGGCACGTGTCATTGTCGATAACCGTTACAACATGGTTGATTGTTGTGATTGTTCGAGTTGATGGACACAAAAATGATTTTAATTTTTCAGATGTCACGTGGATCGTGGGCAGCATGGGTCACGTGTCGTTGAAGTTCAGAAACACGCTCTCAGTTGATCTACGAGTCTCGAACTTGGTAAGTCTGCCTTGTGTGACGATTAAATAAATAAATAAGTAAATATATGATTACATGATTTAATTAGCTGATCTTTATAAGCTAACAACTTCTGCCCTAAAAGCAGGTATAACTTAACATCAATTACATGCTTTAATTTGCTGATCTTTACAAACTAACTACTTGTGCAAGAATTACATAAAATGTAACACAACATCCGTGCATCCGATAGGACCTGATAGTCGAGGGTTCAAAGGTCGAGATCGAGTCAGCTTCCTTCAGCATGTCGCCATCCTCCGAGGAGGTGGAGGTCGTCTTGTCCGTGATGCCTCGAATGGCAGAGGATTTTGACATCCTAGGTGGGTGTTGAACCAGTCGATTGTTGGATCGTTGTTGTTTGCTTTATGTTTATGGGTTGTTGTTGTTGTTGTATTGTTGTTTGCTTTCTATTGGAGGATCGTTGTTGTCATTAATGTTGTCGTCTGCTTTTATGGCTTGGGACTTCTGTTTCATTTCCCTTACTGGTCCTTGGAAAGCTGTCTAAGAAAGTTGATCGAGATAAAAAATAACAGCAATATTAATAATTAATTAAATTAATGGTAGCATTATTAATTACTACACAAAGCAATATCACATTAGTTTTAACTTAACCATTGCCATATTTATTACTTATACATTATAATTAGGCACTGGATAACTTATTGCGTCCTTATAAACCAGGCTACACGTGGGAAGTGTTCGGAGTGAAGAGCATCGTCAGATTCAAGGAACTCCAGCAGACTCTGAGGAAGCAGAAAGGTCTTCCGCCCAATCATCCTCTCACCGGCGTCCACCTCGAGGAAAAGTACCACATCACCGTCGAGCCACGGCTACCTTTCCTTCAGGCGTTGTTGTCGTCCACCCTGATGGCTGCGGAAACGTCAGAAGAGCGAGACTCGAATTGCTCCCCCACGAACGCAGGATCTCTGGTGATCTATGCTGGGCAGAGGTGATTGCTAATTATGTGTTACGTGTTAATAATGCAGTTGCTTCTAGAAACGAAACCGTCGACCGTGTTACGTGAAAGTTTGATGATGTGATGTTGCTGTGTGAAACACGCGACGTTGAAAGTTGGAATGATTGGATTGCTAAAAGGGTCTTTTTATTGAAATGTCGTTGATCTTGCAGGCACAATTTCAAAGTCACCTTGTCCAATGTCGAACAAATCGCCGTGGAACGCATCGATCTGATAAAGTCGTCCGAAGATTTTGCCAAAGGTCATTTGAGTTCAGATTCGACGAATTGTTTGACACCTTCGTGGAAGGAATGCTTTATGTTAAAGTCTCTTTTCATGAAAATAGAAAAATTATAGAAGATGCACATACAATATTATAATTATATTTTAATAATAATATAATTTACTGACACAAATTTCAAAAAATGAATCCCAAAGATTCCTTGAAGCATTTGATCCGATGCTCGAACGAGGAAGCCCTGAGTGGATCGCTTTCACTTCTCCCTGGAAACGATCTTGAACTTGATTTCGAGGTCGATGGAATGATCGACTTTGTTGCCAGGGAGACAGGTGCTGATGTTAAGCAGATGGAAAGGAGTGGGTTTTTAAAACACGTTTTTGGTTTTTGTTTTTTTAACTTGTTTTTTCTCGAAGTTTATTTGTCGTCATTGGCGGCCGTTGGTAATAAGTGTTTTTGCTGTGATTTATATATTATATAAATGTAATTAATTCAAAAAATCTATAAACAGCTGATGATTATTTTAATAATGTCAACTAGTAATTATTAATTAATTCACCCCAAATTATCAAATGATCATTTGTTATGCAAATCCACAGAGTTCTCGGTCTACGACACGCTGCAGGAACGAGACGTTTTCCTGAAGAGTCTGCAGAAGTGTACGAGTCCTGGAGGAACCTTGGTTTGAAACTTTTTTGGCACCATGACATGATACGATACGATACGATACGATTGTGATACAAGATCCTTACATATACATTATGTACAAGCAGTGGTAGAATTAGTTAGGATAAAGTGTAATAAATATGAACATTTGAAAAATTTCACCTTTGCGAGATGCCGTACGCCATTTTGTTTGAAAACATGCCTATATTTTGTGGCGATGAGGATGTTGACAATGATGATTTTATCTTTAACCCATTGCCACGGTAACACCGATCGATGTTTGCAAACCTAGAGAACCGAGCTCTGCCTGTTGTTCCAGTACACCGGAGGTCATCGCAAGGACCTCTGCAGGCAGACCACCATCAACATTCCTCTCTTTATTCTTCCATCCATCTCCATATTTGCATGGAAAGTCCTTCCTGGGAAGAGGTATTTGAAATTGATTATGCTAACTATTACTAATAATACTTAATTTATTATTATTATTATTACTAATTAATTACATAGATTAATGGGATGTCATTACCTGTTATTGCAGACTGTTGCCAGCTGTTAATTATTATCATTTTTTTGATCCAGTTCCGACCTGGTAGATTTGTACCTGGAGCTGAAGAACTCCACTGAACTTTTGATCGAGGTCGCATTGGGAGATCAAAGGTCAGATGCCGTCAGCATCAAACCCTGCCAAGCTGTGTGGTAAATGAATTTTAATTACGCATTTTTTTTCTATGTACGTAGACATTCATATTTTCATGTGTGGATATATTTCTGTCAATCTATTAAACCAAAAACTATGGTTAAGGATTTGTTGCTCCTTTCATTGTAATCCCATACAGGCATATTAATTTATTATGTTATTATTATTATTATTATTATTAACGGATTCACTAACTAATTCCACGAAGGATTAGATGCACCACGTCGAGGATGTCGAATGACTTCTCCAGGACATCGACCGATCCGAGCATCGACGGCTTCGAACTTTCCAACGTCGCATGCGAGGAATACAAGCAACAGCTGGTCGAACATCTTCAGAGAAACGTCAAACTCTCTTGGAGGATGGTATGATGACGATGATTATGATGATGGGAAAATATTCGGATGATAGAGGTGGTGATGATGATGGTGATATTATTATTATTATAATAATAATTTTTCACCCCTTTGTAAATTAGCCCGTTGTCAATGCCGAGGGACGACTGCTTCTTGACGACATTCCCTTTTCTACCGAGGAGTGCACGCTTTTACAGAAACCACTCATGCGTTGGGGTAGGCAGTGATAACATATTATTAATAATAATAATGGCGTAATTAATTACAATACTATCAGTTGCAATGATAACAGCAACGACAACAATGTTAATAATAAAGAATATGTTCAGGGGCTTCAATAATGGTATGGGTTGAGATTGTTAGATATAATGCTTGATATTGCAAGTCTAAGGTCTAAGTGATGTGTCATAGTCTATTAGTTGACTTACACTTACTTGTTTAGTATGTAATTATATTTAATTACAATCCTAAATTGCATTTAAATCTTTTGATTATTCATTACTTAAACTGATAAACGATCAATTTTAATAACCCGTCTCCGCTCATTTTATCACCAGAGGTCACTTCGGACGGCATGCCACTGTCGTCGGATGAAAGTATGGCCATCAATTTAACAGCCCTTCTGTGCACTGAAGTAAAGGTCCTCCTCAGAAACGAAGCTGGTTAGCATAAATTAATTTATTCATGAAGTGAATGAGCTAGTAAATTGTTAATCAGTATTCATTTATGCTCGTACTTTCTCCAAAGGTTTTGATTTTCACGATGTCCAATTGAGCGTCCGTCTTGATGATGATGAAAATGGCGCGGACTCTTTCATTCTCGTCGGCTCTGTTAAGGCTTTCCGGAGCTTGGTGAGCAAATGTCATTATGACAAATGAACATGTGAAAGATTATTAATGTGCAAAACCATTTAAAAAACAGAACAACATAGAATTTCTAAAATTTAAAAACTAGGATGCCTTTTGTAATTCATCCAGGTGAAGTCTGGAGAAGTTTTGACCCATCACTTCTCGTTGATGTCGACCCAATGCACGACTTCTCGACTCGGCTTCGATTGTCGCGCTTCGTTGCACCCTGGGGGCTCTCCGTCGATTCGTTCGCCCGCGTCCTCGTCGACACCGTCCACAGTATTACTCAATTCGTCGTCCACCGTGACTCTCACCAACAGCAGCTCGGTCGAACAGGTTGCCGACGGTCGACTCGTGCTTTCTCCTCCGCTTAGCACTTCAAAGCCTCCAAAGCAAGAAGTTGATGAATTGCCAGAGAACATTCCGTCTGGTGCTGATCTTCATTCTTCCAGCACAGAATCATCAAATGAGATCTGCTGTGAGGGAAATCAGCTCTTGAAGGATGAAGCAAATAGCAATCTGATTGAAACTGTGAGAGCTGATTCAGATGTGAAAGATGTAAACTTACTGCCCGGTGACTCTTCCCTCGGTAAGCCGGAAGATGAAGGGCAGACTGTGGACATGAAACCTTCTGTAAAATTTCTTTATGGGAGTCCACAGGCTCAACTAGAAGGATGCGACGGTCGCGAGAAGTTTGCGAATCCACAATCGAAGGTCGTACACAAATGGTCGTTAAAACTGGACGTAAATTCTTCTTTCGTCAGGAACGACTCCGGATGCGACGATTGCGAGCTCGACAACTGTGACTCCGCCGTTGGCCACGTTGACCTTACCGAATCCATTAGATTGTAGATTATTCGCTAGATTATTATTCCCAGTCACTTTATTGTCGTGGTCGTAAAGGCTGTGTTAGAAATTGTCTGGCTGAAAATGTATATGAAATCCCTTTTTCTCCACTTTTGTATGCAACTCGTACTGCTTCGAAAAGTCCTCGAGAATCGTTTTACTTCGTCGAGTGTGAATCGTGCTGTTTTTCGATCGTAGTCTGTGATAACTGTAAACTCTACATTCACAAAACGAACTCATTTTTACTATCATTAATAATGTTAATAGTAATAATTTATTCTCGCACGGAAAGACAAGGTCCACTGCTCAGGGGCACGAGTGGAAAGCTTTGTGACGACCCTTAGTTTGGAGAACTACGAACCAATCGAATATAATTAATGAAGAAGCATTAATGTTCACGTGCCTTCAGCTTAGCTCGCTTTCAATTTTGATTACCTGATTAATTAAAATGATAACACATTAGCGTCCTGGTTGTACTCTACGTTGTTTAGGGGTTCGTTTAAGACCCTCTGCCACACTTTGTCAGCAACAGCAGTCACTGTCAACTCATTTGTCCCTGTTGATTGTCACTAATAATTGCTGTTGTTCATCAGCTTCGGATTGTGAATACACTCGGCATCTGCATTCGTGATTCAGTCATAGTTAGTTAGGCAGAGTAATGGCCACTTTTTCTGAACATGGAATGCCCTTTTCTTGACATGGTATAGTTAACCTTTGCCCTTTAAAAACCTTTACCCTTTAGGTGGTACTACAAATTAAAAACGAGCCAATTGTTGTTGTGGTTTTTTTGTGTCGTGTGCAAAGTGAAAGAAAAAATTGCGAAGTGAAATTTTGTTTCGGTTTTAGTATTTAAGTGGTATTTACGGCCATTAAGGCATTATTCAATATTGGCATTATTTAGCAACATTGTTTAATCGTGCCAATTTCGAAAGCCATTTTCTAAAATTAGTGCCCTCAAGGCGGATGTGATCGGGGTGGAATGACTCCATCTTGGAATCTTGCTTATTACAATAATTATTACAACCCCAAATTTCCAAATCAGAGCGTCGTATTTTTAAACTGCTTATTGTAACTAAGACTAATACTAATTCCGGGTATGATTACAAGTCCAACCAAAACAAAGACAATTCCGATGTGAAGAATAGTTTCCCCTGAAGGGGAAAGCCTTCACGAAAACTTCAGAGTGAAAACTCGGTTGAATCACTATTGGTAGGAGAGAGGGGCCTGCTCCACCTACGTGGGATACCATTTAATAATGGGCCTGCCATCTAGCTTTACATCTTGAGTCTCCCTCTCTAGCGTCCTAAACACCGAAGTGGTAATAAACTAGTAAACAATAGATTCAGTTAAATAATAAATGATTTTTTTCTATATGTAATAATTTCTATATCGTGGGGGCGTCACGAATTTCTTTCAAAACTGTGAGTTCGTTCGAGTACAACATAAACTTCCGCGCCAGCATATTGTCCAACATATCCTATTGTCGCTTTCACATTTAGGCCTTAGGTGAGTTAAATGTTTCAGTGAAGACTTGTTGTATAATAAAAGCTGCTCGTATAAAATTCAGTGGGAATTTTATGAAGCTATAGAGCTTTCATAGAGATATTCGTATTTTATTTTGGCTGATTCAAGTTATATAGTCAAATCGTTATAGTATCTACAAGATAGAACTTCTTTAAAGAATTCTGGTAACTTGTAACTTGAATTATGCACAGCCCACACATTATTACAGAAGTTTCTTCAGCAGCTTCCATCAGAAGCAAGTTTGAACTGCTTTCAAAGTCCGACAACCCGATAAAAAGTTGGAGAAATTTCTTCATCAAAAAGAACATCTTCTCGGGCAGACAAACGACCGATCCGGAGAATGCTTCTCAATCGGAATCAAATAAAAGCGACAGCGGAGAGCTCGTCAAGCAGAGGTTCAAGGAATTGAAAAAAATAAAGTCAACACCGTCAAACGCTGAATCTAGTCATATTCTCAAGTCGGAAATCCTCATCCAGGAAGGCAGCAATGTGTCTCAAGCCAAGGTTGGAGAATGTTGCCAACAAAGAACAGAAAGTGATGTGGTGACCCTCAGTCGAAGGGTTAGTATAATGCCCTCAATTTCCTGTGACATTCCGGACGGATTAGGTTCGAAATGCGAAACTCTGCACGACATTGAAAGAAACATCGATTGTGCGGAGAGTAAAATCACATCGACAAGTATCCGACGATTCGAGATTCAAGAAAGTGTTTACAGTAAGGAAATCACTGTAGACCGTGGTAGCTTGTCAGGCGATGACCATTTGCCCTCTGAAAGCGACGAAGTCTTTGAAGGATCGCCAGACTTTGTTTCCACAGTTCCACTGAAGTGCGGCAGAGTCACTTCAATGTTGCCCCACGACGAATCTCTGGCAGGACTGGATTATCTCGAACAAACTCCATTTCAGAATTTAGAAGAAATTTTAGCTGAACATGAAGCTTACCCACACATCAGCCAAACGATAACTTTCCAAGAGTGTCCTAAAATGCCTACAAAAGCTGATGAGAACTTGTACGAAGAAATAGAAAACGACGACGATGACAAATGTTCAATGAATTCGACCAATTGCCAAGTCTCTCAGATAACAAAGAGAGTGGAAAAAGTCGAACAAATTCAAATCAGTAAGACGCAAGACGATCAACTCGAAAAAATTGTTCCAGAGAAACGTATTCAGTCGGCAATGCACTCGAAAGGAATGAAGATAAGAATATCAGAAGCAGATTCAATCAGTTCCGATTCTACGTACATTTCGTCATCTGAGAGCGAGAGATTCATCAGCAGGAGCGGAAGCATCGACCAATTACAAAACTTTGACGACACAAGAAAGAAGACAAAAGATGATCCAATCGAGTTGAAAAACAAAGAATGTTCGTCCGATGTCGGTAAGGGTCTGTGCAGATCCATCAGCATTTCAATCAGCTTAGTCACTTCCAGAAACGATAAGTTTCAGGAGAACTCGCCAAAGCGCCATAGTATCAAAACGACCGAGAGCGCCGTCACAGCAGGCGTCATAGATGATTCGTTTGGTTTTCTCAATTTATACGATTGAAATGCAATCACTTTAAACATTCAAGGTGAATATTATAGATAATTAGATTCGGTTCTTGAGTACTGTTTGGATATCAGTCTTTGCGTTCAATGTCTGAAATGGTTACCTTCTTGAGTGCGGAAGTAGTGTCAGTTGTTAGTGACAACTTGTTAGTAATGTGTAAGCGCAATACATCTTTCACCGCGCCCTCGTGAAGCAACGCCACTTAAATGGTTTACAAGAGCGCATATAACGCTATGCTTACATGGCGCTACGTTAGGTGATGTGCAATCAGAATTTAACATTCGTTCACTAGTGTTCTCGTCGATACCATACACACTATTAAAATAAAAACATCTTCCTTAACGTATCAAAGCATGTCGCATTCTCCAACTTGCGCCATTGTTCACAATGACCATTCGCGCGCTAAAAGTTTCTCTGGTGCTCATTAGAAGGTACTTCAGAGCCAATCCAAAGAACTTTGAGATTTGATTGACAGTTGAAAATGTTAGACAAAAAGTTAACCAGGAGACTAACTACAGCACAGCATTTTTAGAAGCTCATTTGAAATCTACCACAAGCTGAAATTAACCAACGTTTGTAAACTTCTGTATCTCCTCCTTTGGTCAGGCATTATTAAGAACATTAGAAACATTTACAGATTTTCTGTCAACAAGACCATTTATAACCGCAAGTATTCAATAGTGTTGAGAAATGGCGAACAATAATCATCAGCTTATTTTCTCTTGCTGTTGCCAGATGCAAGGATGGTCACGATGCGGATGAAAATGTTCACTGTATCCATGTAAATCCCAAGGCATCTACAATTATAACACATGTTACTGAATATTTCTAAGTAAGATTTCATTCAAGTCTCAGGTCTTAGCTTAAAAACTGGATGACATAATGACAGGCATGGCTTTGAAAACTCACGCATTGATGGGGTCGAACGGTACGTCCGAATAGTAGGGGTGCCTCTCAGCCCTGTGGATGACGTGCTGGGTATCGTAAAGAACGAACCCACCGAAAAGAACCAGACCCCCGTACAGAGATATCGAGTAAAGACTAGACCCTATCACGGTGGTGGCTGGCACAAACATAGAACCTAAAATCAAAATAATCCTTGCAAAAATCAAACTCAGAACAGAAAACAATTCATTGTTAGCAAAAGTGCTATTCACAAAACAAGACGAATGGATGCACTGACCAATAGAGGCAACAATTACAGCTCCCAGTCCCATGGCCAATGGCCCTCCCATGTACAAGAACTTTTCGCTGGGCGCGCAAACGGCGAGAGTCGAAAGACCTGTTTGTAAAAAAAAATCATTTGGCATATAGTTTTTAAATCGAGAATTATAAAAGCAACGTTTTGGGCATTCACGAGATAACGTACAAATGGGTGAATTAAAATTTCATTGAAAGCACAAACCTCCGACAATTCCAGCAGTGTAAGCAGCGGCCCTGGCCAAAAGTGGTCCTCCTAGGAATACAAGTGGGCAAATACTAGCTCCCATAGATGAAGCAAAGGCAAGCCAAGCCAGATGCTTTGTGCCAAAGCTTTCAGTGTAAGGCAGACGCATGCAGATCATCAGCGAAGAAATGGAAACAACAATTGATCCAAACATGGCCTGTTTAGATGTAATAGAAATCATTTAGAAATGATTTAGAAATCAGAAAACAAACATAAATAATCATGGAAGCCAGAAAGAACATTGAAAACTAAATCTTATAGAAAACACCAAAATAGAGTGGCATAATGATCTGTGTCATTGTCAACATACCAGCATAGGAGATCTCGTCATAAAGTTGAGGAGAGGCGGAAAACTTGATGCTGCGACAGCAGAGACGGCCGTGGCGAGAATGCTTCCCCCGAAATAAGCATAAGTGCTTCTTATGCGCTGGCGAACAGTTTCCGACCAATAGCTGGAGAATGTTAGCAATACATTAATAACTCAATCAAATTAACTTCACATCTCAAGCAGTACAAAACAAGAAATCTGTAAGCATACACATGAGTGTCGATAGCTCCTCTTTCATTCGAAAGACCCAAGCCATAGTAACACAGCGATCCAAGGGCAAATGCAGAAGCACCGGCTACAACGGCCTTTCCCATCCCATAGGCTGATTTGAAAAATTTGTTATCGTCAATAATTACTAATAGATTTAAATCTTGGTAAAATGAACCATATACTCATTTTTTTTAATTTATCATATCAACCATACCCACCATTTGCACCGGCAGGAGCCATAAGCCTTTCCATCAAGGTTGGCGTTCGAGACTGAATTTTTGAACTCCTTCCTTCTTGAACAAACAACCTCGACTTGGTTGTCAAATGCTGCCTCACTTGGAGAAGTGATGGCTGAACTCTGCCACATCTTGTCAAAAGTCTTGCAGCCAGCATAGCTTTAGTTTGGATTTCTACTCCAAAAAATTACAACCCATCAAACAAATTTAATGGCTATATAAAACGGTTTTTACTGAGTATTTCGTGCCAATAATCTATTCCAGTACACATACATTCTAACATCTTAATACCTATGATGGGCCATATTCCCAACTATTGCGTCATATTCCTCTTAAAAGCAAAACATTATATGCCTCAAAAAAACTTAAATTATTAATTAAAACCGCTTCAAATAACTTGTGAATTGCATCGTCATATCATTTTAACGAGCATGTACACAATGTAAGGACCACATTTTCTTTAACTGGATCAGATTTTCGCTAATGCACGAACTTCAACATTGAATATTGTTAATGGTAAAATTATTACGATAGTAATTAGCATTACAAAACCTGCCCAAAAACTCACAAATGTCAGAACCAGCAGAAAACCGAGAACAACCGAGACTATAGAACCAATAGAACTGATTGACGATAATAATCCGTGACTACTAATCCACTAATTTCGTCTAATGCTTTCAAATATTTTAAAGATTAAATTTCAATTTAAAAAAATAAATCAATTGTATTAATGCATACCCTTATTAATGATTTGAAAAATAAAATAAAATTAGAAAACATTCGTATCATGGACAAATTCAAACGTTTCAATTTGTAATCTCGTACACGATTGATTTGATATTGCATTCATTTCATGAGTATAGTAATTCAAGGCCAATGTTAAAGAACGATCAATTCGATTATTGCAATAACTCAGTTATTCGTTTTCGGCACTTTAAAATCTGTTAAGGCCTTGAATTTTATGCGTTAGCTCGGGGGTGGGCCACAACCCGTATGTGCATTTTATTAACGTCCATTTCATAACGGAGCCAGGCCCCAAGAGAGGTGAGTGCAGCCGGTGCTCCGCGCAAGGGCCTAGAAAAGTTTAGGGCCTCACAAACATTAGAGTTCAAAATTGAAATGGGCAAATACGCATTGAAATACGCAAATACAGTCGAAGTTTGCAGGTGATAAACAGATAGCATGCAACATGTCAAAACGCCATTGAGAGCTTTCGCAATCGCTCCAGTCTAGGCAGTAGTGACCGGCATAACATGACCAACAAGTGCCTCCCATTGCCGGCGGTAAGAGTTGGGTCCATCAAGACAAAACTGACAGGGACATTTTTCAAGCAACTTTTTCTTGATTGCAAAATTTTGCCTCACTGGGAGAAGTGATGTCTGACTTCTGCCAAATCTTGTTAAAAGTCTTGCAGCTATCACTTTCATAATTTGATTTAAGGCAGTGATGGGCAAATCTCAAATCGAATCTCCATGGTCAAATCTCAAATCATCTGTAAAATGATTCAAATCTCAATAACCAAATCTCAAATCGAATCTCAAAATTCCAAATCAAATCCCAAATTGAATCAACACAGCTTTCACTGCGCCCTCGTGAAAGAGAGCCACTTAAATGGTTTACATTTCGTTCACCCGTGTTCCCATCGATACCATCCACACTGTTATTATAAAAACATCTTCCTTAACGTATCAAAGCATGTTGCATCCACCAACTTGCGTCATTGTTCACAATGACCATTCGCGCGCTAAAGGTTTCTCTGGTGCTCATTAGAAGGTACTTCAGAGCCAATCCAAAGAACTTTGAGATTTGCCTGGCAGTTGTGAATGTTAGACAAAAAAGTTAACCAGGAGACTTACTACAGCACAACATTCTTAGAAACTACCTAGCTCTAGCTAGCATTCTATCTAGAATTCTACCACAATCTGAAATTAACCAACGTTTGTAAACTTCTGTATCCCCTCCTTTGGTCAGGTATTATTGAGATTATTAAGAACATTAGAAACATTTACAGGTTTTCTGTCAACAAGACCATTTATAATTGCAAGTATTCAAGATTGTTAAGAAATGGCGAACAATAATCATCAGCTTATTTTCTCTTTCTTTTGTTGCCAGATTGCAGATTTTTTGCAAGGATTTCCGCGATTCTGGTGAAAATGTTCACTATATCCAAGTAAATCCCAAGGCATCTACAATTATAACACATATTATTGAATATTTCTAAATAAGATTTCATTCAAGTCTCAGGTCTTAGCTTAAAAACTGGATGACATAATGACAGGCATGGCTTTGAAACTCACGCATTGATGGGGTCGAACGGTAAGTACGAATAGTAGGGGTGCCTCTGGGCCATGTGGATGACGTGCTGGGTATCGTAAAGAACGAACCCACCGAAAAGAACCAGACCCCCGTACAGAGATATCGAGTAAAGACTAGACCATATCACGGTGGTGATTGGCACAAATATAGAACCTAAAATCAAAATAATCCTTGCAAAAATCAAACCCAGAACAGAAAACAATTTATCCAAATGCATTCATTGTTAGCAAAAGTGCAATTCACAAAACAAGACGAATGGATGCCCTGACCGATAGAGGCAACAAATACAGCTCCCAGTCCCATGGCCAATGGCCCTCCCATGTACAAGAACTTTTCGCTGGGGGCGCAAACAGCGAGAGTCGAAAGACCTGTTTGCAAAAAAAAAAGTCGAGAATTACAAAAGCAAAGTTTTGGGCGGTCACGATCCGCATTCACAAGATAACGTACAAATGGGTAAATTGAACTTTCATTGAAAGCACAAACCTCCGACAATTCCAGCAGTGTAAGCAGCAGCCCTGGCTAAAAGTGGTCCCCCTAGGAATACAATTGGGCAAATACCAGCTCCCACAGATGAAGCAATGGCAAGCCAAGCCAGATGCTTTGTGCCAAAGCTTTCAGTGTAAGGCAAATTCTGGCATATCAGCAGCAAAGAAGTCGAAACAACAAATGACCCAATTATGGCCTGTTTGGGTGTAATAGAAATCATTTGGAAATGATTTAGAAATCAGAAAACAAACATAAATAATCATGAAAGCCAGAAAGAATATTTAAAACTAAATCTTATAGAAAACACCAAAATAGAGTGGCATTATGATCTGTGTCATTGTCAACATACCAGCATGGGAGATCTCGTCATAAAGTTGAGGAGAGGCGGAAAACTTGACGCTGCGACAGCAGAGACGGCCGTGGCGAGAATGCTTCCCCCGAAATAAGCATAAGTGCTTCTTATGCGCTGACGAACAGTTTCCGACCAATAGCTGGAGAATGTTAGCAATACATTAATAACTCAATCGAATTAACTTCACATCTCAAGCAGTACAAAACAAGAAATCTGTAAGCATACACATGAGTGTCGATAGCTCCTCTTTCATTCGAAAGACCCAAGCCATAGTAACACAGCGATCCAAGGGCAAATGCAGAAGCACCGGCTACAACGGCCTTTCCCATCCCATAGGCTGATTTGAAAAATTTGTTATCGTCAATAATTACTAATAGATTTAAATCTTGGTAAAATGAACCATATACTCATTTTTTTTAATTTATCATATCAACCATACCCACCATTTGCACCGGCAGGAGCCATAAGCCTTTCCATCAAGGTTGGCGTTCGAGACTGAATTTTTGAACTCCTTCCTTCTTGAACAAACAACCTCGACTTGGTTGTCAAATGCTGCCTCACTTGGAGAAGTGATGGCTGAACTCTGCCACATCTTGTCAAAAGTCTTGCAGCCAGCATAGCTTTAGTTTGGATTTCTACTCCAAAAAATTACAACCCATCAAACAAATTTAATGGCTATATAAAACGGTTTTTACTGAGTATTTCGTGCCAATAATCTATTCCAGTACACATACATTCTAACATCTTAATACCTATGATGGGCCATATTCCCAACTATTGCGTCATATTCCTCTTAAAAGCAAAACATTATATGCCTCAAAAAAACTTAAATTATTAATTAAAACCGCTTCAAATAACTTGTGAATTGCATCGTCATATCATTTTAACGAGCATGTACACAATGTAAGGACCACATTTTCTTTAACTGGATCAGATTTTCGCTAATGCACGAACTTCAACATTGAATATTGTTAATGGTAAAATTATTACGATAGTAATTAGCATTACAAAACCTGCCCAAAAACTCACAAATGTCAGAACCAGCAGAAAACCGAGAACAACCGAGACTATAGAACCAATAGAACTGATTGACGATAATAATCCGTGACTACTAATCCACTAATTTCGTCTAATGCTTTCAAATATTTTAAAGATTAAATTTCAATTAAAAAAAATAAATCAATTGTATAAATGCATACCCTTATTAATGATTTGAAAAAAAAAAAATTAGAAAACATTCGTATCATGGACAAATTCAAACGTTTCAATTTGTAAAATCGTACACGATTGATTTGATATTGCATTCATTTCATGAGTATAGTAATTCAAGGCCAATGTTAAAGAACGATCAATTCGATTATTGCAATAACTCAGTTATTCGTTTTCGGCACTTTAAAATCTGTTAAGGCCTTGAATTTTATGCGTTAGCTCGGGGGTGGGCCACAACCCGTATGTGCATTTTATTAACGTCCATTTCATAACGGAGCCAGGCCCCAAGAGAGGTGAGTGCAGCCGGTGCTCCGCGCAGGGGCCTAGAAAAGTTTAGGGCCTCACAAACATTAGAGTTCAAAATTGAAATGGGCAAATACGCATTGAAATACGCAAATACAGTCGAAGTTTGCAGGTGATAAACAGATAGCATGCAACATGTCAAAACGCCATTGAGAGCTTTCGCAATCGCTCCAGTCTAGGCAGTAGTGACCGGCATAACATGACCAACAAGTGCCTCCCATTGCCGGCGGTAAGAGTTGGGTCCATCAAGACAAAACTGACAGGGACATTTTTCAAGCAACTTTTTCTTGATTGCAAAATTTTGCCTCACTGGGAGAAGTGATGTCTGACTTCTGCCAAATCTTGTTAAAAGTCTTGCAGCTATCACTTTCATAATTTGATTTAAGGCAGTGATGGGCAAATCTCAAATCGAATCTCCATGGTCAAATCTCAAATCATCTGTAAAATGATTCAAATCTCAATAACCAAATCTCAAATCGAATCTCAAAATTCCAAATCAAATCCCAAATTGAATCAACACAGCTTTCACTGCGCCCTCGTGAAAGAGAGCCACTTAAATGGTTTACATTTCGTTCACCCGTGTTCCCATCGATACCATCCACACTGTTATTATAAAAACATCTTCCTTAACGTATCAAAGCATGTTGCATCCACCAACTTGCGTCATTGTTCACAATGACCATTCGCGCGCTAAAGGTTTCTCTGGTGCTCATTAGAAGGTACTTCAGAGCCAATCCAAAGAACTTTGAGATTTGCCTGGCAGTTGTGAATGTTAGACAAAAAAGTTAACCAGGAGACTTACTACAGCACAACATTCTTAGAAACTACCTAGCTCTAGCTAGCATTCTATCTAGAATTCTACCACAATCTGAAATTAACCAACGTTTGTAAACTTCTGTATCCCCTCCTTTGGTCAGGTATTATTGAGATTATTAAGAACATTAGAAACATTTACAGGTTTTCTGTCAACAAGACCATTTATAACCGCAAGTATTCAAGATTGTTAAGAAATGGCGAACAATAATCATCAGCTTATTTTCTCTTTCTTTTGTTGCCAGATTGCAGATTTTTTGCAAGGATTTCCGCGATGCTGGTGAAAATGTTCACTATATCCAAGTAAATCCCAAGGCATCTACAATTATAACACATATTATTGAATATTTCTAAATAAGATTTCATTCAAGTCTCAGGTCTTAGCTTAAAAACTGGATGACATAATGACAGGCATGGCTTTGAAACTCACGCATTGATGGGGTCGAACGGTAAGTACGAATAGTAGGGGTGCCTCTGGGCCATGTGGATGACGTGCTGGGTATCGTAAAGAACGAACCCACCGAAGAGAACCAGACCCCCGTAAAGAGATATCGAGTAAAGACTAGACCCTATCACGGTGGTGATTGGCACAAATATAGAACCTAAAATCAAAATAATCATCGCAAAAATCAAACCCAGAACAGAAAACAATTCATCCAGATGCATTCATTGTTAGCGAAAGTGCCATTCGCAAAACAAGACGAATGTATGCACTGACCGATAGAGACAACAATTATAGCTCCCAGTCCCATGGCCAATGGCCCTCCCATGTACAAGAACTTTTCGTTGGGCGCGCAAATGGCGAGAGTTGAAAGACCTGTTTGTAACAAAAAAAATCATTTGGCATATAGTTTTTAAGTCGAGAATTACAAAAGCAACGTTTTGGGCGGTTACGATGCGCATTCACGAGATAACGTACAAATGGGTAAATTGAAATTTCGTTGAAAGCACAAACCTCCGACAATTCCAGCAGTGTAAGCAGCAGCCCTGGCCAAAAGTGGTCCCCCTAGGAATACAATTGGGCAACCAAGAGCTCCCATAGATGAAGCAAAGGCAAGCCAAGCCAGATGCTTTGTGCCAAAGCTTTCAGTGTAAGGCAGATGCATGCAGACCTTCAGCAAAGAAATCACAATAACAAGTGATCCAAATATGGCCTGTTTGGATGTAATAGAAATCATTTAGAAATGATTTAGAAATCAGAAAACAAACATAAATAATCACGTTAGCCAGAAAGAACATTTACAAGTAAATCTTAAAGTGAACACCAAAATACGGTGACATATTGATCTGTGTCATTGTCAACATACTAGCATAGGAGATCTCGTCATAAAGTTGAGGAGAGGCGGAAACCTTGACGCTGCGACGGCAGAGACGGCCGTGGCGAGAATGCTTCCCCCGAAATAAGCATAAGTGCTTCTTATGCGCTGGCGAACGGTTTCCGACCAACAGCTGGAGAATGTTAGCAATTCATTAATAACTCAATCGAATTAAATTTACATTTCAAGCAGTACAAAATAAGATATCAGTACATGTGAGTGTCGATAACTCCCATTTCATTCGAAAGACCCAAGCCATAGTAACACAGCGATCCAAGGGCAAATGCAGAAGCACCGGCTACAACGGCCTTTCCCATCCGATAGGCTGATTTGAAAAAGTTGTTATCGTCAATAATTACTAATAAATTTAAATCTTGGTAAAATGAACCATATACTCATTTTTTTAAATTTATCATCTCAACCGTACCCACCGTTTGCACCGGTTGGAGCCATAAGCCTTTCCATCAAGGTTGGCGTTCGAGACTGAATTTTTGAACTCCTTCCTTCTTGAACAAACAACCTCGACTTGGTTGTCAAATGCTGCCTCACTTGGAGAAGTGATGGCTGAACTCTGCCACATCTTGTCAAAAGTCTTGCAGCCAGCATAGCTTTAGTTTGGATTTCTACTCCAAAAAATTACAACCCATCAAACAAATTTAATGGCTATATAAAACGGTTTTTACTTAGTGTTTCGTGCCAATAATCTATTCCCGTATACATACATTCTAACATCTTAATACCTATTATGGGCCATATTCCCAAGTATTGCGTCATATTCCTCTTAAAAGCAAAACATTAAATGCCTCAAAAAAACTTAAATTATTAATTAAAACCGCTTCAAATAACTTGTGAATTGCATCGTCATATCATTTTAACGAGCAAGTACACAATGTAAAGACCACATTTTCTTTAACTGGATCAGATTTTCGCTAATGCACGAACTTCAACATTGGATATTGTTAATGGTATAATTATTACTATAATAATAAGCATTATAAAACCTGCCCAAAATCCCACAAATATCAGAACCAGCAGAAAACCGAGAACAACCGAGACTATAGAACCAATAGAACTGATTGACGATAATAATCCGTGACTACTAATCCACTAATTTCGTCTAATGCTTTCAAATATTTTAAATATTTGAATTTCAATTTCAAAAAATAAATCAATTGTATAAATGCATACCCTTATTAATGATTTGAAAAATAAAATAAAATTAGAAAACATTCGTATCATGGACAAATTCAAACGTTTCAATTTGTAAAATCGTACACGATTGATTTGATATTGCATTCATTTCATGAGTATAGTAATTCAAGGCCAATGTTAAAGAACGATTAATACGATTCTTGCAATAACTCAGTTATTCGTTTTCGGCGCTTTAAAATCTGCTAAATCTTTGAATTGTATGAGTTAGCTCATAATAGATAACATGCGACATGAAAAAGCCATTGAGAGCTTCAGTGATGGGTAGTTACTAACTATAAGTAGTTAACTACTAGTTAATAACTACTTTAAAGTAGTTAGGAAGTAGTTAATAACTACTCTTAAAAAAGTAGTTAAAAAATAGTAGTTAACTACTTATAAAGTAGTTATTAACTACAAATAGTTAACTACTTTTTAACTATTTAAAAAAAAAATTAAATAAAATGAAGAAAAATATTTTTTTTCCAATTTTACAATTTGGTACATCACTTTGCAAGCACAATATCTTTGTTTTCTTTTTTTAACTTTTGCTTAATATCGCCATTTCTCGCTTCTGAATTATTACTCTTAGTAGTCGTATTCTGAAAATGTTTTATATAAATTGCGATTTGGTTTTGTATAATCTTGTGTGCGCCTGCTTGGCCTAACCGTTAGGCCTCTTTCGATGGCAGCACGGGGTTCAAACCGGGGTGCGGGAGCACCGTCCTAATCATCTAGATATGCAACGGACGTTAATAAAACAAACATTATATAAATTTGCGATTTAATGCAGCTAATTTTGTCAAGGCATTTTCATTAGTTGTTGAGAAAAACTCTATTACTGATGACATGGACATGGATGAGCCATTATGTCATATTTCTGAAGATCTTGTTGGCGAAAGTATAGCCGATTTGATTGAAAACGAACAAGATATTGATAATGCGGATAATGTGCTTTTATTTGATTATAGTCCGTTGCATAACTGAGATGATTTGGAGTGGATAATGTGCATTTTTCAAGCAACTTTTTCTTGGTTGCAAAATTTTGCCTCACTGGAAGAAGTGATGTCTGATTTCTGCCAAATCTTTTTAAAAGTCTTGCAGCCACTTTCTTAATTTAATTTCAGGTTATTCTTCATGAAAGCCCGTATGTTTTGTTACATACTTCGATTAAATTAAATTACGATAGCTTTAATTACTCGGCCACATTTCAAAACATCAATTAAATAACAAGTACCTTATGAAAACATTTAAAGAAATCAACTATGATAACTTTAATTACTCCGCCATTTTTTCAAGACATTGCATCATGTTAATTATATAGCCATTATCTTATGGAATCGTACTGGTTCAAATAAATATAACTGGTTCAATGGTATTAAACTAACAGTATAAATACTTCAAATTATAAAATTTTAACCATACTAACTAACCAAAAATGAAAAGCAAGCAAGTTGTTTAGTCGAAATTAAACATAAACTCGTACCTTTTACGATTTGGAAGAAAACCACTTGAATACGAAAATAGCGACGTAAGACCTGGGGTCCAGCTGATTGGAATACTGTTGGCTACAAAAATTTTTAATTATTTTTATAAAAAATAGCTTTTTATAAAATAATAATTAAATAAAAAAAAGCTTTTTATAAAATAATAATTAAATAAAAAATAGCTTTTTTATAAAATAATAATTACATACAAAAATGGCTTTTTATAAAAGAATAATTAAATAAAAAAAGCTTTTTATAAGATAATAATTAAACAAAATACATGCTTCGATTCGTTACCTCGTGTTAATTAAATATATATCTTACGAAATAATTATCATTAATTGTATCTTTTATTTGCCCATCTGGGCACTTTCTCTCCTCCCATCGACGACCCTGGTGCAGCACATGAATTTAAAATTGAAATTGGAAACGTTATGCCTTACAAATTAACTGCTAATTAATTAAGATAAAAATTAAAAGTTCACAATCTCTTTTTACAAAGTTAGCTTTAAAAATGCTGCATTTAATGTTTTTGGAAAATAAAATGTATTATCGTTCATAAGACGCAACAAAAACAAAAACCCGACGTTTACAAATCGCAGTCATGTCTGGCAAGATTGAATCGAAGGAAGTACAATGCATGAAAAATATTTTAAGCGAAATGAACGTCAAAGAATACGATCCAAATGTTCCACAAATGTTGCTTGAAGTTGCGCGAAGTGAGTGAAAGCCCCATAAGACCAAACATCACATTATAGATCTTTTAAGTATAATTGTTTGACTTTCAGGGTATGTGGTTGATATGTTAGATGACGCCAAAATATTGGCTCAGATGAACGGAAGGAAATCTGTTGAAGATTCGGATGTACGCGGGGTGGCCAAGCTTAAGCTAGACAATTATTTTACAAGGCCTCCTCCCAGAGAAGTAAGCTTTAAAACGTTAAGAACTTAATTAGCAATGTCTAAACTAACCAAATCACAATCTTCACTTTGTCTATGCATTTCATTCACACATTTACAGATGTTCATGTGTATAGGCTTTAAGGATTTTAGAGATAGCACTAAGCCAAAACAAATGCCTAATTAATTAATTAACATGTTACTTATTTCAGTTGCTGCTCGAAACTGCTAGGACGATTAACAGCAACCCACTGCCACCGATCAAAGCCTTCAGTGGACCTAAATTCCCTCCAGACAGGTACTGCCTCACCAACCCAAACTACGAACTCACTCACAAGAAGCCGGCCGGTTCTTCTGTCAAGCAGTCCGGTAAATACGGGTCGCATTTCCACTCAATGGAATGAGTTGAAAAGGACATTGGTTGTTTGTAATTGTGTCAATTGTGTCGATGGTGTAATAAACATGGATATTCGAACGAAGTGTTTGATCTTTAAACCTGCGTACAGGTTTTATATTAGCTGACATTGCACTGAGCACATCACAAATAATTTTATTCTCCACCATTGAAAAAAGTCCAATGGAATCTAATCAGTCAAAATCTGTCTTTTGTCACAGCAAATTGAGATTTTTGCAAATAGGAACTTAAACTACTAGATCGTCTGCTCAACAATTGGTTCCTTTGTTGAGTTTTTCCGCCTGCGAAAACTTCGTCATCGGTCGACCTCCGATGCCACAAGTGCCCACTCCGACCCTGCCGTTGACTGTGTCTGGCGTCGCGAATATGCTCTTCTTGGACATCTTTTTAGTCTTTGCCATCTGATAATAAAATGGTAAAAAGTTTGTCAAAAGGTTAGCTAAGCTGAATTGATTGATGCCATTTATTATTACTATTAATATTAGTATTATTATTAATAATATCATTCTGGCATTTTCAAGCTAGATGGCCTATGGTGCAGGGAAAATCATTACAAATATTCGTTACGTGGACGCTGAGAAATAATATTATCATACGTTAAGTAGCCATAAGGTTGAACAATATCATGAATATCTATGAGCTAGCAAATACCTTGCTATTGAAAGCTTGCCACTTGTTCTTGATGTCCTCTCCTAGTTTTTCCTCTTCTCTCACTTTTTCTTCGTACTTCTTCGCCTTCTGTCTCCTGTGTTCCCTCTGTGGATCTATTTTTATCCTTTGGAAATGAACTCAATTACATATGAGCATCGGTGCAATGAAACCTTAATTAGTAATCGGTATAATAATAATACTAATAATAATAATTGTGTAACTTAAACAAAAACTATTAATATTAATATAAATTCAATTTTTTGTATCTACATAACATAAAAAAATGGAATTTAACCTTATACCTAGCATTACATTAGTTAATTCAGACATGGGAAATGATGAAATTATGACAGGTGAAATGTAAGAGGGCAGACAATTGCTCACAAATGAAGCTGAAATAATTTGTTTTAAAAATGAGTTTTAATAACTCGACAGTCATATAATGTTATAAAATTTGCTCCATTTAATGGAACCTTTATTGAAATTATTGTGACAAATCTTGCATCGGTTCTATCTTTGTTGGTCTGTATTTATTGTTATTACTTTAAAATAAATTTTAAAAAATAAAAAAATTAGAAGGCAATTGGACACCTTTAGCATGCAAAGGAGTGCATGATACACACCCCACCGACTCGACATTCACGATTTCATTTGCCTCGACTAAAATTACAACCACTAATACTAGAATAATCAAGAAAATATTAGCTAATTTTGTCTCACTTTGTAATTCTGAGAGAATCTAACTGTACAATTTCACTG
The DNA here is from genome assembly GCA_021613335.1 of Whitmania pigra. Taxonomy (NCBI): domain Eukaryota; kingdom Metazoa; phylum Annelida; class Clitellata; order Hirudinida; family Haemopidae; genus Whitmania; species Whitmania pigra. The sequence continues at coordinate 660,042 of JAJTWR010000386.1, read as the reverse complement.
TATTTTGTGCCAAAGGCAACGCAGCACGTCCTGTCTTCGAGTATCTCCTTTATGGTTCCGACCTGATATTTATTTTCCTTGGACATGTAAGCTTCACATCTGTCGCCAACTTTCCAAGGTCTCTGAGACTTCGATGTCGAGGGTTCTAAGTACTGAGCCACAGAACGAGGAGCTCGTTCTTCCGTCGGTTCGATGAGGGATTGAGTCAAAGAAATTACTTCCTGTTGTGCAAATGTTTGCATAAAGTCGTCTATTAAGAGTTAGTCTCAAAGATTCAAATTAAACCTCAAGATCTCTTTTTAGCTTCAACAATTCATCAACATTTGGTGGGTCAGTTAGGAGAGACTGTTCAACCTAAATAACAGAAAATTTTAAACTTAACAAAAATTAACTTTGATTTATTAAAGATTTGTCTTGACACGACTTAATAATTTAATAGATTTATAAAGCTGTATAATGTAATCGTAAAGTCAACTTTTCTACAATCTGATATTGAATCTGGTGATATTATCGAAGGCACACACTTGGCTCAATTGAACTTTGTAAGACTGTAAGCTGGTTACTAATTCTTCAGACATTATAAAATGATTTTCTTCTCTTGTTTCGGATGAAAATCAGAACTCAATATCGTCCCACAACCAAAAATTTGTTTACGTTTTCTTGGCAATGAAATTTTTGTACCGATGGTGAATTCACGCTCGTTCATCTGCACATTATTTTTGCACAAATATTTTTTTATATATTAAATAAATAGATACATTAAACTTAACGTTGCAGCACTATAGCATACAAAAACGTTTCACAGAGAATGTGGCGGCTTTAAATTTATAATTATAAATTAGGGAACGCTTATGAAAATAATATAGTCTTAATTTTGTATTTTGCAACTTTCGTTTCTCTAATTATTTTCATACAACATATTTTGTAAAGCAGACATATTTGAGTAGTGAATGGTCTCCTAATGCACAATGCGATTTCAAATACTGTATTGAAAATCTAACTGTTGCTTTTAATTTGCAGTAGTTAATGCATTTAAGCAGTTTCTTAATTAAGAATCTGAAAACCACTCAAATCACAGGAAGATCGTCTTTTTATCAAAAATAAGAGATATTAATCAAATATTTTTTATTTGTTGGTTCCTTTGTTGAGTTTTTCTGTCTGGGAAAATTTTGTCATTGGTCGTCCACCCATTCCGCAAGTGCCAACTCCTACTTTGCCGTTGAATGAATCTGGAGTGGCAAATATACTTTTCTTCACCTTTTTGTTTTTAATCATCTGATTGAAGCAAAAAATATATTTATTATACAAATGTAATGTATCTTAAGGACATATATATAATCAAAGAGAATAAAAGTTATCTGTAATTAAATTAAATCGACTTAATCACTTAAAATTCATTTCGGGTGTCCTTGATTCAGCATGTAATTCGCTACCTTATTGTTGAAGGCTTGCCATTTATTTTTAATGTCTTCTCCCACTTTTTCCTCTTCTCTCACTTTTTCCTCGTACTTTTTGACTTTTTGTCTTCGATGCTCCTTCTGTGGATCTAGTTTGTTCCTTTAAAATAATTTCAACTCTAATTAATATTCACAATGAAATGTCCTACAAATTCAAATCTTCACAAACAAATTGTTCACATATCAAAATGAATTTTAACTATTATAAAATCAACAATAATGTCAGGGTCGTCATTGGAGTGGCATACTTTAGACTAGACGCATAAAAAAGGTTATCTCCTCATGTTTTACGAGGGTTTGCTTCCCTTGGACAAATCTGAAATAACCTCCCTGAATAATGTTGATGTTGTTTTAAGCTGTCGAGCCCAAGGACATAGCAAGAGATGAAACTAATAATTTGGTGCCTCTCTTAACATTATTAACTTATTCAGATGTGCCACCGAATTTAGCCGCTTTTGACATTAGAAACTGATTTTATATGTATTGAAATATTTGACCTACTTTGTCACTCTTAGAGAATCTAATTGCACGATTTCGCTGTACTTTTTTCCAAAGGCAATGCAGCACGTCCTATCTTCGAGTATCTCTTTTATGGTTCCGACCTGATATTTATTTTCCTTTGACATGTAAGCTTCACATCTGTCGCCAACTTTCCAAGGTCTCTGAGACTTCGATGTCGAGGGTTCTAAGTACTGAGCCACAGAACGAGGGGCTCGTTCTTCCGTCGATTCGATGAGGGTTTGAGTCAAAGAAATGACCTCTTCCAGATCTTTCTTCAGTTTCAGGAGTTCCTCAGCATTTGTTAAGTTCGGATTTAACAATGATTGTTCGACCTGCAAAAGTGAAGCATATTTAATTTGCAAATTACGTTGTTTAAGGTCTAGTTAGTTTGGACAACGTCTGTGAAATCTGAAAATTGACACGTTTTTGAATTTTTTAAATTTGTACTCGTAGCAAACCTGCGCCAATTGAACTTTGTATGATTGAAGGCTTGTCACTAATTCTTCAGACATTATGAAATTTTAGTTATTGTTAGCACAAAATAAAATTATGGCCGACAACAATAAATATTGTCAATCAGATGATTAAGAACAAAAAGATGAAGAAAAGTATATTACAAAATAAATATTCCCTTAATTTATCTTACCATCACATGAAAGATTTGAGTAGAGAGTTATTAATAAATGTAATATATTATTGTAAATATTGTTATTATTTTTGACTTTTAAATAATTTATGAAATAGGTCGAAAATTTGAAAGTGCAAATACGTGATAATTCTTGCGGTTACATGCAAGCACGTGTAACGAGAGTTGTCAAAGAAGCGAAACATCCAGTCAAAAGTCATCTTTATTTTATTTATTTATTTATTTGATTAAAAAATTAAATTTATTTGATTAAAGTCCGTCAAAAGTCATCGATTTGAAAGTTCATTTATAACAAATGGTCAGCCAGTCGGCATGCACCGCTACCACACTTTCGAGTGTGCTTATTGTAAGAAAAAATACGCTGCCCAGTATACTTAGGCCCGATTACTCTAGCAGCGGTCGGCGGTGAAGGGGGGGTCCGGTTTTTCGCAAAATTTACGTCTCCTAAACATAGAAATTATACAAATGATACATATTTCGAAAAGGGAGATAATGACCTTTCTGAATAATATAAAATTATTAAATTTACTAAATTTTATTATTATAAAAATTGCTTGCAAAAATTAATTTGTCATAAACTAAAATTTTTTAACATAGAAATCTATTCTGGTTTATATAATCTTGTAGGGCTAATAAACATCTTCAAAATGACATATGCCATGGAACAATTCCCTGTGCCAAAGGTGAGATATCACGCCTCAAAGTTTTACAGACGACCGAATCAATGCGGTTATACCTTGTGGCTTAAGTGATTTGTAAAACATGGGATTGCTACGATATCTATGAAGCACTGTAGTGCTGACATTTATCTTCAAATTGACATAAAGTTATTCAATTACTCGCTTGTGAATGGAGATATCCCACTTCAAGTAGACCGTATGTACAGCAGTAAATCCACTTGCTCCCGTTGAATGAAAACGTAAAGGGGATTCAAAGTGCCAAAACATTAGAATTACCTCAATTTTATTTTTACAATGGAAACTTTCGGAAAATCTATAGCTATCAATCTATTGGAAATCTACCCAAAAGTCACTTATACAGAGAAAAACATGAAATTTGAAATCTAACATAAGCACAAATCCAAAGATGTTTTAACACCCGTTTTTCTTTTTATTTTGTTATTAATTTTTTTAGTTTATTTTTTTTATACATTAAATAAAAAAAAAAACAAAGGTGCCGCTTTTTGCCGGTATTTAGGCAAGTTTTTGAACCATTTCAGGCATACTTTTATCATGGTCACGCTTTGTTGTTTCTTAAAACACCGAACAACCATTTTAGTCGAATGACGACACGTTCATTAAAATTCTCATAAATTTTATTATTCCATTAAATTTATTGAAACGTTTATTCAAATGTTTGTTAAACTAATATCTTTACGAGTATAGCAAATCAAACAAATCCAAATGAATTACTGCCTTCGTGGATAGCGAGTAAAACTTTTTCGCGGGTTACACTGAGGCTGCTGTATTCTGGCAGGTGCAAGAGGTTAAAGCAGGTAGCAGCAGTGGGCAAGGACGAATCAGCATGGTCACGGTTTAGTGTTGAGATGGTCAGCGGAGGATTTAATCTGCCCAAACCGCCAAGGGGTAAAGAAGTCATGCCGGTTACAAACTTCAAGAACAATTTCTGCATCTTAGTATCGAACGATGACAGAGTCTCGAATAGAAATCCAACCGATTGTGAACTGCTGTACTTGCAATTGCTCTGCAAATCATTTACGGTCCATCTTCGGAATTCATCGCAGCAGAATAGTTTTTTTAGTTCTTGTGGCAATAGCAAATCAACACTTCCAGGAGTCAAAACTTCATCAAATCCTTCTCTGATAGCCTCAAATTGACTTACAGGATCAAGTTTAGCTCTGAAAGCACATAATTTCTCCAAATAGGAATCGATGTTGTATGGAGAGAGTATGATATCACGTCCGCCATCAACCAATTCCAGATCTGTGCCAGGAACTGTGAAATTTAGGCATAGGTCATCGAATGAGCTTCCATCTTCAAAAGTCAGATTGCCAATTATTTCTTGCTTCTGACGCTGACTAAGACCGACCTCAGTTTTAATGAGTTCGATTTTTCTTTTAACCGGAAGAAGCTGTTTGAACAGAGATTCCAGCATCGGGAATGTTTGGTGTAAGTCAAAGTATTCACGTTTTAAGTGGGAATAATTCTAAACGTGAGTTGTCCTGAGTCGTTGGAAAAATTCGTTACTTAATGGAATATCAAGAAATTGTTTGTCCAGGATGGTCTTTGCCATGATCATTCCCAAATTTTTAAAAGTTCGAAATTTGATGTTAACATTCGGAACAAGACCATCCTTCAAATACTTCATCTCATTGCCTGATCCTTCAATTGTCTGCCCTTGCCAGATATGAGGAACACTTTTCTCTAACCCCTGAGATAGCATCGAATAAACCTCTTTTGTAACTCCAGGACCGCGTGCTATTTCGTCTTCGATGACAAACTCCCAACGATCGTCGATGCGATTACTAAAGTAAGCGATTGCTGTAAAAATATCATACGGCATATTATATCTACTTACTTCAATACATTTTTTGCTATTGTTGTTATTCCCTTTTTTCGATTTTACTTTCTCAAATAATTCAAGTCTCGATTCCGCACAAACAATTGCAGGGCATATTTTTGTGAAATTTACGAGCCATGGTGAATTTTTAATTTCCTGATTTGTTTCCTCGAACCTCTGAAACAAACTAACATCAATTATCTTGTTCGCTTCCACAATGTCAAACCATTGATGCCAGCTGCTGTTCAGAACATACAGGGATTCCAGGAGTTGGAGTGCTAGGATAGCCTCACTTTCCAAACGTTCGATGGTACTTAATGGAGAATCCTCGTGTAGTTTCCTGTATATATCCCTATCGCGGCTCGAATACAAAAATAAATCTAGGGTATCAATTACGAGCAAAACCAATTTCTCGAAGAGATCACTTTTCCATTCGAAGCGACATTCTCTTACTGTCTCAAAATTTAGAAAGACAGTTAAAAATGATTTAACAACAAATGCCTGATTGTCGATTTCGGAAGGTTTGCATAAAAGAGCGTGAAATTTATGCAAAAGGCCGCTCTGAAAAAATTGCATGCCGCAAATTTTGTTATCGCTGATCATTTGCGATACGCTTTTTAAAGTCGCGACAAGACAATCTCCTTGAAAACTAGTTTCGAGCAACGCTTTCCGTGTTGGAAAATTTATGTCAAATTTCTGTTCGAGGTTCAATTCATAATATAATTTTCGCAGACTATCTACGTAAGGACACATTTTCTCTTCGCTTAGCATTACTACCATTCTCATTTTGAGAAAGAGTTCAGAATCCAAGAATTTCTGAATCCAGGAATCCGGCATCTTCCTGACTAATATGGTAATTAATGCCATGGCAATATGACTTGGTTTATTACAACATGGATTTAAGTCAAAGCATGAAGCACGTAATTCTACTGAATTTATGACGTGTTCACTGGCATAGTAAACGGTTTTGATTAATACCTTAAAATACAAGTTCCCAAAGCACAAATATCTACAATTCACAATGACAGGTCTTATAATGTGTGTTATAAATTTAGCGACTTGATTCAGATCGCCATGTATTATACGACCCTCAAGCGACGTTGTACCGAATTCGTCCTCCATGAAATTTGGGACAGGCGGAATAATTACATTCACAATATCTAAATAATTTTCAATAGACGATTCTGCTTTTTGTGCTTCCTCAGCTAAACATTTGCCAAGTGCATCACCAAATCCAATTTCAAGCCATTTCTCCAATGAGGAGTTTCCAAAAGTCTTTACCAAATTTTTCAAAGGATCATCTGCCGTGATGGCTTGTTTAAGTGATGTTTCACAGTCCATCCCTTAAGTATTGATTTGTAGAATTGCCTGTTGATAAATTAAATTTACTTTGTGATTCAGTAAAACTGGGAATTGATCAAAATAGCTGCTTCGTTGATATTACTGTTTCCAGACACTGGAGATCTTTAATATTGTAATAAACGTCGGGACCTTATTTATGCCGAGTTTATTATTAGGCTTATTCACCAAATATTTACTTAAATAAGAGACGATATTAACTGTAAATGCAATGATCACGTAATTGAGTTATTAGTATCGATTGCTTGACAAGCCACTGTGCTAAATACACGCTGATTGTCAAAAGATAGCGATAGCAAAAATATAGACTACGTATAAAAAAGATTCTGAATATAACAATAAAAATAATTAATTGTGTCCTATTATGTCCGCGCCAAGTGGCGGACTATTTAAGTTGTGAACTTTAGCCTGTTTTAGTCATCTCAGTTATGCAACGGACTATAATCAAATAAATAAATAAATAAATAAAGCCTGTTTTAGTTCTGAGTTTTGTGGTTGTTGTTTTGAGTTGAGTTTCTTTGAGTACGAGTTGCGTTTCCGTTCTATTAAAAGTTATTGTGCCTTGTTTGGTTCCGAATTTAACTTACGATTACAACAATGTCGCAGTCGACAATACTGTACTTCGGACAATAATTTCGAATTTGGACAGTTTGGTCCAATGTGGCCCAGTCGAAGGATATCGTGACAATGTTTGGAAAAATGATGGCCAAGCAACAAAGTGCTTATTTGGTCATGAGCTTCTGCTTCGAAATTCAATAAATACAACAGGTACAGTAATACTTCCTACGTAATCATAGAGTGGCCCTCTAAATAATCAAAACGTGAAATGATAAACACTTCAATTGAGACATACGGCATGGAAACGAATAATACAAAATGAGAATTTTTCAATTAAAATCATATCGACGCACTTCGATAAAAAACGGGACAGAAAGAAAGCTCTTGTAGCCGACGTTTTAATGTGGGTTATATTAATTTCCAATCCCCACACCCTTGACAGTGGCACACTCCAAGGCACTGTCCTAAACCCTCTGCTTTTATCGTGATGCTCGGTAAACCCCTCAGCCAAAGAATAGGATCAAGTTGTACGCCGACGACATAGCCCTCTGAACGATCGATTCCAAGCTCTCCACCTTGACTCACAGAATGCAATGCAGCTCGACCAAATGGAGAAGTTTATCTGTAATGCATCCTGTAATGGTTTTAAAATTTCTATTCAAAAATCGTGCTCTGTGCTATTCAACAGGAATAAATCAAGGCAACTTCCAATGACCCAATCGGCAACGTTCCTAGGATTAATACTGGACGACAAGCTGAGCTGGAATGCTCAGATGGCCGCTGTTAACGACAGAAGCAGGAAACGCCTCAATGAGAGCTGTCGTAGGAAAATCCTTGGGAGCCAGTAAATCCTGCTTGCTTCAGCTTTACAGAGTCTCTATAAGATCTGTGATGGATTATGGGAGTGAAGCCTTTGACCTCAGTTACAAACAGAACGAGAGGGTGTACAACATTATACAATTCCAAGCCCTCAAGACTTGCGTTTTTATTTTATTAATAGGATCCTCTTCTAAATCCAGATGATTTTAGTGACTTAACGTTTCCATTCTCAGCCGAAATGATTTCGCCGATAAGCGACTCCGCCCTCATCAAATTGTGATCGACCTTCACAATTTTGGGCATTTGTGAGACTTTGTGTGTTTGATTCAATAAAAGATAAGATGAAAATGATGATCGACATTTGCATTATTTCGCTTTTGTTCGCCTGTCGTGTCGCGGCGTGTATTAGTTGCTGCAATCGAATCGAACACAAATAAAGGCCGGATTCATTTGCTAGTCTTGGTCCAAATCATTTCTGATAGGGAACGAACCTCAATCTTTAACTTTAATGTAAACAAATAAATACTTGTTAGTGTTCGTGTTGGCTGATAAACTGGGGCTTTGGCGCGTATTTTGAGAGAAAATGTCGGCGATTTCGGTCCGAAACGTTAGCGAAGGGGATAGTCGAGTTATTCGTTACCGTTGCTAATAGGTTATGTCAAGCAATACATCAACCATCACTTGGCCGGTTTGCAAGGTATTTGTAAACTTACAACTAGGAGAAAATTAATTCATTCTGTGTGTTGTGCACAATGAGTCCTTCAGACACTGACCTAAAATTCTTATTTGTTAACGACGCCCCTCGGTACTAATATTTCGTTAGTCCAGTTTACATCATCTGCAGTGATCATTCGGGCCGTTTTCAGGTTATTCGTTCGTTACTTTAACCTTATCCTGAGCTGAAAGCAATGCTTGAAGTGGTGAGGTTGGTGTCTAATTGATCTTCAGGGACCTGAGGAAGATATTGCTTGCAGTGTGGAGAGTGCCATAAAAGAGGATCAGAATGTCAGTCATGTTGCTTCAGTCTTTCACTTCTGAGAAATTGCATGAACAAGGTATGATTGAACAGATCACACTGCTGATATTTTGCATTGAGGTGGTTTTTCATCACCAACGTTGTATCCTTGTTATGATATTGTTGAAACTTAACCCATCTGTATTATTATAACCAATCCATGTAGAAATATTAAAGGCAATAATGTAACAGTACAGAAATCCAGGCTTTAAAAAGAAAACATTTGCATTGGAGAGTGACCATACAACATCTCCATGCTGCCACATTTTCAAGAGCAAGCTGATGCTGAACAAGGCCCACAGGTTGAGCGGCACCTTTGAATGACCTTTGCCTGGGAATTGATGTCCAGCGACCAGTTCTCTAACAAGAATCAGGGCGAATGGTTTGCATTCATGTAGTTCACGAGGTAGGTTGCATTGAAAGACGGAGTTTGGCATTTCTGGATATTCTCAAAAGATGTTGAATTCGTCTGATGAATCAGTTGGATGAATTTGTTGATTACAGTATTGTTGTATTAAGTTGATTTTAGGATAAATCTAGGCTAGCACCAGTTTTAAATATTGATGAATCAGCTGAATTTAGCAATGTATAATATTGATAAATTAGTAAGTTGTTGCTTCTTTACAATAGTATCTAGTTGTTATGATTATAAACAATGACTGAATATCTCATTTGCATTTTTTTGTCATCATCATGATTTGTTTGCCATGCTAAAATGGATTGATTTGTGTATGGAATGCTTGAAGTCATGTTGTTTTTTATTTATTTATCAAAATAGTTTTTAAATAATTTATTTATTATTTACAAAAATTTATCTGACTATATATTTATATGATATTTTTTAATTTGGTTTGTTCAGGATGGGATGGTCATCCATGGCACCGGGACACTTCATTGCTGGGCACTGGAAGAACTACCCTTGAGATTTTCAGACAACAGGAATATGTACAGAACGAGATTTATGGATGACAGAGCCTACAGGCATGTGTCACTTGCAATATGTCAAATTGTCTACTGCTTTGATGTCTAGAAATATTGGACTCGTTTTTTTGAGATTTTTAAAGCACTACAAATGATGTGATGCTAGACAGTTGAACATTTCATTGTTACAATTATAGCCTTGTAATTATCAATAATGATATTTATCTTTAACGTCATTTTTTTGATTTGATTTTTGTTGTATCATCAGTTGTTTGTTATTTGTATTTGTATATCTGATTTGTTGATTGTTTTAATTTAATGCCATGGATATAAAAATGCTTTACTTTTTCTATAAGTATGTAAAACAATTAATTGTTATTAATAAAAACACCGCTGCTGGAGACACATAATAGCCCCGTCAAAACAGCACCATCAAAACATAAAACTCATTTCATTTAATCAAATTTGAAATCAGTTATCGGTTAATGTCTTAAACTCATATTAATATTTTTGTATAAAGATACATTGACGGGTCACCGAAAAACTGGACCTTTTCATGAGCTCGCTCATACTACAAAAGCAGCTTAATTGAACTGACGTTCCACGTTGCGTCTTTACAGTATGTAAGTGCTATGTATGTGGACATATACTAATGCTCACATTAGATAGGTAGTTATATTAAACCTCGTTGAATAACGAGATTATTTGGATGGAGCAGGACTACATGCCCTTCCTGGTTGTACTGCAATACCGAGTCAACGCACTCCAACGTAGACCGAATTAGCCAGAACCAGCCTTGGCATTCCTAGTTTACAAAAATAGCTTTACATCAACATCCTCCGCTGGAGAATCCAGAGAAACTAGAAATTGATGACAAGCCAGCAATATGACTAGAGTTACCACAAGTAGCCTTTTTTTTTATTGCACACATTACATTGCTTAAGTTTATTTGGATATCGCGCCGTAAGCGTCAGGTGCGCTCAACCATTTGTATAGCGCCGCATCCAAGGAGTGCTTTGTGGCATTGCAAGCTTGGCTGCGAACACGTCGCGTAAGAGCTGTTGCTTTTCACAGTCATTCGCGTGCTACCCCCTGAGCCAACTTGTACGCCAAACCGTGCACCCATTAGTAACCAGTAGTTTTAATTCTATTAACTGTAACTGAAACTAATAAATTATGGTTCGTACAGGTACTAAAAAGTCCTAATTTTCCGAAATTAGGTTATTTAGTACTAAAAAGTCCTAATTTTCCGAAATTAGGTTATTTAGTACTAAAAAGTCCTTAAAAAATGAGATAGGTCCTAAAATTACAACAAATTCCTAAAAAGTGATAAAGGTTCTAAAAAATAATGTTTTGAGATTTTATTAGTAACGGCTTTGTTGAAATAACAATGAGCGGGGAAATCGGTCCCATTGTTCTAGCGGTCCATTTGTTCTAGCTGCGCGGGAACGCACCCAATCAAGTTTCCTATAATGTTCGTTCGACTGTCTGATACGTTGAAGTTTTAATAATGTGACGATATATATTTGTAAATACACCGGACAGTTCTTAATGCATACAAAAAAGATCAAGGACTTGATATTTTCTTCAAAGAACAAGTGGGCAGTTGCAACGATTATGCATTGATATTGAGTGACATAGTAAAAGATTTGCTAATTCTGCATGGTAAGACATCTGTTGAAAGACTTTTCTCTATCAGTAACAGTTTGATTTGTGAAAAAGATGCTTGAATGCGAGGAGGATGATTAGAGACTAATTTTCGGGCAATTTTAAAGTAGATAAATCTGTCCCGAGTCATTTTAAGCATCAAGGCAGAAATATAAATTTTATTTGGATGCATTGCATGAGGAAAAGAGACAGGCAGATATAACCTCAAAATGAAAAGCAGATGAAGATGACATGATCGTGTTGAGGAAGAAGCTGAAGACTCTAAAACAGGGATATGATGGACAGAAGTTTGCATATTAATGGACGAATGCGCACAAACTAGGAACATGGATCTCTCGGTCCAGGCAAACATCCTGAGGAAAGATACCGAGGCAAAAGCGGTAAAAATTGCTTCTTAAGAGAAAGACTTTGATTTTTTGTTTAAACAAATTGATATTATGAACTTGCACCTGTCTACCATCTTGTATTATACTACTAAATTATACACGAATGAATAATTAAAATCTAAATTCCGTTTATTTTGTTGTTATTATTGGTCCCGAAAATGGAATAGAAGGTCGATAACCTCCACCCCAGTTGCCTACAGCAGGTCTGTCGATGGACTTTGAAACGAAAGGATACCGGACAGACCTCTTTTCCATTGAGGTTGGCGCAAGGGGCGGAGTCGGCAGGTCGACTAATGCTTTCCTCACCAAGATTGTCTAGCCGAGAAAGAACAAAGGCTAGATGTCTGAGGCCGCAGAAGCGGCATCATTCTGGATCTGTCATATGAAGAGCCAAAAGAAGTCTTAAGAAAAGGAAAGCCGTCCGTCTCCGAAGTGAATGATTCACTGAATGACGGGACCAAATCATTGGCCGAAAGACGCGGTATTTTCTGGAGAATTGGACCAAAGGTCACGCAAAGGCCCGCGTTCGAGCCTTGGAAATTTTTATTTCCGGCTGCCGCTACAAATAAATTATAAGGCTCAGTTTGTGTATGTTGAGTACTACACTGTGTGAAGAAGCCACTGACTGCTGTAGGCAACTGGGGTGGAGGTTATCGACATTTTCTATTTTATAATAAATATATAATGATATTATTGTTGTTAGACGGCCGAAAAGTTTGAAGAAGTGGGAAACTTCTGAGGATTACCGTCGGAGCTCCAAAGCGGAGTAATAAGGAAATAAAACTACATAAGTACAAGAATGAAAACTGTTCACATTGAAAAGTTGTGTTTAGTAACTTTAATTGATAACTGGAAAGTTGTGACTGGGAACTGTAAAGACTGCCCGAAGTTAACTTTAATTGCAAATGGAAAGTACTAACTGTAACTCAACCTCAAACTGAAAAGTCCTAACTTAAATAACACTACCAACATGTCTCATTCTCCGTTGACCCGCAATACAGGCAGGTATTGGCAATACTGTCTGAAAGACGAAGTAATTCTTTGGCATACAACATTCGAATTTCATCTGGTGCTCTGCCGTCAATTGGCTATTTGCCTTCTTAGTTCATAACAAGAGGTAAAAGTCACATAAAATCTACAGTTGTGACTACTTTTGCACACCTGTCTACCTGGCCTTCTCTTCATTGTACATTTTTGGTTGCGACTCTGTCCTGGCATTGGATCGTAGAAGAGTCTTTTTTGTCATTTACAACAATGAAAAAGTCAACGTGAGTGCCTTCGTCATTGCAGGGAATGATGATGTATTTAGAATTGAATTTGTAATAGTGACACTGTTGACAAGGAAAGTTATGGCAAGGAAAGCACTGGTAAAAAAAAATGATAAAGAAATTCCAGCTGCGCTTCTTCAGTCAAAAATTCCGAAATTGACAAAAGATTACAGCATTCCTGCTCAATCAGCTGCTATTAGTGACAGTGTTGACAAGGAAAGTGATGGCAAGGAAAGCACTGGTAAAAAATGTAATGTTTTCGTAATTTCAATTATTAACAGTTTAAACCCAATGTCAATAACAGCTAATCAAAACAGTTCAGAACACAAGATGGCGACCACCAAAACCCACGCCTAACAAAGATCTCTAATCGAACAAAATATAAACATAGACATATGTCACAAAAAAGATGATAAAGAAATTCCAGCTGAGCTTCTTCAGTCAAAAATTCCGAAATTGACAAAAGATTACAGCATTCCTGCTCAATCAGCTGCTATTAGTGACAGTGTTGACAAGGAAAGTGATGGCAAGGAAAGCACTGGTAAAGAAATTCCAGCTCTGTCTCATCAGCTAAAAAAACTTAGCATAAGTCCAAGCAGTGAATCTAAACCAGATGGTATTAGTGAGAAGGATGTCAAAGATAGTGATGCCAAAGAATCTGATGCCAAATTCTTGCCTATTGAAGTGCTTCCTAGTACCACAAATACTCAAGTCCACACAATATCAACCTTGTCTACAGCCACTATCAATGTTCACTCTCAATTACTCTCAGTTCAACATTGTCAAGATGAAACTTTAGATGACATTTATCTATGTGAGATTGTTAATGCAATGTTTACTGATTTAACCCACATTTTTTTAATACAACCTTGTAATTTTAATAATTGTAAATCTACAGGGCCACACGACAGACTCTCAGACTCCCAGAATCATGAACTGGAGTTACATTTTAGGTCAAACCCAAGACCCACATCCATCCAAGAGGGAGAGACTGGCTTCGTATTTAGGAACTACATTTGAAATAGTGTCAAGGTGGTTCCGCAATAAGCGTCATGAAGAGCGCTGAATTCTCATTTGAATAAATTGAACTCCTAATAGTTTCTAGGATTAGAGTGATCCAGTGATATTAAAAAATTAAAATGTTTGTTCTGTAAATTGGCTACTAACTATAAAACCATCGACTGGTGTTCGTTAAAAACAACTCGAATGTTGTTATGCGTCAACACTGTGAATATTGCTGAAGAGTGAAATACAAAATACTTGTCATATGGCTCTAATTGACAAAAGATTACAGCATTCCTGCTCAATCAGCTGCTATTAGTGACAGTGTTGACAAGGAAAGTGATGGCAAGGAAAGCACTGGTAAAAAATGTAATGTTTTCGTAATTTCAATTATTAACAGTTTAAACCCAATGTCAATAACAGTTAATCAATACAGTTCAGAACACAAAATGGCGACCACCAAAACCCACGCCTAACAAAGATCTCTAATCGAACAAAATATAAACATAGACATATGTCTCAAAAAAGGTGATAAAGAAATTCCAGCTGAGCTTCTTCAGTCAAAAATTCCGAAATTGACAAAAGATTACAGCATTCCTGCTCAATCACCTGCTATTAGTGACAGTGTTGACAAGGAAAGTGATGGCAAGGAAAGCACTGGTAAAAAAGATGATAAAGAAATTCCAGCTGCGCTTCTTCAGTCAAAAATTCCGAAATTGACTAAAGATTACAGCATTCCTGCTCAATCAGCTGCTATTAGTGACAGTGTTGACAAGGAAAGTGATGGCAAGGAAAGCACTGGTAAAGAAATTCCTGCTCTGTCTCATCAGCTAAAAAAACTTAGCATAAGTCCAAGCAGTGAATCTAAACCAGATGGTATTAGTGAGAAGGATGTCAAAGATAGTGATGCCAAAGAATCTGATGCCAAATTCTTGCCTATTGAAGTGCTTCCTAGTACCACAAATACTCAAGTACCACAAATATCAACCTTGTCTACAGCCACTCTCAATGTTCACTCTCAATTACTCTCAGTTCAACATTGTCAAGATGAAACTTTAGATGACATTTATCTATGTGAGATTGTTAATGCAATGTTTACTGATTTAACCCACATTTTTTTAATACAACCTTGTAATTTTAATAATTGTAAATCTACAGGGCCACACGACAGACTCTCAGACTCCCAGAATCATGAACTGGAGTTACATTTTAGGTCAAACCCAAGACCCACATCATCCAAGAGGGAGAGACTGGCTTCATATTTAGTTCGAACTACATTTGAAATAGTGTCAAGGTGGTTCCGCAATAAGCGTCATGAAGAGCGCTGAATTCTCATTTGAATAAATTGAACTCCTATAGTTTCTAGGACTAGAGTGATCCAGTGATATTAAAAAATTAAAATGTTTGTTCTGTAAATTGGCTACTAACTATAAAACCATCGACTGGTGTTCGTTAAAAACAACTCGAATGTTGTTATGCGTCAACACTGTGAATATTGCTGAAGAGTGAAATACAAAATACTTGTCATATGGCTCTAATTGACAAAAGATTACAGCATTCCTGCTCAATCAGCTGCTATTAGTGACAGTGTTGACAAGGAAAGTGATGGCAAGGAAAGCACTGGTAAAAAATGTAATGTTTTCGTAATTTCAATTATTAACAGTTTAAACCCAATGTCAATAACAGTTAATCAATATGTTCAGAACACAAGATGGCGACCACCAAAACCCACGCCTAACAAAGATCTCTAATCGAACAAAATATAAACATAGACATATGTCTCAAAAAAAAGGTGATAAAGAAATTCCAGCTGAGCTTCTTCAGTCAAAAATTCCGAAATTGACAAAAGATTACAGCATTCCTGCTCAATCACCTGCTATTAGTGACAGTGTTGACAAGGAAAGTGATGGCAAGGAAAGCACTGGTAAAAAAGATGATAAAGAAATTCCAGCTGCGCTTCTTCAGTCAAAAATTCCGAAATTGACTAAAGATTACAGCATTCCTGCTCAATCAGCTGCTATTAGTGACAGTGTTGACAAGGAAAGTGATGGCAAGGAAAGCACTGGTAAAGAAATTCCAGCTCTGTCTCATCAGCTAAAAAAACTTAGCATAAGTCCAAGCAGTGAATCTAAACCAGATGGTATTAGTGAGAAGGATGTCAAAGATAGTGATGCCAAAGAATCTGATGCCAAATTCTTGCCTATTGAAGTGCTTCCTAGTACCACAAATACTCAAGTACCACAAATATCAACCTTGTCTACAGCCACTATCAATGTTCACTCTCAATTACTCTCAGTTCAACATTGTCAAGATGAAACTTTAGATGACATTTATCTATGTGAGATTGTTAATGCAATGTTTACTGATTTAACCCACATTTTTTTAATACAACCTTGTAATTTTAATAATTGTAAATCTACAGGGCCACACGACAGACTCTCAGAATCATGAACTGGAGTTACATTTTAGGTCAAACCCAAGACCCACACCATCCAAGAGGGAGAGATTGGCTTCGTATTTAGGAACTACATTTGAAATAGTGTCAAGGTGGTTCCGCAATAAGCGTCATGAAGAGTGCTGAATTCTCATTTGAATAAATTGTCATATGGCTCTAAAAATTTGATTGGCACATTCAGATGCAAGATAGGATGTGTTTAAGAAGTGAATGATCCATGATATATACCTAACTGCAAACAATCTTAACAGACTAAAATAAAAAGCTTTTTTCACTCAGATAGTGAACAAAATATTTTAAGATAGCGTTAAGAAAGCAAATATGATGTTGGGTATCATAGCAAGAAATTATAGATATCTGTCGGATTTTGCTTTCGTGGGTTTGTATAAGTCTTTGGTGAGCTCTCAGTTGGAGTATGGAGTACAGGTGTGGAGCCCTTATAGACAGGGATTGATTGATGCGATTGAAGGTGTACAAAGAAGAGCTACAAGATTAAGACAATCCTGTAGGAACCTTACTTACCAATCGAGACTAGAGAAACTGAAATTGCCAAGTTTGTATTACAGAAGAAAAAGAGCTGATTTGATTTTGTTGTTCAAGTTGTTGACAAGTGGAACGAGAGATTTAGTTTGTCCTTCCCTTTCTGTCTGCCCATATTCCAAGACCAGAGGACATGAAAGAAAACTGATGACAAGACTGACCCACAAAGATTGCAGAAAGTTTTATTTTTGCAACAGAGTGGTCCAGGAATGGAATAGTTTGCCACAGGAGGTTGTGATGTCAAGGGATGTGGAGGAGTTTAAGAGAAACTTGGACGGTTTTTTTGTTAATAGAATTTACAATTTAGATTGAGGGGTTGGTGCACTGGTTTTTGTTTTGTTTTCGGTTTCAGCGAGGGGCCGTTGGCCCGTGCTGATTTTTTTCAAATAAAAAAAAAAATATGAATGAGTGAATTGAAAAAAGCAGGCTTCATTTTTGGGGCAGCAAAGATCCTGTAATATTTACTGATTAACAAGAGCCAGTCAATCGTGCTTGCTCATTCATCCTCAAAGGCAATTGGTTCTTCATCATCTTCAAAAAATAATTCCTCATCTTCGTTCTCTTCCTCGTCGTCGAAATCCATATCTTCTTCAGAATCTTCACTGTCATTTTGAGACATTAAAAATATCTTCCCTACTAAATTTGCTCCCTTTTTAAATAAAGCCTATAAAAAAATATATACTGATAGAGTGAAGTTTAAAGTTGTAATCATTGGAAGGGAAATTAGATATTTTGAGAAACAATGAAATGATGGACTTCAGTTACTTAAGAATCAATCCAACCATCTCATTCTTCAAGGCGAGTTCTTGTTTCTTGCATTTTTCTTTCATCAAGTTGTCGTAAAGCTTCTTCAATTCGTTCTTTTCATCTTTGAGCTCATTTTCCCACACGTTCTGCAATTGAATTTATTGAAGTTTTTAGCCTCGAATTACATTCCATTCGGTCAGCATTGTAGCAGATTTAAACAAATTCAAGACAATCTACAGCTAGGTTGTCCAGTGTATCGCCAGCCATAAGGCATAATTTAGTGATAACACACATCTCTTGCCTAAGAATCTAACCCATCTCTAACATAAGCAACATCCAAAGTCACAAAGCATCTAAAGCTAACCAGGGCAACTTTATCTTTCAGGTCGAGAGCATCAGCCTTTCTCTTCTTCTCGACCTTGTCAGAAACAGCTTTGATTTTGTTGACAACCTGTTCTAACTTCTTTGTATGGCCTGGAAAGATGCAAGACTCTTTGAAGGATTTGAAGCTCTTGAAAAGTTCGTTCATCAGCTCAGGAAAGGCCACAGACTTTGAGTGCAAGTTGGAGTAATCGAGCAGAAGCTCCAAGACTTCATTTAAAGTTTCTCCTAAAAAATAAAAACGTGTTCATAATATCTTAGTTATCTTAACTGATTAAGTGAAGAAATATTGAGCAGCAATAGAAGTTTAACGGTTTTAAAAGTTTTACTCAGGTATTTATCTTAACATCATAAAAAAGTTTTAACAAAGCTAATAATCAGATTTTATGAGGGTATGGAGACATGATTCACATTCAACACAAACTAGGATCATTCTATGACAACTGAATAATTTTGGAAAATAAGGCATTTCATTTTTGAAAATAAAAAATATGCAAAAAAATAGTTAATTATTCATTCTTAAACCAACCACGAGAAGTTTTTCTTGGAGTTCTGAATTGGTCAAGTGCAGCCGGAAAGAGTAAAGGAACGACTTCATGCTGGAATTTTCAGGTTCTTCTTCAAACATCCTCCATCTGAGTGGCTGCAGGTAATAAATCGTTAAAAACACAAAACCAAAAACTTATTTTTTAACAAATTTAATTCAATTCAAGACTAGTTGCACGTAGGAAATAGGATTCCGCAGCAAGGAATGCCTGAAAACGATTGGTCAAATTCTTTTAAAACTTTACAAATAATAATCAATTTGTGTTCATATCAAAGTCCACGAATGGATTTTGTACCTCAAGGATCACAGAAAGTAGAGCTGGGACAAACAGACCGGTTTTCCTCGACAAGTCGAGCAGAAGTCTGACACAAGACAGCCTCATAGGAGCGTGCACTGGCGACACATTCGACCTGATATAAAGTAAACAAATAAATAACTTAACTGTCCCTCGATGCCCTATGTAATTCTTAACTTGTTAATAAATTATACGTACAAAAAAAAACATAACTTCGTAACAAATCGTAATAAACCGACAACGAAGAATCTCGACGTACCCAACAATTGTGAGGATGAGATTACAGAGAGGCCTCTTTAATTCCTTCAGTTGTTCGTCTCCATTTTTAAACCCAATCACCTCCACCCACAAGCTCAGTGATTGAAAGAACTGCCAGCAGACAACTTTTGGAACCATCTGCGTAGGGACGGTTGGTCGAGATTTAAGATTAATTTCAACTTGATGACAATTGTATTCTATTTTTAGGTGATCAAAAAAATTTCTTTTTTAAATTAATAAAACCAGGTTTAATTATGATAAATAGTTATAAATAAATCAATGCTAACTAAACACATAAAAAAAAATACTAATGTAATATTAACAATTATAAAATAATAATAATGATAAAAATAGAATTAATTATGCACCAATAACATCTACCCACCTTTTTCTTTTCAACTGAGTCAACGCACTTCCTCATCTGTTGGAGATAAGCAGCGATGAACGCTTGAGCGGATTTAGGCTTCAAACAAAGCATCTCGACCAGTTGTTTCCTCATCGAGGTGACAGACAACATCGTCGCTGCTGACGTGTTTTTGCAGACGAGCATGAACGCCAAGTACACTTTCTGGAGGAAGATGTGATGATATAAGAAATTAATATTTTATAGGAAAAGAATTTGTTCTCATTGAAATTTTCATGTAAATATTATGTATAAATATTTAGTTGACATATTTATTTATTTCTAAGATATATATTTTTTTTATAAAATATGTATTTATTTAAATACGCAAGGGCATTCTCACTGACCCTGAGAGTGAACTTAGTCACAATTTCATTGGCTGAGAGAATGAGGGCAGACAGGCACTGATTGGTCAGACACTGTAACACTTCATTAGATTCGCTCCATAAGACCACAAGTTGCTGGAGAATAAACAACATTCATTACTGTTGACACTACTTTAAGCTTTTACAAACAAATATTTTCTTTTAAATTATTATTTTATATTTTTAATTATTATTTTAAAACTGAGAAAGTTTAAATAACCTCGATGAACGGAGTTGCGATCTTTGGGAAGCACAGAAAGAATTGAGGCAAGTCGATCAGATGCTTGAGGCTCATCTCTAATGTGGTCGCATCTGCCTTTCCATCGAGGAGCTGTTTTTAAATAATGCCAAAAGTAAATAATATCAGATGTAAATATTTATAATATAAAGTAAATAGTAATGAATGTTTAAAAATGTTTAAAAGAAAATAAAGTCTAACATAAATAAAGATGTCATTGTAAACAAAATTTTATCAATCAATAAATAAAGATTCAGTTCATCAACTACAATTGGAGGTTATGTAACAATTAAATATAAAAGTAAAGTGCAAGAAAAAATATAATTCAATTAATTTTTAAAAAATATGCAAACACACATTACCAATATTAACTTGAAAAGATTAGAAATCAAATGTAACCTTTAGGGCAGACGCCAAATACTCTTCCATGATTGGCTGAACATTCTTCCACCTGTGACTACTGGAAGGTGATGAATTCTTGGACTTGGGACCCTGGAGTGAAAGGTACTTTCTCAGCAAGGGGACCATTTCCACTGTGCATGTGTTGATGATGGATCTGTGAGCTGTAAATAGGGGTTAATTATGTTAGTTGTTATTATTAACTGTTGTTGTTTATTTTGTAATTATTAATTATGGATCAGATGTTGGGATTTATAGCACTGCTTAAATGGATGATGATTCATGTTCATAGTATTTTTATAAAAGTCAACAGTGCCAGGTTTTAATAAAACTTTGTGACTTAATATTAATTATATTATCTGCATATTAGTTAATAAAATTAGAATGGATAAAGTTGCCTATTAAAATAAAATTTTGTAACAATAACTAAAAATTACATTACTTTCAATATCTGACACTTCATACTTCATGGGTTCAACAATGGTTGATGCCTCAGCAAAAGCAATGCTTGCTTTTAAACCACATGTCAGTTCTTCCAATCCTCCAGGGAAATTTTCCTGAAAGATCAATCTCCTTAATATTTGCAATTACTAGTGAAAATCCTTCTTTAATTACCGTTTATCAAAAAAAGAGAGTAATGTTTGATAATAGACATAATAGACTGAAATAATAAATAATAATAATAACAATTCATTTATGTGGCACCTTAAGTATAACGTCAGAGGTAGGGCATGTATCATTGATATATCCCAAAATAATAAAAAATTAGCTTTTTAAAACTTCACTTACTCGAAGAAGTTTGGACCACGATGAAATTACGTCTGTTGTAGCTTTAATTTTCTCTTCTGAAAGCTATATATTTACATTAACTACATTCTTTTACTAAATAACAATCTATTATTTACTTTAGCTTTCTTTGCAGGTGGGCAATTAATATCCTCTTTAATGCAATTCTTGTCTTCATTTTCGATAGTTTTTATGCCGAAATCTATTAAACGACCCTCATCATTCTTCAGAAATTCAGCAAAGTCCTCAGACGCATACTGCTTTAGTTTTTTTGAATTGTCTTTCATTTTGTAGAATTAGTGATTAATCCTACGCTACATTTACACACACGAATTTAAATTATCGCTAGCACGTTGATAAGCATTAAAACCATGAAATCAGAAAGAAATTAAAATTGTTTTACTAACTGAATTTAAAACAATTTATTTTTTAATTGGTAAGAATAATTAATTAAATAATTATTTGTAAAATTAATATTATAATGTAACTAATAGCTCAAAAAACACATCCCCGATTTCAGTGGAAATCCAAATTTAGTTAAAAACAATTGTGGTCAACATGAACGGTGCGAGGTGCCTGAGGATAGTGAATGGCTTTGCGTGTTTTCGCCTAATTAATTCTTCGAAACATCTTACAAGATGCGAGTCTCTAAGATATTCTTCACAGAACTCTCCCATGAATGTTTTCGACAGAAAAACCAAACGTTCGCAAAAAGAAAGGGCAGCCTCTCTTGAAGATCACACTGTTTATGACTACATCAAAGAAGAAGTAAAACACAATTATTTACAATCTTGTTGCCATTTACCATGAATGGCAAAATAATTATGCTAGCAATAGAACCCTTTGACGTAATTATATCATGTTCATATTTAGATTGGTTGGAGGACAGCAGATAGATTATTTGACATTAAGAGGTCAGTTGTTCAACTAAACTTATATTGTTAGTAATTGCTAATTATATTATTATTTTATATTTAAATGCATGTCTTCATCATTGTTTTGCTATTACTTAAGATTGGAGCTTCGGTTAGAGTTTATTTGTTTACTTCACCATTTAGAAACTTCTGCAATGTCCTCGACCTCGGATCTGGAAAGGGATTTGTCGGCAGAAATCTCTTGAGGGAGACCATCGGATCACTGCATCAGACTGAAGTCACTTCGAAGCTGCTGGTAAGAAATGCGGTGAAATGTTTTGTGGAAATATATTCGTAATTAATATTTTTTAATAAATATCATATTATAAATTTAATGAAAAATTTCATTATGTAAGCCTTAATGAGTTGAGTTGGGTTAATTGATGCAATAAAATTTCTCTAAATTAAAAATTAATATGTAATATGATATGTTCTCTTAATGTATGTGAAGTACACGATAAGTTTGATATATTTTACACAATGATAACACCAATATGAGTAGTGTTGTTGCAGTTAATAAATTAACAATCTACGATTTATTAATCCAGGATAAAAGCGTCATGTCGAGCGATGTTCCAACGTCGTCGGTCGTTGTCGACGAGGAATTCATTCCGTTCAGGAACGACACTTTTGATCTTGTCGTCTCCAATCTCAGGTTGTTGTTGTTGATTAGGTGTTGTTTTGTTTTTCCATACATCCATTAATCTTCAGCCCTACTTTTGATTATTATTATTATTATTATTATTATTATTATCATTATTGTTACCATTATTATTATCATCATCATCATCATTGTTATTATTATTATTATTATTATGTTAAATTGAATTACAGGCCACATTTAAAAATATTGTTTGAAAATTGTATTCATTGTCTTCATTTAACAGTCTTCATTGGGTCAACAACTTACCCAGTACAATCGAACAGGTGACATTGTTTGGATCATCATTTTCATGATTTATTAATAAATAAATATAAAATATTATAAATATTTAATTATAAATATTTTTATAATTGATATAAAAAACATTAATAACAATGATAAATAACTTAGTAATATTACAATTAATTTACATTTGTTTGTTGATTATTTATATAATAATGATGATTAAGTTGCTAATTTTATTTAGTTGTTCGTAACAATAATTTGATAAAAAAAAATTAAAAAGCACTCAAGAAGTTGAAATTCTACTTTGAATAATCTGTAAGCCTAGCATAGCATACTCTAATTCACAATATAATAACTTTTATTGATAAGAATATTAATATTTATTATTAATAATGATAATACATTAATTGATAACTAATTTTCTAATAAACGATTAAACATACTTCATTCCCCGAACAGGTCAACAGGATATTGGTGAACGACGGTTGCTTCATCGGCACCATGTTCGGTGGTGACACCCTCCACGAACTCCGGGTTTCCCTCTACCTGGCTGAACTGGAAAGGAAGGGGGTAGTTATTTTATTATTATTGTTATTATTATTATTACTTAACTCTTCATCTTGGTCAATTAATTGAGCATTTATTGATTATTCTATGTTTATTTGAGGTGAATTATCTTTGTCATCATCATCAGGTTTAGTAATATGTTATTAGTCATTTCAATATGACTTTATTCATATTCATGTTTTTGGATGATGTTAAATATCTTAGATGATATTTTATTTAATAAATACTTTTTACGAATTATGCTTACAATAAAATAAAAGAAATGTCTTTAAGACCCGCAATTGCTTTTTATTTACTCAGGGCTTTTCCCCTCACATCTCCCCGTACACATCTGCACAAGATCTCGGCGGCCTGCTGCACAGAGCTGGTTTCGTGATGTTGACGATTGTGAGCGTGTTTTCAATTTTATTTGTGTTTTTATGATATTTTATGATTCCAAATATTATAACTCGTCCAGTTTCTTCTTCGATATTTATTAAATTATGATACCTGTTAACTTGTCGAGCTTAAAGATTTCAAAGCATTTATTTTTAATGTGGTTAACCAGGCCAGTTGTCAGTTGTAGTTAATTAGTTTATTATCAATGGAAGAGAGTTCTTAACCTTTTACAATTGACATTTATTCGTTATAATACTTTATAATTTGGTTTTATTAATAGGACGTCGACGACATCATCATCAACTATCCAAGCATCATGGAGCTGATGTTTGATCTAAAAGGTGGGCCAAATACAGCTTGCCTTGATGTTTAAACTTAATGTTCATGTTCATGAAATTAAATTCTGGTATTTTTTATGCAAACTAATTACCACGCATCAGACGGTTTATTATATTTTATTTTGATTTAACACGATGAATTCATTCATTCACCTCAGGAATGGGAGAGAGCAGTTGTGCATGGAACAGATGTTTGACACTGCCCAGAGAAACCCTGTTAGCAGCTGGTGCCATTTACCAAAGTACAATGTTTTTATTGCGCAAGCCAACAGTTTTTAGTGCCCTTTTTTGCAAATTTTGTTAGGAATATTTAAAAATAGTCTTAATTTATGTTAATCCTTAAAATTCTATGCTTTTGAGACCGTGTAACGATTTCACGCTTCATTGTCGATGCATCTCGTAGCACGCGTTAAAGCTATGTTCACAATGAATGTCTCAAACAGAAAAATTTGGAAGTGAAAATTCAAAAGACGAAACAGGAAACGACATCGGACCGAGCATACCTGCACTTTTCCAAATCATAAACTTCATCGCTTGGAAGGCAGACAAGTCACAGGTTTTTGCAATTAAAACTCTCAGTTGTTAAAACTCTTGTAAACCAGGGATATACTAAAAAAAGGATATATTTTTAAGCATTATTGTTGTTATTAGAAATGTTTAGCTATTTTGCTCGGAGGTTAGCATTCCTGAAAGCAATGGTAGAAGCAACAGTCGCTATGTGTCGTGTTCGATTCCCAGCTTGTACCACCATGGAGCCAGCACTGTATAATCAAACGTATATCTTTTGAATTTGAACAATACTTCTATTGTGGCCTGTGGAACTAGTCCCTATTTCGAAATTAATCATCAATCACTATTAAATTAAATTAAGGAGTTACTAAAGAGAGAAATTAATTTAAAAAAAATTGCTAATCAATAATTAATATTAAAAGCAACAAGCGGCCAAGAGGGGATCGGGTGAAGTGTCCATGAAGGAGATCGGCAACCTGGAGACTCTGGCGAAGAAGATCGAAGAACTGAGGAAGGACAATAAACTGGACGAGCGGACTTTGAGGAGCGTCGAAGAGCTTCACAAGTCGGCAGAGAAGCTGTTCCAAAGCAAAGACGATGACAAGAAAGATTCTTGAATGTTTTTCAGATTATTATTGGCGATATAATTATTATTTCATTTGTATTCTGTTTGTCTCGAAGTTCTTAGTATTTCATTTGTATTCTGTTTATTTATGCATTGTCTCAAAGTCCTGTGAGCAGGATATTGCATAGTTACAATTTGATTTAGTAATAAATATTTTGTGCAAAGATCAGCATGCCATATTTAATTAATTATTTACTGTCACAACATCTCATTTCAAAGGCGTTTTTTTTAAATGAGGAATGTAAGAAATAACATGTCAAAAAATGAATGAATGTGTTTGATTTGCTGATTGACATTCAAGCGGGCCTTTCGATGAGGCAAATGCAACGATGGGAAAGTTTACCGGCACAAAATAACGAAATGCAAATAAGTACAAATTAGGATAATTACTCAATAAATCAATCTGGTAGAAATCAGAAGAACTTTATCAGTAAATCCTGAACAAAACAGAAAAATGCAATTTCTTGGCATTCAAATCTTTCCTCCTGATAAAACCAGCTTGTTCTCATCTGTTTTTGTCAAGGAGGATTCGTCGATCATCTCGTAACCCTGATCAACAGTGGTCGTGGGGGAGTAGAGGTCCGAATCCGCGACTGGCACGGTACCTTCCATAGCTTCAGAGGGGCCCGATGACGACAGACGATTCTATGAAATTGACATTTTCGATGAGATTAATATTGCTCATGCATCGATTCCGTTGCGCACGGGAATTGTAAATAAATTGAAATTACGGTTATAGTGTTTTATGAATCAAACAATCAACAATTGGTAGGTCGAACCTTAACATTGGTGTATGCACTGCCAACCTTGTCTTCCAGCGTCTTCACAGCATTTGAATTTCTGAAAGAAAAGTCTGGCATAAACAAATTGCCTGACTCATTCAACCAAACTATTCAATGAGTAAAAATCATCTTTTTATTATAAAAATGATAAATTATTAATAATCACGTAAACCTTGAGAGGAATAAAAAGTTCATTAAAAACTTGCTTGATGTCGTCAAACTTCTTGGAGGCAAATTCTCCAAAACTTTTGAATGCAGCACTGGTTTTTTGTACGCTGTTTGAACAAATGCAACAATCTAACGAGAGGACACCATTGCAATGACATTCATTGTGTGCATCGTGATTTGAAATAGGGGCTAGTTCCGTAGGCCAATTAAATCATGTTATGTTAATTTAGTCAAAAGTTAGTCTAAGACCATAGACACAATTTCATAAGAATGCTTTTCTGAAAATAAGTAGTCTAATATGATGATTGCAATTTGCATTATGTCAACTTCATTTGGAAATCTTACAAATCACCTTTACCAACTTTAATTTTTAGCATCTTTAATGTCATGTGCCATGTTGTAGAACAACGTTGTGTTAATACTAGTTAAACAACATATTAATATTATAACAGTGACTATGAAATGCCCAAATCATTTGCATAATGCAAATAACTTTTATTTGCTGCACTTCATAAACATGAAAGACTTATTAGAAAACCAAGACATTTGCAATATCAACAACAAATTAACTTCACTGACACTTCTGAATCTTGCAGAAGTTTGTAGCTCTGCTTGACATCTTCTTTCAGGTCCTTAATGGAACTCATGCCCAGACGACTTCTTAGTTCAGAGGCTTCTGCACTCTTCACTGACAGCACCGATTTCAAGGTCTGAATCTCCTTTTCCAGCTGCAAAGTTGGTAAATTTTATTGGAGCTATTTGGCTTATGTTTCGAATTTGTTTTAATTAGCAGGTTCTAGAAAAGCTTCATTTTGAGGTGCTGCAGTTCAATCATAACTTACTTGCAAAAGTTGTTGCTTCCATTCGTCTTCTTGTCTCTGCTTCTCGCTAACTTCCAGCAATGGCGAGGCGTAGACCGTACCTTTAATTAATGGTTAAGTTGTGCGCATCAAAACTTCGTCATTCAAAAACAGGATTTTAACTTCAACAATTCTTGTCCAAAGTTCTTGAAAGTAAGATGCTCACTTGTATCGGCCATTTTTGTAAAAGAACTGTCAAACGCAGACCAACAGCTGCACGAAGTTTTACCTTTGAGCACTAGGAGACGAAAAGTTTCTTGTCAATAAGTAAAGTAGGGATGGCTGATGGCTAACAAAATAACAAACATAATGCAAAATTTAAATAAGCGCCATGTCTAAACTTATTTATTTTGTAAGTTAATAAATTTTAATTTTTTTAAACCATTTTTTGAGCATCTATTGCGATTTATTAGCAAAGTTCCATAATCTCCATAATTGCAGCTCACATTTCTCCTAGTTTTCCTATTCAGCTAATGTTGTAATATTTAGAATTAAAATATATTATGTGATAATGATTAATCAAGTAAAAATTTCATCCGTTTTAGAAGTAAGCAAGTCGATTAATTTCAATAACTTACATAATTAATTACAGGCTCACTTTTATTGGCATTTGACACTTAAAATTTTTAACACAATTAATTAAACTTTTTACAGAATAAAAAGACAAACTTTAAATGAAAAACAATTTTAATAAAGAATAAAATCATTATCATTATTTTCTAGTTGTTTCTTTAATGAAACTTTTTTGCACACAAGAGCGATCCTTTAATTTTCCTGTTTCCTTTAATTTTCCTCCCTAATTCTAACTTATTCATTGCTGGTTTGTGTTTTTCTGTTTTTTTTGCTTCCAAATCATGTGTCACGTAAAAGTCTGTTTCGTTTTCCGTTGAAATATTATTCAAACAGCATTAGACATTTTTAACTGCAAAATTATTTTAAAATCGTCTTCAAATTATCACCAGAATCTTGCTTGAGGCATACTTTTGATGGCACGGAGAAACCATTGTACAAATTGTTAACAATTTAAATATAATATCATCGGTTATTTGACAATTCAAACAATGAATTGTTTCAATCACTGTGTCAAGTCAACGAGATTTTGAAAGTTTTTTATGTGTCATTGTCAAAGGAGTTCAAAGATCGAAGAATAAAAACGAAAAGTAATCTTTTAAAAACCTGGTCAATGCAATGTTACATAATTTCCCACTCACGCGACAAGATGTTCTCAAAAGTTTTAGCAACAAAAAAAAAAAAAAAAACTTGTCTTCAAAGGATCACAAAAACGTCTCAAAATAATTCTGTCTAGTGGCTCCCAAACTGCAGATAAATGTCGACTGTACACGAATAGAATTAAGCAGGTCGCTTCCTAAACCCTGCCGATGCTTTCCTCGTACGATGGTGGTGGGGAGAGTCGCGGACCTGGGAAAACATCTTGAGAATCTGGACTGGAAGCTTCCTCCGCCTGTCGATGGAAAGAATTCTCAGTTTCTCGGCAGTTTCCAGTGCCTCTGGCAGAGTTGGAAAATCCTTGTGGAGCAGAACCTATGGCTGTCGTCTCGCTGTGGTCTTCTGAGGATTCGAGGGTTGTCATGACGGTAGTGGTCGAGTTCAGTCGGTCCTCCATGTCTCTTCCTTCAGTGAAAAAGTACTCCATGACGGATGAGTGCAAAAGGTTCTCCTCTTCAACCGGAGCTGACGGTTCGATTCTAGAGCTGTCTACTGGAATGAGTGGGTGATGTAAACTGCTATGCCTGTTATAAGAGGGACTACAGTACCCATCCTGGGTGTAAGGGGGTGGAACTTCATCAAAAGGTCCGAATGGGGGTGCGATGATGCCGTGTGCCCTGGAAGCAGCTGTGTTGTTGTCTGAAAGGAAGGAATAATAATTTCAAATAAAAATATAATAATAGCAAGATTTTGGTCCAACTGTAATAATGCCAAGACACGGTTCCAAACATCATCAGCGGTTAATCACACATGCTGGTACATAAGGGATTCCTAAATACGACAAGCTTTAACAAACAGCAACAACAACAGCAGCGGCAACAACAGCCACGACGGCGACAGCAGCAGCAGCAACAACAACAACACAACAACAACAACATTAAAATCAGCATCAACAACAGGAACAACCACTTAATCTTCTCCAACAACAGAAAAACCATTTACGTAACGACAGCCATCAATCAGCGGTTTCTCACGGAACTAGGGTGCACGTGCAATCGACTTAATAAGCAAAAAAAAATTTCACTCGTAATTAAGCGATAACGTCGTAAATACTGGGGTCGATTAATCAGAGAATAACTCTTTTATCGCCTGCAAAGAATGACTAATAGTCGTCAGAGGTTAAATTGGTAATAATAATAATAACAATGTTAGTGATAATGATAATGGTAATAGTAATGGTAGTGATAATGATAATATTAATATAATATAATGAATATTAAGATTTATTAATATATATTTTATAAAAATTTTATAATAATAATTATATTATTTTAATAATAATAAGCCTTATTAGTACAAACAGGCCTGATTTAATATTACTAAACAAAAAAAGATAAATTTGCTTGACTGTGGATGTAGAGGTGCCTGACAATAAGAATGTTTTGAGAAAGAAAATAGACAAGAGGATGAAATGTAAAGATCTGGAGATTGAAATTGCAAGAATGTGGAATTTGGAATGTCAAGACAAAAGTGCTAGCAGTGGTGATTGGTACATCAGGAACCATGACTGGCAATTTTAAGAAAGCAATTGAAATGATTCAAGGAAAGCTGATGTATTTAGGTTAAGTGGATGAAAGGGTAAAACGTTAATTCTGAAAGGACATCTGAATGATTTCTTTTCTGAAGAAGTAATTTGAAGACAAGATGAAAGAATAAATGAATGAATGAATGAATGAAGGATGACTTAATGTGGACTCTCGAGAGATTCCTTATATAAATTGTTGCTTTTATTTGATAGGAATTAGGCATGAAATGAGCCAAGAATGTTATCAAGTAGAAGCTGACTTATAATTCTTTTTCACGGCTACTGTGTTAATCATATTTCCCGAATTGTGAATATTTAACGCACTGCAATATCTTATATTTATTAAAATTAAAGATCTAAGTTATTCAATATTCACATTCATATTCAACAGTCATATTCGTATTGGACATTCATAATCGATATTCACATTCATATTCATAATCGATATTCATATTGGACATTCACCTTCGATATCCACATTCAGATTCACAGTATGAAAATTAAGATTATTGCGCACCTTTGCACTTCCTGCTGCGCCTTCTTCTGACGTAGCAGACGATGACGGCAACAAATGACGCGGCAATCAAGACGAAGAAACCGTAACACAACAAGGATGACGTCAGAGATTCAAAGTTCGACTGGAACACGCTGCCCTGAGCACTGAGATAAAATGTAAAGGAATAAAAATGTTGATAATTAATTTGTTTATTATTTCTTTTGTTAGAATAATGGTTTATTAAATTGTAAATACTTTTAATATGTCAACATGTTGTGTAAAAATAAATATGTCAATGTTAAAAGATATAAATAATGTTATTTATTAATGTACATTTATTTTAATATTTTATTGTACTGTTTATTTATTTTGTTCTTATTTAGTATTTTGAAATTGAATGTTAAAAATAAATATTTCAGAAAAATTCCAATCATTGATTGATGTTACAATTTCACACATTAAAATGCTCGTCAGTCTATTTATATGAGATTTCAGATAAGAATCAATAATCAATTTCGAGCCGATAAAATAAAATAAAATAAATAAATAAATAAATAATAATAATAATAATAATAATAATAATAATAATAATAATAATAATAATAATAATAATAACAATAATAGTAATATTAAAAATATAAAATAAATAATAACAAAGCCAAAACTCATCTAAAAACTCACAATCTCGTATCCAAAGTATCAAGCGATTCTTGGCAACGAAACTTATTCCAGTCCTGATGGTAGCGACAGCACATGACCACGGGATCAGAATTCCTCTTGTGCCTCGTCCTCGTCAAACCTGCCAAGAAAATACTCGATCCGTTGGCCTGTCGTCGATACCTGCCGCTGTCTTCAGCGCTTTCGTCGTATGAATCCGGTTCCTGATCTTTCGAGATGCAACAGCAGTGGTCGATGTTTGGAAGGTAGTTTGGCACTGAACAGATGTGGGTAAATTCCGAGTACGGTTTCGAAGCGCAGTCGCTCATCTCGGTATCTTTGCTCCAGAAAGAGGCTGATTTGCGATCTTAAAAGATGGAAATTGTAGTTTGATTGGATAAAAACATAGTAACAAAAATGGGATTATCATTACAATGTGTAGTGTACTCAATTAATCAGACATTATGCGCGCGCAATCTGTGAGCAATTCATCAAACAGGAATGTATTGTCAACTGCACACATATTAGTTACCATTTAAATATTAATAATATTTGAATATTAAATTTAAGCAGATAAAGCGACACCACAAGCAAATGTTGGAGAACAAACAATAAAATATACATTCGATCGAATTTTAAGATTTAATTTAGAAACAAGACATAAAAACAAGAGACAAATCAAGACTTACAAAACAAGACAAGAGAGACAAAACAAAAAACCGACAATGAACAAACAAAGCCATTCTAAGAAACATAAACAGATGGAGGAGAGATATTATCTTTGCAAATATTTTGTGAATGGATAATGATTCACGTCTCAGACTATCTGAGGCAAGCCATCTTTAATGAGAAAATACATCAGCCATGATTAGGTTGGGCTACTCCAGCTATTAATTCCGTCTTGGACATAATCGTTCACGAACTGAACCCGTGTTAGTCCGTAGGTGGTTCGTTCGATTCCTGTTGATTCCAGTGATTTTGAGTGGAATGAGAGAAAGATTCGTTTAAAAATTAGGTAACTTAGGAGCTACTTAACGAGAGCTTTTTGTGATGAGTTTTATGTCAGCCAATGCAGATAGGAGACAGGTATTCAATAGTTCTTTGTTGCATACAATTTTCGATACATACAATATACATAAGCGTTAATAATTAAATAATAATACAAACAAATTTAAAATGTTAACAATTTATGTAGCTCCACAAACATTAGCTTCAGGGGCATATTGTCCTTTGAATTAAAAAACTTTGCATATTTGATGTCGTCTTAGTGGACGGTACAATTTTGGACACTTTGAGTTTTGTATTTGCTGTTTTTTGTTTCTGAATATTTTATACCTGATGTCTCTTGATGCAATCGAATATTCAAAGTATTAATAATCATTGTTGAACTAATTATTACAATATTATAATTTAGTACAATAATAACAACTAACAACGGCTAATTATTCATCACCAATATAATCATTGAAGTGATTAGTAATTTCTCAGATCAAGAAATTGATATCCTCTTAGAGATGAGACGAGATGAATGTAAGATATTTACGTATTAAGAAAGGATGTTGAAGATTATAATTTATACAATATATTTTATGTATTATTAAAATTATTAATATAATTTTGTTTCAAATTAAAATCATCAGTATAATTTTTTATTGAATTATTAACATTATCAAATAAATTAATTCACTAATTATTTTATTTATTATTATTTTGTTTTTTTACAATGGTAACTTTCCCGTGAGAAACAGAAAGAGAAGCATAACATAAGTCAATTATTTCTTATTTGAACGTAGCAGTTGTTTGAGTTGTTAGGGAATTTTGTTTTATAGAAATTATGAGTAATTGTTAATTATTTTATTTTGATATAAATAATTAATGAGGAATTATATTATATAGATAATATGATTTTTTGTGGAATTTTATGGATATTTATGGAATATTATGGGTGTAAATTATAATGTATTGTTGAAGTAATTAATTAAGAAATATTTGTAAAAATATATTTTAAAATACTAATACATTTAACTTAAAACATATATAATATTTCACGACCAAATTAAAAATTCAATTAAACCACAAATATGTTAATA
This sequence comes from Whitmania pigra, assembly GCA_021613335.1. Classification (NCBI taxonomy): domain Eukaryota; kingdom Metazoa; phylum Annelida; class Clitellata; order Hirudinida; family Haemopidae; genus Whitmania; species Whitmania pigra. Next base: position 626,482 of record JAJTWR010000386.1, on the reverse strand, counting down.
AAAAAATTACCTAATAATAACAAAGTGATTTCAATTAAAATAGGATTTAGTAATAAAAAACATTAAGGAAAAACAGACTGCATGAACTCACAGAGGTCCAAACAGTGGTTTTTCTGGTCGACATTGCAGGATGACCATACTGGAATTGAAATTAAAATTATTAATTATTATATACTGTTTATTCTTAAATATATCAATAAATAATAAAATTATTATTAATTTACTGCTTATTTTAAATGTTTAAGTAATTAAGTTTTCAAATAGTTATTTATTCGCTGTTTTTTCTTAAATATTTATTATTAATATTATACATATTTTAAGTAATCAAGGTTTTAAATAATTGTTTATATACTGTTTATTCTTAAATACTTAAATGAATATGTTTTAAGTAAATGATTGATGATCATATTTTTTAAAGCTGAAAATATTATGACTCAATTATTTATTTTTTATTTCCAAAAAATAATTCCATAGAACATTTAATTTACATTTCTAATTAACCAAAAAATATTTCTTTCAAGACAAAATAACGAGACAAATTATACAAAAAAATAAAAAACACAACAAAATATAATTCTAATAATTGTTCTCTTTCGAAAATCTCACCTTACCTCGTTATAATCAAAAGATCTCCTAACGAGGTTTCAATTTGCCTCCAAGATCACGTCACCCATTCACGTCATTCACCCAAGTCATTCACCCAACGTCAACCACCCACTCGCCACTCACTCAAGTCACCCGCTCAAGAACAAAGTTATTCAGTTTTGTATTCTTGAAATATTTTTGAAAAAATATGAACGCACCCGAATGTAATTTCCAGGTCACGTAATAATTTATAAAAAAAAGAAGAATAATTTAGCGAAAAACCTTTTACTTGTCTTATTTTATATTTTAATATTCAGTTAGTTTTATATTATTATTATTATATTTAGTTTTAATGTTGAATAATTAATTTCTAATAAATGTAATTATTGTAATAACAAATTACATTTTTATTTAAGATATGAAATATTTAATTTTGATAAAAAAGTCAAACAATAGGCCACACGAGCCTCGGCAAGAACTGGTTATCCAACGATGCGGAACGAATGTCACGTCACCTGCGCACCTGTTCGACTCGTCACGCACGGTTGACGATGGAACAAAAGACATGCCTTTGAAGGTCGATAAGTAAACCGGGACACTACATTTGCATAAAATTTATCCACGCTAGTAATTTATAATGTTTGGACTCTAACAATAGCCTCGGGAAATTCCAAACCATTCAAAATTTTACAATGGATTTTTTTTTACAATAGTTTCACTTCTTTTTTGCTCAGCGTTTGGTTGATGAATGACTCAAGCCGAGACTTGAACTCGGTACCTTTAGACCGAGTTGTGATTTTGAAAAGAGCAGAAACGAAGCACAACAACAGTAATTGGATAAGCTTCGATTGTTCCTCGAGACTTGGAAATGTTTGCTTGAATGATTGGTGGCATGTGCTGCTTCTCAGCTCTTCAGAATATTTTTCGATGATAATGATGATGATGATGATGACGACGACGATGACGATGGCGATGACGATGATGATGGAGATGATGATGATGATGATGATAATGAGAAAGAGGAGGAATTTACAAATAAATATTATTATTGATGTTGTTATTGTTATCGTTATTATTGTTAAGTGATGAATGATAAACTATTTCAGGCAAAACTAGAAGGCGAAAATTGCTTTGAAGGGCGATGAACATTTTCCGCTGGATAGAGTTTTATGGAGCACTTGATCATGATGATGACGATGACGAAGACGACGATGATGATAATGATGATGATGATGATGATGTCTGCAATGAATGAATGAATGAATGGATTCACTACTGCCACGCATTCATTCACTCCTGTTGATTGACATGGAATTGGCATGGAAGTTCCCAAGTGCAAAGTTGGATAGCATCCTCCTTCATGGCATATTCTGTGTTATCACATCCACGCTCATCACAGGTATCGCATATCAATACAGGTAATCAAAACAATCTCGTATAAACCAACCATCAGGTATGCAGATTTTTGATATAATAACATGATTTTATGGTTTATTGTAATTATGTTACATATAATATTTTACATTTGATGTTTTTAAATAAAATTTTGTAACTATTATGGATTGGTTTATTATTATTATAAATATCTTTATCATGGTAATGACATATTTTAAATTGGTATAGATTGGATTTACATGCAACAAAATAATTAAAGAAGTTTACAATTACGTAACAATAATAAATTTCCCAAATGCTGTAAAAAAAGGGATGTTCTTAATAAATATTACATCCCGGCATAATTTCCGCAAAGTTCGTAATAATTAATAATTTCCTAATAATATTCGAAATAATTAGTCATAATTAAAAATAATTATAACCACTTAACGACAGGCCGGATGTTTTTGGGTCTTATAATATTCTTCTCTTAATTGCTTTGTTTACAACGCCGATGCAATACTTGTAACATCATATTAAATATGTTACTTATAATATAATAATATTTATAACATAATATTTATAATGTAATGATATATGTTATATTTATAATATAATACATGAATTATTAGAAATATGTCCTTTTTGCAAACAATTACTGTCTGATTTACAGTTTCTTTTTTCTTTTAAAATTTCGCTTTCATAATTGACCATATTTTGTGTTTTGTTCGACTTGGTTAAATATTAATTAAAATTCGTTTTAAGCAAAAATGAAATGAAAATATATGTTAAAGTAAATCGTAATAATAACAAATAAAAACGTAACAACAATATCAATAACATAATAATAATAATATCAATTATAGTATTTCTGCATATCGCTCCTACTTGTTCACCTGGTTGAATCAATCAATCAACAGGTAACACGATCTCAAACAACTATTTGACCTTGAAACCGCAAGGTCACGGTAGCGAATTCAGAGGTCAAGGTCGATCATCCATCACGTGATCTCGCCTTTTGATGTGCCTCTGGAAAGACGACTTCTGCTGCGCCAGGATGATTTGTTGTTGTGATAAATTATGAGTTTAAAAATAAAACTATAAAAACAATTAGTTAGGAAATAATAATTTATTTAAATTAATTAACAGAAATATTATCCAATGCAAGTCAATTTCATAAACAATAATAAGAATAATAATAATAATAATAATCACAAGTAAATTGGTAACAAATCATAAATAAATGTATAAAAGTAATGAATAATGAATAAGTAAAAAATAAATGATGAATCATAAATAACAAATTAATAAAAAAATACTGACATTAATAAATAATTCAAGAGAAATAAATACTGAGCGAGGATAAATAAAACTGATAAGAACTCGGGACAAGAGTGAGCCATCAATCAAAGAGATCCAGAAATGGAATGTACTTAACGCGTTTTCAACCACTTATCAGGAATGAAATATCATCCAACCATTCAACCATTTATCCATTCATCCATCATTCTGTCTGTCATTCAATACCTCCGTCCGTTCATCCAACCATTCATCCATCCGTCCGTCCATCCATCCATCCATCCATCCATCCATCCATCCATCCATCCATCCGTCCGTCCGTCGTCCGTCCGTCCGTCCGTCCGTCCATCCATCCATCCATCCATCCTCCATCCATCCATCCATCCATCCATCCATCCTCCATCCATCCATCCATCATCCATCCATCCATCATCCATCCATCCTCCATCCATCCATCCATCCATCCTCCATCCATCCATCCATCCATCCATCCATCCATCCATCCATCCATCCATCCAGTAACATATCCAGCTATCAACGTTCGCCCAATTTCCTCCAATTCCTCTTGAATTCATCCAAGCGAATATTTTCCAAATGCACCTGTAATGGATCCTCATCCATCCAAATGAAAGCAATTTCATTTGTGGATCATAACTATTCAATGCAGCATTTCAATGCACTCCAATGCATTGAAATTCATTAACGTCAAATCTTTCCATCATAAGTTTCACTTCTGAGTATGATGATGATGATGATGATGATCATACTATGAACCGCCTTTCTTCAACTCCAGGTGGTTGTAGATTCATTCAATTGCAAAACGTTCTTCCAACGCCCATCCATTCATTCATTCATCCATCCATCCATCCATCCATCCATCCATCCATCCATCCATCCATCTTCATAACGACTGAAGATGGAATGAGAGTTTTATTTTCCAGCACGTTGTTTATTAAAGCAAAATGATGTTGAAAAGTGAAAGTACGGCATGATAACGATGTTGTTGTTGTTGTTGTTAATTGCCATGGAATCAGTTTTTAAGAAAAGTCGAAAGAAAACTTTAAATTTAAAATTTTTTGTCAAGAAGTTGATTTTACGAGATGTTTAATCGATCCAGTGTGATATAACGCCAGATGGCCACACAACGTCAATAAACAACAAAACGATACAAAAACATCAACAACAACAACTGCATCGTCATCAACAACAACAGCAACAATGGAGATGATTTTTTTTCAAAGAACTCATGAAATCCATGAGCATCGAATCGTCTGCTATTTTTTAAGGAGTGGAACTTAAACTGGATAGACTGGAGTGAAGCGTTTTCCATTTCAGTGAAGATGGATATGATTGTTATGATGATGATGATGATGACGATGACGATGACGATGACGATGACGATGACGATGATGATGATGATGATGATGATGATGATGATGATGATGATGTGATGATGATGATGATATGATGATGATGATGATGATGATGATGATGATGATGATGATGATGATGATGATGATGATGATGATGATGATGATGACGATGACGATGAAATTGTCATGAGAAGACATTGTGTTGGTTTTGAATACGTCGTCTTCAATTAAATTCCAGGAAAACTAGGAATTGCGGTATTTTTAATAAAAAACATGAATAAATACACTGTTCACGATGAAATAAATAAATTTCGAAATCCTATTTTTTTTTAACAATGCAACGTTACGAAACGTTTCGCTGTCTTTTGTTAAAATAATGAATTTTAACAATTGATTTAATAAAATAATGAATGAAATAATTTATTTCAAATAATATTTATATTAATAATTCCAAGAATCGTTCATCTCACCTGTTGCAATGAAAGGAAGGATAAATAGGCCTCCGTTCCTGACTTTGATCATCGTAATGAATCTTTGATGAAATAAAGAAATACTTTATTACGCAAGAAAAAAAAACTAATTTATTTAATAAATATATTTATATTTAATAAATGAAAGTATTTTTTATCTTTTAGCTTTCGAAAGCCTCGAGCGATATTCGGATGGAAGGAGGACAAAGAAAGCGAATAATTTATATAATTAGCTTATTTAATATCTATGCTTTCCATCCATCCATCCATCCATCCATCCATCCATCCATCCATCCATCGCTAACATGGAAACTCGCAACAACTTATGATGACTCACGATGGTCATGTTGCGATGTTGTTGCGTTGTGATGCAACAACTGTTGTTGCCAAAAATATACTGACCGCCTTAGGTTACAATACCCTTGGTTATTGGGGTGAAGAGAACTTTCAGGAATTTCTAAAAATTTTCTGTAATTTCAGGCGATCCCATTTGACAAGGTGTAACGGTTTGAAAGTTGTTGAGCTAATTGAAGCTCAGCAGAGGTGGAATGTCTCATGAAATTGTTCAAATCGTTCGCTAGACGAAAAAGGTTGTGAACTGGGAAATATTTGTGTTTAAATATTTATGAAAATATAACGATAACAGTTACAACATTATTTCTAAATAATAGTAATAATAAAAACAATACTAATAATAAATTAATGTCGCAATAATAATTTAAAATAATAATAACATTTCTAAATAATAATATAATAATAATAATAATAATAATAATAATAATACTAATAATAATAATAATAATAATAATAATAATAATAATAATTAATAATAATAATAATAATAATAATAATAATAATAATAATAATTAATAATAATAATAAATAATAATAACAATAATCTTAATAATAATTTAAAATAATAATAACATTTCTAAATAATAATAATAATATAATAATAATAATAATAATAATAATAATAATAATAATAATAATAATAATAATAATAATAATAATAATAATAATAATAATAATAATAATAATAATAATAATAATAATAATACTAATAATAATAATAATAATAATAACAATAATCTTAATAATAATTAAAATAATAATAAATTAATGACGCAATAATAATCCGACGAGGACGACGATGCCAGCAGTATTGGAATAACAATGGCACGTTCATGGCGGCATTTTCAATCTGTCGAAAGGTCAAAAGGTCGATTGATGCAATCATGATCGTCTGCCTTCCATAATTGCGTTTCATCTTCGTCGCCATTGACAACCTGAAAGGCTGACGAATGAATGAACAAGCTCGCAACAAGAACAACACAATGGAACCATGCAATCTCTAGCCTGAGGCCATAGACAATGGAACATTATGTATCACCCCGTTGTAGCTCCTTAGGGGGGTGCGGGGGGCTGCCTCAACCGCCCCCACCCTCCACGGCAAGCACGGGGCACTGCACTGCAAGGTCCCTATTATCTCGACCTTTTCCAATTCTTCATTGAATTTATGGAGACGTACTTCGATGATGTCGTACCATGAAATAAACGGAGCACCAAGTCCTATTTGATTAAATGTTCTCCTCTTCATCCTGGAGCTGATGATTATGATTATGGATATATGGTGGTGATGATGATGATGATGATGATGATGATGATGATGATGATGGGAGATAAAATCATGGCTTAAGTGCAGAATTTTGGGAGGTGATGGGATGGATCAGAAGGGGTATTTGAAATCCCCCGGATTTGTGGGGACATAAAGTTGGTAACGCCGTGGAGATGATGGTGATTAAAGTATAAATAAGGACATTGGTCAATGTCACAGGGGTGACATTGGTGACGTCACGGGTGATGATACACCTGGCGATGGATAGATGATACCACGCTTGGCTGATGGCCATATCGTCTTCCCATTGGAAGCGTTTGAAATCATCGAACGACACCTGCTGAGTTTTTCCAATCAACGACCATCAAAGGACACGTTCACCTGCCCAGGTGTAATAAATAATTCACTCCATTTTCCGCATCATCTCCATGCATTCGTTCATCGAACGCCTTCTTTCTGTCGTTTTCTCTCCATCAAAACATCCATTCATCCACCCATCAACCCGTCCTTATATCCATCCATCCATCCATTCATCCACCCATCAACCCGTCCTTATATCCATCCATCCATCCATCCATCCATCTGTCCATCATCCATCCATTATCCATCTATCCTCATAACGACTGAGGATGGAATGAGAGTTTTATTAAACCGAAAGTCGTGACCACTGAATGGTGTTTAAAAATGAAAGTACGGCTTGATAACGATGATGTTGTTGTTGTTAATGGCCATGGAATCAGTTTTTTTAACTTCACCATCTGTCGTCGTCGTTGTTGTTGTTGTCAATGATGACGTCATCGGAAATGATGAGCCTATGCGCGGGTGCATTGGCGTAAAACTGCAATTGCCAGACAAAACCGGCAGGTGATGGCCTCTATCATGGTGATTATGGTAATGATGACGACGACGATGGTGATGATAATGATAACGACGAAGACGATGAGTCCAGGCATATGGCGCCATGTAAACAAACAAACAAACAACAACATTGTGTCAAACTGGTTGGCAGGTTGACTCTCCTCACTTCCACCTTTTCCAGTTGTATTTTCCTCCAGTGAAAAAAAAGGCGGGAATTATTTTTACGGAGTTGTTTTCGTTGATGTACGTTCCTTCGTCGTCGCAAGATCGTTCAAATGTCCGAAAAAAAACTCTTCTTTTTATCGCCAAGACGCGTCTCAGATGTCTCGAGACTTCGGGAGTGTCCCTCCCGATCCATCTGTCCATACGTCCATCCATCCATCCATCCATCCATCCATCCATCCATCCATCCATCCATCCATCCATCCATCCATCCATCCATCCATCCATCCATCCATCCATTCTTTCAGGTCATCTGAGTTTTCCTTTCTAAATTTGGAAATGTTGGAAAATTCATTTAGTCCAATTGGCAGGTGGCGTTTTTTTATTTAATTCTTTCCCGAATTAATGTATTGAATTGGACATTAAAAGTCAATTCGTTGGAGATTGGATTCAAACATTAGAAAATGTGTTTTAGAAGTCATTTTTAAATTACGTGAATTAGATTAAATTACATTCATTCATTAATCATTCACTTGCCATTTTTAAATAATGATGATGATGATGATAATAATAATATAAAAAAAAAAAAAAAAAAAAAAAAAAAATAATAATAATATAATAAATGTCTATAGTCTTGCATTGTAATCAAACTATTTATAAATTAATTATAGCATCAAAAAAGTACTATTTTGTTTTTGGCTGTTAAAACTTCAAAGTTTTACATTTTTTAAAAAACATTTTAAAGAGCGTTGAACTTAGTTGATTAAAATTTTATTTAAACTAAACTTGGTGGACAAAAAAATAAATTGAATAATGAATGGATTGATGGACTGTTGGACGAATGGATGTACATGTGGATGGGTGGATGGATGGATGAATGTACAAATGGATGGGTAGATGAATGGATGAATGTACAAATGGATGGGTAGATGGATGGGTGGATGGATGGGTGGATGGATGGGTGGATGGATGGGTGGATGGATGGATAGATAGAAAGCACCAGTGGAAAAGATGAAGCGATGTCTTGGTGAGATAACCGCGTTGATACATCCGTGCGTTAAATTCACCGCCTCTTCTAATTTTCAGAACGTTGCGCATCATTAGTTGGATCCACAACTTTTTTCTTTCTTTCATTCATTCCACTCACTCACTCACTCACTCACTCACTCACTCACCCACTCACTCACTCACGCACTCACTCATCACTCACTCACTCACTCACTCACTCACTCACTCACTCACTCACTCACTCACTCACTCACTCACTCACTCACTCACTCACTCACTCACTCACTCACTCACGCACTCACTCACTCACTCACTCACTCACTCACTCACTCCTCACTCACGTCACTCACTCACTCACTCACTCACTCACTCACTCACTCACTCACTCCACTCACTCACTCACTCTCACTCACTCACTCACTCACTCACTCACTCACTCACTCACTCACTCACTCACTCACTCACCACTCACTCACTCACTCACTCACTCACTCACTCACTCACTCACTCACTCACTCACTCACTCACTCACTCACTCACTCACTCACTCAACTCACTCACTCACTCACTCACTCACTCACTCACTCACTCACTCACTCACTCCTCACTCAGTCACTCACTCACTCACTCACTCACTCACTCACTCACTCACTCACTCACTCACTCACTCACTCACTCACTCACTCCTCACTCACTCACTCACTCACTCACTCACTCACTCACTCACTCACTCCTCACTCACTCACTCACTCACTCATTCATCCATCCATCCAATTATTCAATTTGTCACTTTTTTCAGTCACTCATTCGTTCTTTCATTACTTCCGTCCTTATTTCTTTCATAAGCGTTAAAGCCATCAATTTTGCTCTGGAAAGGCTTTGAGCGTAGCTTTGTAATGATGATGATGATGCTACTGATGATGATAACGATAACGGTGATGACGATGATGATGATTCGGAATAATTTTATGCGTTCGAAATTGAAATGACTCATGAACTCCCAGTCGATATCAATGCTCAAATAAAAATGATGATGACGATGACGACGATGATGACATAACAGATCGATTGAAGAGAAAAAAACAAAGGCATACCTATTTATACGAACAAAGATACCGCACTACTTACAACATCATCAAGAAAATTGCCATCATCATCATCACCATCGCCACCATCACCATCATCATCACCATCATCAGCGCTACCATCATCATCATCATCACCACTACTACTATCATCATCATCATCAGCAGCAGTAGCAGCAGCAAGAACAAGTGCAACACTAAAGATGCTTCAATGAATATTAAATGGACATAAAGTGGAGTCTAAATAACATTTCAAATCCTCTGCCTGCTTGAAGAGCAGGATTTCCAAATCCTTGCATCAATCAGCCTCAGAGAAAAAAAAAATTAAAAAAAACCTGAACAAAAATTATCATCATAGGGCCCATCCATTAAAGACGTCCGCAATTGGGGAAGAGGAGGAAGAGGTGGAAGAGGAGGAGGAGGAAGAGGAGGAGGAAGAAGAGGAGGAGGAAGAGGAGGAGGAAGAGGAGGAGGAAGAGGAGGAGGAAGAGGAGGAGGAAGAGGAGGAGGAAGAGGGTTCTTAAAAAGGCGGTCATATGCGTAGAGGAGGTCAGAGTTTTACGGACATCTTTTACGGACGGCCGTCAAGTGGTTTCTACTTTTCAAACCTCTGGAATCAACTGAAACTGAAAAGCATTCCATAAAATAATTCCCTCATGCTCAAATCCCTTCCCCGCCCCTCACCCCTTCTCATCTCTCTTTAATGAAAACTCGAAGCATCAGCAGCAGACGATTGATGCCTTATTAAGACCGATTGCTGATTGACTACCGAGGTGTTGACTGGGTTTCGTCTTTCTTTCTAATAATTTCGTAATAAATAAGAAATAATAATAATAATAATAATAATAATAATAATAATAATAATAATATAATAATAATAATAATAATACTAATAATAATAATAATAATAATAATAATAATAATAATAATATAATAATAATAATAATAATAATAATAATAATAATAATAATAATAATAATAATAATAATAATAATAATAATAATAATAATAATAATAATAATAATAATAATAATAATAATAATAATAATAATAATAATAATAATAATAATAATAATAATAATAAGGTTGTTGTTGGTGTTTATGTTAATGTTGGTGGTGCAGCTGATAATGCTTTTGTTGACGTTCAGATGATCCTCAATACGAACCATCCATTATTTCAACCACAACCAACAACAACAACAACATCAACAACAACACTAAAACAATTTTTTTTATTTTCTCCAATCCCTGCCATTTTCTCCATCGTATCCCCATTAACTTTCTCGACCGAAGGACCACGGCCTCATCACACTTGACTGATGTCGACTTCTGGAGAAGAATTCGAGTCTTTGGCTTGCAAGCATCACAAGCATCACTTGCAGCTGATGCTGTCAATCGACTCGAGTTCAGCAGAGGGTCATTACCCACGGTGGTGGTGATGATGATGATGATGATGATGATGATGATGACGACGACGACGACGATGATGATGATGATGATGATGATGATGATGATGATGATGATGATGGTGGTGGTGGTCCTCGAAAACCTTAAGAGTAGAGTGAGAGAATGAAAGAAGAATTAGTGAATGGATGAAAGAAAAAACAGAAATAAATAAATAAATAAATATCGTTAGAAAGAAATAGGCCAATATGAAAACAGACTGCCGAGTTGCATGGTGGGTAGATATTGGCAGAGAAATTCATGGCAATAGCTTTCCATTAACACTAATCAACTGTATACAGACTTTAATTGTACAATTTAAAATTTAATTAATTTAAGAAGTACCAATTAGGTTTTAATTTGTTTAGTATTAATATTAATTAAGCAATAATTTAAATTAAGGATGTAATGATTTGTCTCCATACAAATACGTCGTTTGCTTCCTGTTTTAAAATAAATTCTGAATTATTACTGAGTTATTTAATATTTTAATTTTCTAATTAATGTTTATTGTATCATTTGATGTTACAAAAAAACGTTGTTATAAAAACAGTAACAACAACATAATAATATTATGTAATAATAATCTGAACGTAATAGCCTGTGTAATAATAATAATAATAATAATAATAATAATAATAATAATATAATAATAATAATAATAATAATAATAATAATAATAATATAATAATAATATAATAATAATATAATAATAATAATAATAATAATAATAATATAATAATAATAATAACAAATAACGAAATAAAACTGATAAATATTTGACAAGCACCTGTCTCGAGTATTTCATTTATTTATTTTATAGCATTTATTTGTCAAGCTCTCAACGTTAAAATAAATAAATCACATTACGTATAAAAATAATTTATCACGAATATAATAAAAATTTCGTCACCCAATAAAACCCATCCGAGTGGGTCAGTCGAATTGTCTCATTATTTACGCTTGAGAAAACTGTCATCTAAGGATGACATCATCATCATCATCATCGTTGTCGTCGTCGTCGTCAATATCACCACTATCATCTACATGATCGTCGTCGTCACCGTCATCATCATTATCGTCATTGTCATCGTCATCGTCATTGTCAGGAAGCTGTGCAAATGTTTCCAGTAGTACTTTACAATCGAATGTCTTTCTTTCGTCAAACTGTGAAAAGATAATTTCTTTGCGTTAATGAATGTAATTTGCAAGTATCGAAACCTTTGTAATTTTGAGGCTTTCCCATAATTTCGAGAAGTTATTATCCACAGAAATAATTTATAAAAAAAACCACCTCACCATCTGGCAGTTGATTTTTACGCATCGTCATCATCATCATCGTCATCGTGATCATCATTGTCGTCGTCGTCATCATCATCGCCATCATAATCGTCGTCCTCATTATCATCGTCAACGTGATTGTCATCACCATTACTGTCATAGTCGTCTAACCAGTACTTGATCATCGACAAATAATGTCAAAATTCTATTATTTTGCTTTGTCACTTTTTTCAGAGACACGCGGTATTAACCAAAAGAAAATAAATAGTCACTGCCAGCATTATTAGACCATCAATGTCTAATATCGACAGGATGCGATATTAAGAAATTGAAAAAATGAAAACGGAAATTCAGAATAAAACAAAGCAAAAAATAAAGCAATAAAAACGCAAATAAAAACGGACCATAATTAAGACAGAACGTGCAAGAGATGTCGATTGGATTGTGTTCAAATTGGATAAGTGTTTGCATCCTGTTTTACCCCAGTTGCCTGAGAATCTTTGTTAACTTGCTAACAACTCCTCCATAGGAGGACCATTCACAGATGCATTACATTTCAAAGGCATGTTGGCAGAAAATACCAGAAAAGTGTTCGCTTCGTATCTACACTAATTGACAAGTTGTTACGGAAAATTGTTTTCTGCAAGCGCTCACACGATCAAATTACTCCTCGATAGTTTTTTTATTTTTCTTGTCCATAGTTTAGCACTTCTTTTTGTTAGATTAAGAAGCAGTTAATAAAAATTATTTAAAGAGTTTGAAACAGGAAAATGAGAAATTGCATTACATACAGAAAGAAAAAAATAAAATACCAAGAAACCTGTAAACTAACTTGTACGAATCCTGAGAGAAAGAAGATCCTAATCCACTTTCAGATTTAATTTAATTTAAAAACAAATTATACTTTTACAGAAAACAATTCAGGATAAACAAAACATTCGTGACAAAATTGAGTGGTTAAGCCTTGCCTGCATCAGCAATTGAAACACTGCCTCATATAAAGGCTTTATATAACCCCGGCATGCGAGCGAATGTATAGCGTGAAGAGCGTATTAAATATAGAAGTATTTTTTAAAGAATATTCTTCTAGCACGAACTTTTTTTATTTATTTTTCGTCACTGGAGATGAGTTGATACCGACCAGAGCGTGTTTATCGAATCCACTTTTAGTACAGACGTTGTGTAAACGGAAGATCCATTTCGTAGTGTCATGTTTATGTGAGACTTAGGCGCGTATTTTGCTGAAATCGATGCTTTCTTTTGCCGGATTTATTTGTAACTTTTCTTTAAGTTCAAAGGCGAAAATGATTTGAACGCAACATTTTGATCATGGTCGTTATGAAACATTGCAGAAGGCCACAAACGTCATACGGTTAATTATTATGGAGCACAAGATCACGAAGAGCGAAACCGACAGAAAATTCTACAAGTAATCGATAATCTTCTCATCTATAAGTCGCTGTTTATGTTTGTAAAAGCTAAATTCTCCTTCTTAATATGCAGGTTGTTGACTCTTAAAAACGGCCTAAAAGTCCTCTTGATCACTGAGAGTACGCCATCGCAGAGTCTTTCGGATAAAAGTGACATGAGAGAAATGCACAGAAGACACACCAGAAGACCAAAGTCCACAGAGAAGATGTCGGACTTGGACGCAGGAAGCCTGAGGCGGTTTTCGGGCAACATGCTCGACATGAAGCCCTGCTCCAGATGCGTTCAAGGTCCAGCCGACCAGTTGTTCTTTACCGTTCAAGATCGCCTCCTTGATGGCTGTTGTGAGTTTCCATGTTCCATGATCCCGTGTTACTAGGGACCCCGGGTTGAGGGGAGGGGGTAGGTTGGGCTAAGTTGTGCCCCCAAGAAAACGTAAGAAATGTAACGATAAACGATTCTTAGGCCTGAGTATTTGATGGCGAAAATAAGAGCAATACTTGCCTAGGCATTAAAGTTCAAAAAGATTGCGTTACTTGATGTACCTTGCATGCCTGGTTCGCCATCTTTTATCACCTGGAGAGGCGTACATAAATGTATCAAGGGATGGAATGATTTTTTTGTTCAATTCTCTGGAAGGAAAGAAGATTCCACTTTTTATTGGAAGGGTTTTCATATTCACTCGTCACTGTGATTTATGTTTTTATTTGCCTACCTCTTTGTTAGCGTCTCAATTGTTGAGATACGTTTTGCAGAGTGTTTATAATGGATATGAATTTGCGTTGAATGTGGATTTGGATGTTGAGTGTGGATTTGCGTTGAATGTATGTTTTTCTTAAAGGCATTGTGATAGCCATCGTAGATTTAACAACACAGCTGCTATGTGGAATTATTATATTTTTGTTTATATAAAACAAAATGATAAAATATTGGATAATAATAACGGTAACACCAACAGCAGCAGTGATAACAATAGTAACATTATTAGCAATAACAATGATAATACTGATAATGATAATAATAACAATCACAACATTAATAACAACAATAATAATAGTAGTAATAACATTAACATCGCCGTTACGTCACGCAACATCTCACTTAACCAGGCAAGCAGGGCAAGTTCAGTTGGAGCAAGCAGAAGTCTGATCGAAAGGATAAAAAGGAGAAGATTGAAGACGATTCGAAAACTTCGACGAGAAAGAGCAAAGAGACAGGAGTGGGTGATAATACTGCTGATTATGAGGAGGATGAAGACGCTGATTTCGGCCTCATGGTGAGTGAGGACAGTGCATCATCATCATTATCATCATCATCACCACCACCATCGTCATCATCATCGTCGTCGTCATCGCAAGCATCATCAGCATCTTCGTTATCCTTCATTACCGTAGGAAGTATGTAATATACTAATTGTAGTTTAAACGAATTTTTTCGACCTTGAACTTACCCTTAATTTCCCACTGTCGTCAGTCCAATCGTGTACCGGCTATAAATAAATTATCATACGATTATTGTGGATTTGCATAAGTAGTCTTTCCAGGAGTAATGGATACTCGTCTGCTGCCCTTCCCGCCCTTTTCCAATAAGTCTGTCGTTCTAATGGCTATGGTGTCAATTATTGATAACTTATTTACTGTTGTCGTCATACTTATAATATTTCCTAATTGTTGTTGTTGCTGTTGTTGTTGTGGAACTAGGAGCTTCTTGAAACCACGTTAATGATCAGTATCAAAACAACAACAACAATAACAACAGCATACCAATTGGAATATATTAATAATTATTATTATAACACATGTAAACCTCATGTATGTGTAAATACGCAAATGAAAGTAAACCTAGAAGTAAAATAACATAATAATTCAAATTCTGGCATTGTTGAGAGTGACGACTACGACGACGATGATGACGATGACTATGATGATGAAGACGATGGTGATGATGATAACGAATCAGTAATCAGTCACGCCAGCAACAACAACAGCACGAAAGCAAACTCTTTTGTTGTCACCGCATTCAAAACACGCGACACTTGCATTGGAACAGTTCAGTATTTTCTATCTGACGACAGATGAAGAAATACTCAGACGTTTTTGGACACAGGGCGAAAGACGGACGGATGGACGGATGGACGGATGGACGGATGGATGGATGGATGGATGGGTGGATGGATGGATGGATGGATGGATGGATGGATGGATGGATGGAGTCATGGATGGATGGATAAATGTTCTTGCACTTAAGGTGCCATTATAAATGAACTATTACGATTATTATAATTTAAAAACAAATTAAGAATGGACAGATGAAAGTATTGATTGACTAGGAAAACATGGTTTGCCAATTATTACCTAAACTTCTAACGATTCATTTTAAAGACAACTGTGTCATGTCATGTCAAATGACGCGTGTCATTTCTTTTTTCTTTCAGTCTGCAGTCAGTCTTTCGGTGGGTGTTGGCAGTATGTCTGAACCCGTCAACATACCCGGATTGGCTCATTATTTGGAACACAGTTGGGAATTACGTTCTTAATTATTTACCATTTATAATTATTGTTATTTTTTTATATTATTTTTATTATTATTATTTTATATTATATTTTTTTATATTATTATTACTATGTTATTATATCGATTATTATTTTTTATAATCTTTATTATTATTATTGTTGATAAATTACTATTGTTGCATTTTTTAACGTTCGTTTATTTTCACATTCCTTCGTTCACGTTATAAATATTTGTAAAAAAATCTTTTCTTTTTTTTTTAAATTTCTTTTAAATTATATTTTTTTCATTCAACTGAAAGTATTTACACATAAATCTGGACTTTTAATTTCTTCTCCACTTCAATTAATTTCAATTCTAAACTGCTATTCCACCTGAGCTGAATTTAACTTGAATCATCTGCTTTCATCTCATCCAGCTGATCCACTCATTCATTTCATCACCATCTCTTTCTCTAACCTTTACCACTTGAGCACTCACTCCCACCACCATCATCATCATCATCTTCTTCGTCGTCATCATCATCATTATCATCATCGTCATCATCATCATTGTCATCTTTATTATAATCATCATCATTGCCTCTCACGCTTATCTTAACCATTCGTAGCGATGGATGGAATTGCTGGTGAACAATATTATCACCATCACTATATAATCGTCATCATCATCATCATCTCCCTTCAAGTCCATCCTTGTTGTAGACGTGTGACAAACAGCAGTCGCAGCGCAAGGCCACTTGAGCATCTTATTTGGATCAAGTGCCCCCAATTTGCCGCTTAATTTTTTCCTTGATGACATTTTTTATCCATTCATTCGTTCATTCACTCAATCCATTCATTCATTCATTCACTCACTCAATTCATTCACTCAATTCATTCACTCAATTCATTCATTCATTCATTCATTCATTCATTCATTCATTCATTCATTCATTCATTCATTCTTCATTCATTCATTCATTCATTCATTCATTCATTCATTCATTCATTCATTCATCATTCATTCATTCATTCATTCATTCATTCATTCATTCATTCATTCATTCATTCATTCATTCATTCATTCATTCGTTCATTGGTCTCTTGTTATTGTTTTCATGTTTATATTTATTTTATAGTTATTTAAGCAATGTTGACCTCCCATGTTGCTGTTAAATGTCCGTTTGGTCGAAATATATTTAAATTAATTAATTAATTTTTTTTAATTTCTCCGTCTTTATTATTTCAAATCAACGCAGAAAAGTTGCTGGTTTTATTTCGATTATTAAAAAATTGCTTATTTAATCTCTAATTAGCATTTTTTTCCGTCACGTGATCAACAAGACCTGTTGTTGTTGTTGTTGTTGTTGCGCGTGCAATTAAAAGTAATTACGTGGTTGCGTCACTCGGTCACACATCCTATTGAGAGGTACTGACGTGACTAATTGCTGGTGATGGTGTTTATTATAATTAAGCTCTTGATGGTGATGATTATGATGATGAAGATAACATCGACGACAACGACGACGACGATGATGATGATGGTGGTAATGGTAAAGTTGATGGTGGAGCTGATGATGGTGACGGCAAAGAAGTTGAAATGATGGTGATTCTGTTGACATTGGAGATGATGATGACGACGATGATGATGATGATGATGATGATGACGGTGAGAAAATATTTATCGGGTCACACGTTTGTCTGTCACGCTGTCACCTCGTTCTTCTTCATGCAATATTGCTCACTCGTCACCTGATGATCATCAGTCCAGCAATGACTTGACAGTTTTAAAAATAATTTAATTTATTACGCACTTCTGCTTTCGTTGTTGTTGAAAATTATTATTATTATTATTATTATTATTATTATTATTATTATTATTATTATTATTATTATTATTATTATCAATGTTATTGTTGCCTTAGAATCTAGTAAAACGCTAAGCGCATTTTCGCATTGGTATTGTCATCATCGTTATTATCATCGTCATCATCATCACAATCATCTTCATCATCGCCATCACCACCACCACCACCTCCACCATCATCATCATCGTCGTCGTCGTCGTCGTCATCGAAGGATCAGTACAACGTTCCCTCCACCACACAGTGGTCTTCATGGGCTCAGAGAAGTACTCAGTGTCGAATGGATTCGATCTTTTCCTCAAGGCGCACGGGGGCAGTACGAATGCCAGGACTGATTATGATAAGGTGAACGGTGATGATGATGATGATGATGATGATGACGATGACGATGACGATGACGATGATGATGATGATGATGATGATGATGATGATGATGATGATGATGATGATGATGATGATGATGATGATGATGATGATGATGATGATGATGATGATGATAAGATGATATGATGATAATGGTGATGATGGGGACGATAAATAAGACAATGACAATGCTGTCGGCACATACGTGTCAAGCGCGTGCGTGTGTTTGTGACCTCCGTTTGACCTACTCGCGACCTTGACCTTAATCGCAGACACAC
>JAJTWR010000386.1:552500-602500 GCA_021613335.1 Whitmania pigra | reverse complement strand
CAATATTTATTAATTTATTACAATAATTACAGGAATTAATATATTATGTTGCGTAATTATAATAATATGCTGAATGATTACAAATTATATTAAGTTATATATTTTTCTTTTAAGATAATTACATAATAATTAATCTAATTTTGATTATATTGGAGGATCAAACTATTGCGATAGGAATGCTAATGTCATTAAATAGAATTTAATAAGAAATATAATACAAAATATGTTATGATTTTCAAAAAAAAATATAATAATAATAATAATAATAATAATAATAATATAATAATAATAATAATAATAATAATAATAATATAATAATAATAATAATAATAATATCTGCAACTAAATAATAATAATCATCATCAGGCACTGGGTAAGGTACATGAACTGTGGCAACAACGAATCGAGTCAGGACATGAACTCAGCACTATCCATCTTTAGGATCCTCTTTTATCTGACCGAGGAAGGATTCAAGAACATCAGTAAGGTCCGTAGCCAGGATTTGAACACGGTTTGAGAGTCAATGGTTGACTGGTTGTCGTGTGGATGGTGGATGATGTGGCCGATTGGAGTTAAATGGATTTTAATTGCTTCAAATGATAATAATAATAATAATCATTATGGTTATTGCGATGACGTTAATGGTCATGATGATGACGATGATGATGATGCGACGGAGATGATGATGGAATGGTTTTTCATTTATGTAATGTAATAAATCAAAAAGACGTTTAAAATTAAATAAACAAATAATTAATTAAATGCCGATTTACCAATGAACTTTGAATTTAGTTTAAACTATTTATTATTTCATTATTTTAAAAAAAAGTTAAAACGATGAAATAAGTTTTATTTCTCTCTCTCTCGTTGCCATGTTGTTGCTGTGGTTTATAGCTGTTGAGATGCGATCAGTGATGAGGTTGTCACTGATGATGACAGATTCGTTGAGGAAATGCTTCTGACCTGGCTCTGATAAATGCTTATTTTTTTTTAGACCTTTTGGAGACTTTTATTTATTCTTTAAATTATTATTTTCATAATTATTATTATTATGATTGTTAAGGGTTGTTCAAATTATTATTATTATTATTGTTTAATAAGTGATCCATCTATGTTAATGTTACATTGTAGCATCTGTTTCGAATCGATAGAGCTTAATCTATTTCACACATTTATACAATTATGACACATTTATTTTATTTTACACATTTATGACAATATTGTTTGTTGTCAATAATTGTTCATAATTTTTAGTTATTAGTAACTTTTAACTCTAAAAACACTAACACTAACATCTTTCCCTTCTTCAATCCAGGTGGTAACTTTGATCTTTCAATACCTGAGGATGCTCAGAGAGGCAGGTTCGCAGGAGTACCTTTGGAAAGAGATCCATCAGGTTGAGCTTAACGAGTTCAAATACGACGAACAGGTGAGCAACTTGTTTCTGATTGGCTTCTTGTTAAATGCTTTAAAACTTTAGATAATCATGTAAACTGGACCCATATAATGATGATGATGATGACGATGATGATGATGATGATGATGACGATAACGATAATGATAATGCTAATAATGATGATGATAATAATGATAATAACGATGATGATGATGATAATAATAATAATAATAATAATTAATAATAATTATTAATAATAATAATAATTAATAATAATTATTAATAATAATTATTATTATAACAGCAATAGCAATAATAAACATTGTTAGTAATAAGGACCATGAATATTCATTGGATGACCTTTGCTCTCCAAAGGTGGATCAGCAGGAATACTCGAACCTCTTGTGCAATGGAATGTTGGACGTTGAACCGGAAGACATTATCATATCCAACTATGTCACCATGGAGTACGATCCTGAGGTCATAAATTATTCTGATGAGAATGAGAATTATTATTTAATTAATAATTAATTACTATTAATTAATTAATATTAATTATTAATAATATTTATAGTAATTTATATTTTATGTATATATTATATTAATATTAATTTTTTCGTAATTTATATAATTTAAGAATTAGAAAATTTGACTTTTATTTGCAATAACTTTCAATAATGTAATCACTTCAGCAAATCCTTTAATTAGGTAATAATTAGAGCGTAAATTTTAATTAAGTAATAATTACCATTGTCATCCTCGCCAGCTCATAACCAGCTGTCTTGACCTATTGACACCGAACAGGATGAACCTGGTGTTTAGGTCACAAGAGTTCAAAAGTTCGTGCCAGCTTGAAGAGAAATGGTTCAAGACCCTCTATTGCGTCGAAGGTATTAACTTAGTCATCGTCATCGTCATCATAGTCATCATCAACTTAATCATCGTCATCGCCATAGTCAGTGCCATCATCATCACAAGCATCATCATCATCATCATTACCAGCATCATCACCATCAGCATCATCACCATCATCATCATCTTCGAATGACTCCATAAAGTAACTCATTGTTGCATCAACAGACATTCCCGAAGAGTGGATGAAAGAATGGATGAGTACATCCTATCTTGATATTGATATTGTTATCATATTAGTTATTACGTTTTAGCTAAATTATGAGAATAATAATAATTCAATATTGTAGTATATCAAATAGATTGCAGATGCAATAATTGTACATATTATGTTACATAATGTGAAAATATTATTTTATCCTAGCAGCCATTATTATATGTAATAAACATATTATAATATACATTATCATTATTATTATTACTATTATTATTATTATGTTATTTATTATTATTATTATTATTATTATTATTATTATTGTTGAGTGAGGAACAAAATGTAAATAATTTCCTTCCACCTGTCCAATCATTCAGACCCCCCTGAGATGCAACATCCCGAACTCCATCTTCCCCCTAGCAACCCATTCATCGGTTCGTTTCTTTGTTTACTCGCCGTTGTCTTGGAAACGAATTTATGGCGGTCATGATGGTGATATGACGATAGTGCTCGATGGAAATTGCGCGGAATTATTATATATTTTTTCATTATTGTTGTTGATGTTGTTATTATTATTATTATTTGTTGTTGTTATTTTTATTTTTAAATATTTTCATTTTTCTTTGT
Source organism: Whitmania pigra (assembly GCA_021613335.1). Lineage (NCBI taxonomy): Eukaryota > Metazoa > Annelida > Clitellata > Hirudinida > Haemopidae > Whitmania > Whitmania pigra. The sequence goes on along the minus strand of JAJTWR010000386.1, from coordinate 599,411 downwards.
ATTTAACATTATTTCCAGCGACAGACTTCACTCTGAAACCCATCGAACAGGAATTCTTGAGGGTGAGCTGTAGGATGATTGATTTAATGAGTGATTGATTGAATGAATGATTGATATAATAAGTGATTGATTGAATGAATGATTGATATAATAAGTGATTGATTGAATTATTGATTTAACCAGTGATTGAATGATTGAATGAATGAGTCACCGATTGTAACTTTTTTTTGTTTCAAATGTGAATTTAAAACTTAGATTGTTTAGACCTAATGGAATCGTTTCAATAATTTAAAAGATAATGCTGTTTTTTTTAAGAATATTCGTTTCTTTTTTTTTTAAACTTTTGTAATATTTCAGTCGACATTTCTCAGCCAATTTTTTAAAGGAAATGTCAATAAAATGAAGAAATCATTCTCTTTAATAATTATTTTATTCGTATTTTTGTTAAATTTGGAATTGGTATGAAGAAGTTAAATTTAAAAGAAACATTTTAAAAATCGTCGTCAGATGTCAGAACCATTGCTGAGTAGTGACGTTGGAAGGGTATGGTACAAGTCCAACTATGAGTTTCAGCAACCTAAAGGTTCAAAATTGTGTTAAATTAATAATTATTATTGTTATTATTATTTATATCCTTTTTAAATATTTATTTTACTTATAATTATTATAAATATTTAAAGAAATATTTACTAATTGAATTTGTTTTCTGAATTATTTTTATTCTGCAGCTTATTATTTGTTTTATTTCTGGTGTCAATCCATGAACAGGACTGCTACAGAGTGAGAGCACTGTGAGATGATAACGGTGGTGATGAATTTGGTGGTGGTGATGATGATGATGAAGGCGATAATCACGTTTGTGATGATGATGATGATGCTTTAATAGCATACTATTTGGCTATTTAATGTTGTTGATGACGATGTTGATAAGTAATGGATTTAAAATCGTAAACATGGCGTTGGATGATGACCTCGACAATGACGATGGCAACGACGATATTGTTAGTGATGATGATGGCGATGACGTGATGATGACGACGATGATGATGATGCTGATGATGATATTTACAAAGGTCATGCCTCTCAGATGTCTTCGTGGCTTACCTCATTCAAAGCCTCAAGGAGGTTACCTGTCCCGCCGATCTGGTTCACTTAGTGTCGGTTTGGCCTTTGCACTTTGAACTTTGACCTTTGTACTTTGAACTTGGCATGCATATGGTTTTTTTTTAAGTTATAAACTATTATTCAGTGCTCTTGTAATAATATCACTATGTATATTATTTTTAATTAATTAATTTTAATACTAACTAATACCGTATTATGTTATAACGAGATATTTTTATAATTATTATGACGTATAATTAAGCATTATAATTTTTTTATTATTATTACATAAGTTTATTTTTATTCTTAGACACGGCATAAGTACATTCGAGAATGGTTTCGTCCTCAGATTTTGCGGCTTCAACCACAAGCTAAAAGTAATTAATATTCAACAACACTTTAATCCACGGCCATTGGTCAATTGGAACCGATTAATTATTAATTTGCTCATGCCATGGGCGTTAATAACAACTATTAATTAACTAATTAATTTATAATGTCAATTAATTAATAAGCAGTAATATCACTTGATTAATTAACAATTAGAATAGTTAATTAATTAATAGTTAGTAATACACATTAATAATTAGTAATACACATTAATAATTAGTAATATCGATTAATTAATTAATTGATTGATTAATTTTTGTGCAGAACCTGTTTACCTTGTACGTGGACAACATGAGTTGTCTGACCATCGAAGCATCACGTTTCGACACTCTAAGGAGGCTGCTCATCGACCAGTACAAAAACATGACTCTCTGCCCCGAGCAACTCAACCTGTAGGCGGTCATTATCATTCGTTAATTATTTAAAAATAAATAAAAAATAAATTTTCCAGGCAGCTCCACACGTCGCACCTGCTCAGTCACTCCTGGTCAGTCATGCAGAAACTGGAGTCGATGGAGTGTATCAACAGGGAGATGTTGTGCTCTTACATCTCAAAGTTATACGAGGGGGTTTACTTTGAAGCCCTATTCCAGGGGAATACATCTTCGAGGGTGGGAGGAATTTCAGAGTGAAAACTTAATTTTAAAATTATTATTATTAATTTATTAAATAAAGATGATAATAATTATTATGACAACTATAGTAATTTAAGGTAATTATTATAATAATTTATGATAATTACAGTAATTTATGATAGTTACAACTTATTTACATTACGTTAATTACACTTAGTGATTATGATAAATGCAATAATCTATGGGTCTACAATCTCACAGGAAGCCTTGGACATTTGCGACTACATGGTTGGGAAGTTGAGACTGAAACCAATTGTCAACTGTTCAAATGTTTGAATTATTCTTTCATATTTAAATTTATTCATTTGTGTTCATTCTTATTATCTAAATTTATTCATTTGTGTTCATTCTTATTATCTAAATTCATTTATTTATTCATCCGTATTCACTCTTATTCATTCATATTCATATTCAAGTTTATTCATCCTGCTTGCACTGCCACAAATGTCCTCGGGAAGGAGCGCTATATAAATGGTTACAAGAGACGCCTCTGACGCCACGCACGTGACGCTATATAAATGAACTACACAATCATGACTTCTCATTTTTTGTCTGCAAAAGTTTTTGCCAGAATCATCAATAAGCCTAATTGAACATGAACAGCGTATTTTGGGTCACATCGTAAATACCATTACTATAAGAGCAACACATCAAAAGGTGTTCCTCTTTTGATCCTCATTACGTACCAGTTAACCATGACGTCATAAGGATAATTAGTTATATAATTATAAAATACCATCTGCAGGTTATTACTCAATATCTATAATTATAAATAATATATCGTATTAGTATTAATAATCGTATTATTATTATTTTTATTATTATCATTATTATCGTCATCATCATCATCATCATTATCATTACTATTATTACTATGAGCTTAAGCCATTCGTTAGTTTGACCATTCAACATCATCATCTACCTGTCCAGGTGTTCATAACGGAAATCCTACCTGGAAGTACCGTGTTGGCATGTCCTAACAGGAACCAACAGGACAGCAACTGCGTCATTGCCAATTATTATCAGAAAGGACTTGCACCAATGAAGGAACAATTGCTGAATGAAATGCTTGTGGTATGTTGTTATTGTTATTGTTATTATTATTGTTATTATTATTATTATTATTATTATTATTATTATTATTATTATTATTATTATTATTATTATTATTATTATATTATTATTATTATTATTATTATTATTATTATTATTATTATTATTATTATTATTCGTCGTCGTTGTCGTTGTTGTTGTTATTATTATTATTATTGTTATTATTATTATTGTTGTTATTGTTATTGTTATTGTTGTTGTTATTATTGCTTAAGCTTACAGCACTATACATATAAACTTATCATTTGTTTTGTCTCTGAAGCTGCTGATGGAGGAGCCGTGTTTTGAAGAGCTGAGGACGAAGAACCAACTCGGCTACAGCGTCAGTTCAACAGTCAGCTTCGTCTTCGGCGTCGTCGGGTTCACGATAACCGTCTGCTCCCAGTCCAACAAGTTCACGTAATGCGTGAATATTGATTAGCTCTCATTAATATTGATTAGTATTGACTAGATCTCATTAATACTGATCCTTTGTGGTTGTACGCTTAAGAGGCGCGTGGCTTGGGGCTGTATTTGTGATTTAAATTAGGACGAGGTTGAGTTTTAAAAAAAAAAGAAGACAGTATTTAAACATGTTGCAATCAGCTAATACGTACTAAACACGTTATATCTATTATGAGTGAATAAATTATCATCACCGGTGTGATAATAGACACTATAAGCGAATAAATTAATAATTTATCATCACTGATAATTGATATTCATAAATATGACTCATGTCGTGACAACGACAACCGCAACAACAGGATGAAACAGTTGGATGACCACATTGAGGAGTTTCTGAGTGGCTTCTACAACAAGATCATGGACATGACCGAAGATGAATTCGAGTCGGTTGTGAGTATGACGACGACGATGATGATGATGATGGTGACGAAGTTGTTGTTGGTGGTAATGATGACGAAGTTGATGATGATGATGACGACGACGATGAGGATGATAAGGATGGTGATGATGACGACGAAGTTGTTGGTAATAATGATGACGACGACGATGAGGATGATGATATATAAACTGATGTCATCAGACTTATGACGTCGAGCCTAACTAATTCTCAATTAAAAAGATTCAAATCGATCATTACACATGCCGAACCACGACAGTAACAAGGACATTTAACTATTTAACATCTAATAGTCATCGATATTATTGAATCAACCGTAAGTAATTAATATTAATCAATTAACGCGCAACTATTATTAATTATTATCTAACAGTAATTAATATTCATTCACTCAGAAGTACCTGATGAGCAGCTCGAGAGAGGGTGGTGACGGCACCCTGGGTGGTCAGGTGATGAGGCATTGGGAGGAGATTGTCAACCACGAGTACCTGTTCGAGAGGCACATTGCAGAGGTAGGTGGTCAATTTTTCACTTGTGATTCCTTTATGAATTATCATAAATTATCCACGGACAAAATGTGAAATCGTTGCATAATTAACGGGATTATTTTATTCGTTTCCAGAAAGTTATCCGTCTCATCTTGAAATACGTCGAAATAAGACAAAATTAATTCCACTATCAAGGATTGTTTCCAAATAATATAATGGATTTGCAAGCCCAAAATATTTTAATCTCGTCAGTTGGTTGTCTCCATAGTTGTATGCCCCAATTAAATATTAATGTCCGTCCATGAAATAAAATCCATTAATAAATTAATAAAATCTAAAAGCTTTATCTTAATTTTTCATTTCAAATCTTCAACTGTAATCAGTTGGAACATTTGGAGGAGATGACCTTGAACGACCTCAAGTGCTTCTGCTACCAAATCATACCGCTGGACAAATCTCTGAGGAGAAAACTAACCATCCAGGTTTTAATAATATGCAAACGATATGCTAGTTAGATTCATCGGAATATTAATTACATTAATTGCAGGTCGTCGGAAATACCCAAGAGACTGGTGTCAACAACTCATGAATATTCACTATCTCCTCTCAAACAAATACAACCTGGCGTGTAGATAAAATGTTGATTAAATTACAATATTGTTGTCTATTTCTAATGTTCTTCATATTACGCGATTATTACCTTCGACAAATGCTCGTGCATTAGCCGAGAGTAGACCTATTTCTCCTCGTACCATCTTGGAAACAGTTTCCAACTCCCCAAAACTGATTTCTAGTGAGAAAACAAGTCAGCCAAGGAAAGACAAAATGTATCATTTCAACTCCACATGTGGAACAACCTGGATTGGTGCTTAGGTTTTTGCTTAAACGGGCGTGAGACTGTAATCGCTACAATTTATTTACATTTCAGTTAATTGAAGCATGTTGTCGATGCGTAAAATTCCTAAACCAAACGATCGATCAAAACAGAAACTAAGGATTCTGTCATGAGAGAGACAACGGAATAATTATAAATCATCAACGTCATCATCATCATCACCAGATCAGCCAGGGCCTACATCAAACACCCTAAGTGGCTCAAAAACAGGGGATGGAGAGTGGAGAATGGGGAGGTGTTTTCAAAACGTGTGAGAGTTGAGTATGAAGAACTTGTTCTCCTCTTTTTTGATCCACTTGAGGAGTTTGTTCACCAACTGGATTGCTGAGTTTTTCGACGTGAACGGGCTGAAGACGGCAAACAGCTCGAACCCGCTGGTTATCTGAGAGGAACAAATACCAAAAAAAAGATGGTTGATTCTGTCTGATTAGTGCTTCCTAATCGTCCAGCTAATGGTAACGGATGTTAATAAATGAATTGCAACGAGATTTCAATAAATTATGGAAGTAAATTAGTAACAGTAACTTTAGTCGTTAATTAATAAATAACAACAGATATAAATAAATGTAGTGCTTTAAATTAATTATTGGTCACGATGAAAATTAAAGCTCTAACTCTCAACTAAATCAACTAAATCAACGTTAGTCAAGTCATCAAGTCATCGCAAACTTAAGTAAGTACTCACCCATCCTAGCACGGCTTCCTTGTCTCCGGAGTGGTAGTAGATCTTGAGTCGTCGTCCTGGTGTGTGCATGAGGCAGAAGACGTACCTGAATATGGAGAAGAGTCTTTCCTTTTCCTCCTCCGTGTCGTACGGACACGCGTGATCGGATTCGATGAACTGACCCGTGCTTCTGGCTTTGTAGATGAAATGCAGGAGCTCTGGGATGCCAGGGTCTTTTGTCTTGCATGCCAGTGACTGCTTGATAGACTGAAGAGAGTTGGCCTTTATCAGCCTCTGCAATGGAATGATGTCAATTAATAAATAGTAAACGATGGGGGAGGAGTTATCACCGATAACAAAATAATGGTAACAAAAATTGATGAAAAGATAATTATTAGAGAAGTTATTGATTTAAGTATGAGAGCCATTATGGGTTGTCCTTGTGATCTGTACATCGGACAGCTCGGGATGAATGTCGACACTTACTAATTAACACAACTAACAAGGTTTTAATTGATTTGTTAAAGGTTAATGAATAATAATCAAGCTCCAATAGTAGTCACCTCTCTGATTCTTTTTCTGCACTCCGACAGAGTGTAGAACATGTCCTTGTTGACAGAGAGCAGCAGAAGGCACACCTGAGAGTCATCGTCCAGGTAGGATATGTGACAATGCAGGTAACCGCTGAACAAAAAAAACATTGATACTCTGTCATCGGACTCACGTGAAACTCAAACGCCGGCAATTACAAACATTAATCAGCAACCCATGAGCATTCATCATAAAATCTCATCACATCCCTTGGAAAACAATTTTAAAACAATCATCATCTCGTCATCTGTCATTAAGTCATCTCGAGTGCGCGGCATACTTCGGATCGAACTTTGGCAGGCAGACTGGCGACCAAGATTCCGCCTGCTTGAAGGACTCGGAAGAATTGACGAGATTGAAGAGTATGTGAAGGTCGATGGGATGGAGAAGGAACTGCTTCATTCGAACGAGCGCCACCAATTGACCCTCGGTCATGAGGACTGCAAAGACTAGGTCCTGGTTTGAAGTCGTTAGGTTGGAATGAGTTTTTGTCGATTGATTTCAATCGCTTGATGGACAACTTTATCTTGATCTTATGTATCTTATTTACCATTTATATTTATTTATTGCTTAGCTTTATCTTTGATTTTGAAATGTATCCAAATGTAATCATATGTCTCAGTTATTTGCTGGATATTTAATATTAAGATTACCATTAAATATTATTTCATCATAAAACATTTACGACATGACATTCTACACATCCGATCAACCTTCACAAACATATCTTTAAAATAATCCGAAACATGGATTACACGAGGACGACCTACCTTAATTTTCGTGTGTGCAAAGATATTCTGTGCTACGGACTCCCTGAGTGAGTTTTCGAGAGCTAGGCATTTCACTGAACACAGCAGGAATCCGGGGTCGCTGTTCATGACCTTCAGGAGACTGTCGATGAACTTTTCTGAACCCGACAGGAGCCTCCTGAGGTCGAAGTTCGGTCTTTGTTCGTAGACTGCCTTCAGTCGACTCAACGACAAAACGCTGACGATCTGAATGGATTTTGCACGGGAATTGAGTTATAATGCAGTTTGTGTTGTGACAATGTTAGGTTGACAATGTTAGGTTGACGATGTTTACATTTGAATTCTCCAAAAATGAGTTGTTTTAATATGTTAATCATTAATAAAATTAAAAGTTAAATGTTCAAGCAAAGACCACGTGCAAACCATTGAGATTATCTACATATTGATAAATTAATCACGTCGACAGGATAATTTTAAAACATAAAAACACATACAAAAGGCTGCAGCTCGCATTGCTTACCTGGTTGTACACGTAGGTGAGCTGCAGAACGAGCGAGTGAGTGGGTTCTTCGAGTTGACCCGGTGCAGACTGACTCACGATCACCATCACCATGAGGTCGCTGGGGACAAAGACGATCCTTCGAGAGCCAGCAAAAATGCACCTCAACACGTCCTTGTTTGACTGGTTGTTTTGCGAATGCTGAAGGAATTGCGACAGTGTCAGGAGTGTGCCGAACAGGCTGGCTTGCTGATCTGCATCTCCATACCTTGAGTTTCCAACAAATTCACTCTTAAAGATGAAAATTTTGGAAAAAGAAATAATAATTAATTTGTAAGGCACCGTGTACATAGCTTTGGAGGACTTCTAAATTTTGTTTAAATTTTTGTTTAAATTTTTTTTTTTACACAAAAATTCTTATCTGCCAAGAGATATTTCAAACTGCAGAGACGCTGATTAATCTTACAACTAGGATTATTAGAAAAATGCAAATTGATTGTCCCAATGACTAAATTGATAACAAATTTAGAAATCAAAATCACGTAAAAACCGTTGTAACAAAATGAATGTCACCTTGTATAGATCGGCTTGCCCGAACAACTGAGGATGAACACGTGCTTCCTGTGCTGGCGCCATTCTTCGCAATGCCAATCAGGGCCAGAAGAATCTGTGACCTTCATAAAGAGTTTCTGAGTGGCTCAACATCACTATTTTAACGTGACCAATGATACGAAAATGATTGAAACAACCCTATCGTGATTACACAATGCACCTCTTTTGGTGAAATAAAATACAAATGTTAAATTTTACACAAGAGAAGATATAACTAAATGCAGTGAATTGCATGACAATAAAGTTACCTAAGTAAGTTAGTTTTAAAATAACAATTAAAATATGCTTACACTGTTTCTGTCCTCATTTTGTATTGATGGAGGAGGGGAACTTTGTTGACAATCAGAATCTTGTCCTTCCAGTGATTTCTCTGGTAGAAAAGTGTCGATGTCGATAGAGCTCTCGGCTTTTGGTTCTACCAATATGATTTCGTTCAAATGTTCGCCAATAATTGTTACTTTGTTCGACCTCGTTCGGCTAGCTGGCCTTTTTTCTCTCAGAATGTTTATAAGCCTGTCTTCATTGGCTCCATCATCATCTACCTTGTCAGACCTTTTAACAGGGTTGATAAAACTGGCAATGTCGTCATAGGAATCGCCAGCAACTATTATCGAGTCTCTACAGCAACCTGGCTCTTTTCCTTCGACAATATCAACAATCGAATCAGCGTCCGTGCTGTTGCTGGCTTCTTTCGGAAATATTCCAGAATAACTAAAATGAATCTCTTTGGCCATTCTTGAAACAATAATTACATCTGGACCAGTTCGGAGCACGAGAGCGCTCAGTGCAGAAAAAAAACTTGTTTATATTTCAGCAGTCAATTAGCTCCCACTTTTAATTGTTCCAAAATTTCGTCGTACACAAACGATAATGTTAAATTATATATTTAATCGTATAAACCATTATTTGAAATCTGAAAATTTCTAAAGTACGATTAACCATCTGCTGATCAGCGACGAACCGCACAGTACCTCCAACGCAGACACGATGTTTGCCACGAACCTTTTTTTTACCGAAAGCAACGAAGTTATATCGACTGACTGATTAACTTATCACGCTTGTAACCGCCCATTCAAAATTGGTGACATTAACGCAAGCTTTCGAGACTGCCGAAAATTGACATTCCCACTCCAATAGAAAACAAATTGTTGAGAAAAAAGGCAAAAAAAAACTAATCCCACGCATATGATTTATTATAGTCGTTCAGAATTTCCTGCTACATACTCAACAACATAGTTTTAGACAATAATTTCAAAATCTCCAAGCTCTTCCTCCGTTGGAAGCACAATCTTGGAAGGATCGATGAGGTCTCTGTCAATTAGGGGTAGACCTGCCTTCTCTCTCCTTTCCAACTCCAGATAAGCCTCCCTTTGTACCCAATTATTGTTCCTGAAAGAAAAGTTAAACAGAATTTACATGATAAGCAATGCTGAGATAAAATATATAAATCAAAAGTCATTGAAGAAATGCAAACAACTGAATTCAATTAATTTTATCTGAACTTAATTTAAATGACAGGTAACAATAACTCTAAAACAGCAAAACTATAGAAAAATGATCTGAAAGCATTCAGGTTTTCAATCACTTCAATAAAATTTGTGAGTAAGAAACTCACATATGCACAAATTTTAGCAAATTATGTAATTATTAGACTATGAACTACGATTATACTTATGTTGGTCTCATATTCCATAAGATCATTACTTTTAGAGAATGCAAAAAATAATAGGATGTGGTAAAATGGCTGAAAAATAATCAACATAGCATGATTTCTAATAATACAATAATAATAATACTCACTAAAAACAAATCTGAGGAAAGATTGATATAACCAACCTATAATCTGGAAAATAGCACAGATAAAAAAATCCCCAGCACATTACAATTGAAATTCCCACGAATAAAATTGAATGATGGGCAAATTCATCAAAATCCCGATCAAAAATGTGATATCCATAAGGAATCCAGTTCTGCAAATAAGTACGGGTCAAATCAGTCTGGAACATTAAATGATGCAATAAATAAACCAACAAATGATTTCAACCTCCTCTTTGTCTTCAAGGCTTTCTACTTTTTCCTGCTTAGGTTGTACTTGAGTGTCTTTGAAGGTGGTGACTGAATCTTTCTGTTTGCCACTAGCCGAAATAAATCTTCTTGGTGTACAAAAAGCTGATTTCAAAGCAGGGAAAACAGTTGGCAAAACAGTATTCCTAACTAAAGGAAAGCAATTCCTAGACAGTGCCAAACGCACCAAGGACGAAGCCATCTTGCACCAAGAAAAATACAAACAATTCTGGCGAAGGACAGATTTCAAAATATTCATTTCTTAATTTAACATTATTTTAAAAATTACTACAGTATTATTAGTACAATGCTAAAACTATTAATTATATTTTTAAAAAAATATGTAATATTTTTATTAGAACGACTTGGAAATGCTTAAAATAATTTTAATTTAATTTTGTTTAAATATTAATTTTTATTATTTTCAAAAATATTTAAAGCTTACAAACCGTATAACGTTTGATATACAAAATTCCCGATATCTGTGTATTGCTTGCGTGTTAATATGGCTGATGATAACCAAAAACAAGCCGGTTCCATGGAGAAGGAAGCAGGAGAAATGTCGTCTGTCGGCGACCAAAATTTGTCCACTGATGGCCAAAATATTAAAAATTCCAATAACATCAATAATTTGGATTTAGCTGCTAAAAGCTCTGATGTTGGAGAGGACAGAAACGATTGCAAGGAAAATGACCCAGATGATGAGAATGAGTCCAAAACGGATAAGTCAAGCATTCCATTCTATAAAGTGAGCAAATGTGTTTTCTAAATGTTAATGCCTCGATAAAGCACACTTTAGCATGGTTGCTAACATTTTAGTATTTGTAAATAAATGATAATTAAAGTTTGATGAAGTTAGATTATAGATAATGTGTGAGTACTGCATACTATAAATTATAGTACTGTTTCTCATTTCCATCCGGCTTCTTTGGAATAGTCTAAGAGATTAAAAATTAGTCAAATTAAATTTATTGGTTGTTAGCAAATTTATAATTGTTGACACCAGTATTTGACAAACCCACTCCTGCTGCTATTGGATGATTTACCTGGAAAGAACAATGATATTGTCGAAAACATTGCCAAGTAATTGATTATATTTAAATTTATATTTGTGAGTTGAAGAGCCTTTATAAAACCAAAGCAAATGAAATTTTAGCAACATAATTTTGGAAAGCAGTGAGGAAGAGAGTTCAATGGAGCACATCCCAGTTCTTCTTCAGGGATGGTAAAAATGGATTAGTATTAGACTTTTCCGGTAGATTTATTTTTCTACATAAAAAAAAACAATTTTCTAAATTTTTAGTGGTAGAGGACTGAAGGAAACGATCGAGCATGTTGAGAATCTCATCCATTTTGAGATGTACGAACCCGATCAGGAACGCATCACCGAGCTCATGTAGGCCTGAGAATTTTTTACTACTGTGTTTTCTTGTTTCTGCTAGGACAATAACCAGTTTCATTAAGGCGCTTTATAAATAAACATATTATTATTATTATTATTATTATTAGGATTAATTATGACTTACTCATATGTTAATTATAATCTTCCAATGAAATGCAGATTTGTTTTTCACTCAAATTCATTTCATTCCTTTTGCAGTCCTGCAAATCTCCATGGCATCGATCCCATGTCCGCTCTGTCTATCATCGGTCACAGCCTCGGAGCCTATGTGTCCATCCTGGAGTCTGCTCACCTCAAGCATCTCGCCACTCGGATCGTCACCGACGTTTCCACCTGGATTTCCAAGATATTCAGGTTCGAAACCGTCGGCCGTTTTTGAAGATGCTTTTTTATAATCTAGCTGACCCTAATGTCGACGTACTTGCACGGGCATCTTTGCATTATTGATTGTATCAGCTAGTGAAGCTAGAATGTAAATTTTTGATGAGACACTTAAATGGCAAATTCTTGAGATGGTGTTCGAATAGATAGCTTAAGAAGGTATTTGTGGATTTCTGTCTATAATAAGAGTATTTGCACTTTGGCACTAAGAAACAGTGAAGAAATAGGTTATAACTTGGTCCTTTGTGATAAATTAATTATTTAATGTAAATTTTTAATTTAATAATAAAGTTTAATAATTAGTTTCAGAGTTTAAGAGTATATTTTATATTTAGTACAGGATGGATTCCGGCAAGTATTAATTATATTCAATAACTGTGAATCATTTAAGGTCTTTGGTGATGATTATGGTTGCAATTGGTTTAATTATTTTAAATTATTATAACAATTAATATTAATCGCACCATATGCTTTTGATTGCTGAAACCTAGGCCGACGTCATAATTATATAACGTCAAGGATGGAGATTGTTCGCTCATAATGGTTTGATAATTATTACTTTACGAGCTGGGAGGTTATCTCATCCAGACATCTTTGAGATATCATAGGACACGATCAGTTGGAGTAACGGATGCAATTCCATGCAGGTTTCCCGATTCTGCCGCCCACTTCCACGAAGATGAAAAGGAGGGCCTGGTAAAGATCTGCCAGTTGGCTCTCCACAAGAAGTTCCCCAGGTATTCGACCGAGGGCTACGAGGCCCTCTACTCGAGGACCCCTGTCATCTACATCAGCTCGTCGACCAAACACAACCTCGGTCAATACATTTGCCACCAGGTGCGTTGCTGATTTTGATTAGTCGAACGTTTTAGTGATTATTCGATCTTTTTTTGTTGGATGTGTGTCTGTTTCAGTTGACGTTGATTGATTTAGAATTGCAAAATTTATGCATAAGAGAAGAATCACTAAAGTTAATATAATGATAATAATAATCTAAAGTTAATATAATGAGAATGTTAATAATTTTAGTATTATGGTAACTTATTAGACTATTATAGTTACTTATAGGATATTTATTAATATAAAGTAATTATTATTCATATTAATATCACAATGGGGAACTGCCAATGAAATCAGAATGACTCATTTAAATTTAAATAAACACAGCTTCTTTGCTTGTTGTGCATGTTGTTGAATGATTAATGTTTGTGGCATTAGTGATTCAATTGTTTTGACTGTAAAATGATGATGATGATGATGATGGTAATTATACTGATGGCATTGCACCATTATTTTTTTATTTCATTAAGTTAACTAGCATCTAATCTTGTTAATTATTTCATCATGCCAACGTCTTGATTTTCGCAATGCTTACAATAACAAAAATAGCTAAATATATTAATTAATGAATCATAAATTTATGATCTATTGGTGTTGTCGTTGTCATGTCATTGTTGCAACTGGATTCAATGATTCCCCTAAATCATCTGTCTACGAACCAAACAAACGATAGTTGTGATTGAAATCAACCAACCAATAACCCAGCCATTCTTGATCTCCAGGTCGGCTTACCCCTCAGCAGTCTCTCCGTAGTGCCTTGCAACTTCGGCCACATGGACACGGGGGTCCTGAAGAAGATGATAGAGGACGACGTGACCGCAGGAAGAACTCCGACGCTCGTTGTCGCTTATGCCGGTCGGAAATATGCTAGCTTTTTGTTGCAGTATTTTGTAAGTTATTACTAACATTATTTTTATTTGTCAACTTAACAAGTTGTTATGAAGTTGTTGGGAGGTAATTATTCTTAGGGTTTGTCATTTTTTGAGTTTCTATTATTAGTTAACTAATATTTATGGTTGCAATCATTTTGGAGTTATTAGTTGTAGTATTCACTATTATTATCTAATTTATAGTATTATCTAATATTTCTTAATAATAATAATAATATTTTAAATGAGCAGTTAATTCATGTTTAGTAATTTTTCCAACAGGTACACCTCTATTGGGCAGGTGTGACAACCTGGTGGTATTGCATGAGATTTCAAAACACCACGATATGTGGCTTCATGTTGAGGGGTCAGTAGGAATTAAAATTACATTATTATTATTATATCATCATCATCATCATCATCATCATCATCATCATTATTATTATGTTATTATTGTTACTTTTGAATGTCATCTATCAAACAATTAAGCCTGCTGACTTGATTAACAACAACATTAATATTAATTAATAATAATTATAATAATAATAATAATAATTTGCAATAACACCAGTAATGATAAAATAACACCTTTAATAGCATTGCCTGCTAAGTTTCCATAGTTACTTATTTTGTCGTCATAATCTTCTTAATCTTTTGATTGCAGGAGTGGTCTGTCCATGCTTCCACTGCCTGCACATCCGCCATGTTTGGACGCAGCACTTCTCTGCAACAGTATGACACTCAACATGGCCGCCTGGCTTGCTCTTCCTTCTCTACCTTTTGTGGTCAGTAAACATGACTATGATGGTTGTCTTGGTTGATGATGATGATTATTATTATTACGGTTGCTGTGGTTGTATGAATGGTAGCGATAATGATGGTTATGGTTAATTCTTAATTATATCCTTCATTGATGCTCTTTGTATCGTGATGGCAGTGTATTTATATATATTTTTATTATTTTTATATTAAATTATTTTAAGCAACAAACAAACATTGAAAAATAAAATGAATTCTAATTTCTTGTTTTTGAAAGTTTTTGCTAAAATTGATTTTACATCACTTTTGATGCTTTACATTACTTTCATCTAATTACTGACAACACATTAATTTGCTCGAGAGTAAATCACGGCATGTCGCCATTAAACGCTCGCACTCTGCGATCTTGCTAGCGGTTATTTTTTTTTTCATTTAACCCTCCGCTCATCCTCCCGTCTTTCCTTCGTTCAGACTCTGATCCGGTCTCCCGACATCGTCCTGATGAGACTCGTCGGCCTGAGCATGTTCAACGTGAGGTTCAAACTGAACTGCATTTCTCTGTGGCTCTGCATGCTCAGTCTGGGTCACAGCAAGATCATAGCCCGGCTCCAATTCCACTCATATTTGGTATGGTTGCTAATGCTAATGAATTATATTATTATTTCTCTTACTAATATTGTTATTTGTCAATTGATTGATTTTTTTTTTGATGATTGAAATTTGATGATGGTTTAGAAATTATTTATAGCATTTGAGGTTATTTAAAGTATTAACTGACATTTCTTGATTAATATTAGTTAATACATTTGTTAATAGTTGTTGTTTTTAGACATTACATAAAGTTGATTGATTCTGTTTTATTGTTGAAAATATTTATTTATTCGATCAAGCAAAACGTTCGTTGATGCTTGTTAGAATGAATCTGAATTTGTTTTTTTTTCCAACTAACAACACATGAATTAATTAACATTCGTTTCATTTGGAGGCTTCGTGTCAATTAACCTTTGCAGAACTTTTCTCTTTTAAACATATTTTAAAATTAATCTGGAAAACAATCTTCTAGTTTAAAAATTGTTCTGTTTTTTTTTTAAATTTCAAAAATTGAAATTTAGTGCTTGCTCGAATAATTTTCAATTGGCATAAAAACTGTCTCATAATTGACATCAGGCCAAAGCCATTTATGATAAGCTGATGGTGATTCATCTGGAAAACAAATTGGTGAGTTTTGTGTGTTCATCTCTATTTGTGTTTGTCTTTGTATTTATGCTTATATATGCATTTGTATCTGCATTTTATCCATGTTTACATTTGGCTGATCTTTCAATGCCTTGTGTAAAGGAATAATATGCTAGAGCACTGTAATTGCTCTTTGCTATTTATTTATTTATTACGTGACATATCGACATCATTATCACTGCTTCTGGAATGTTCGAGGGAGTTTTAGAACATAAATGATATGTAATAAATTCATGAAAATGATTCAATTTAATTTTTGTTTTATTTTTAAAAAATATTTTTTATTTAATTTTTATTATTAATCATCCTCGTCAGGTCGTGTTTGATGTTGAGAGTCCGAGCGTTATCTTCAAGTATCAAATAGAATCAGGTATGTGGAGGTTCACTCACCACTTAATTGATTTACATTATGGCGCACATTGATTTTATAATTATTATCATCATCATTATTATCATTAACTGTTGTGTCCGCACGAACATTGTGGACTACTTTTAGTTGCGCTTGACCTAGAATTTGTTTACGTTTCGAGTCGAAGTTGCCGCGAGTTTCAGTTCTAATAAAGTGGTCTTGTCTTATTACAATTACAAGTTATCTCTCCAGCATTCAATAAGCAAATAAAACACTAACAATGTTACGACATCCTGTGGTTAATTAATTAGTAGTTTGTTAATTAATTAATTTATTAAATTTCATTAAATTTGGACCAGTTTAAGGCCCAATCATCATACAATGTTTAGGCACACTTCCTGCCAGTCAAGCGAACAAGGAACAGACCGATGCAGAAGCAGAGATTCCAAACGTCATCTTGGGAAAGAGGGATCCATACTGCGACACTCTCAATATCTGGGTCAGTCACTGGCTCGTCCTATTGAATTTTCCTATTAAATTATTTTTGTTGGTTACAATTACAAAAACTAAATCGTGTTTTGCCATTTTTAGCCAGATTGTCTATTGGATGCTATCGAATTCTATTAATAAGTTACGATAAGGATGACTGATCATTCAGTATTTCCGACCAATACTTTAAATAGAATAATAATTAATATTCAATAATTAATATTTATGATGCTTATTATTATCATCATTATTATCCATTCCTTGTTCACAGCTGACAGACATGCTGAAGAACACGGTTCCAGAGGTTCACGTATCAGCTGTTGAGGTGGAAGGTGTGGGCATTTGCATCCGTTACGCCCCACTGGAGACTAGTGCAGGTTGGTCAGCTGCTGAATATACCTCCTTACCTACTCACCTGGATTCATTGTGCATTATGATTCTTCTGCATTTACATATTTCCTGATGATCCTTTTATCTTAGTGATATGATTGCTGATAGTGGCTATTATGGTAAGTTATAATAATAGTTAATTTGTCGAGCTCCTTAATTTTAGCTTAGCATTAGAGGTAACACGCACTATCTAATACCCAAATAGGCTTCGGAGGCAGAACACGCACCTCGGAAAGGGTTGTCTGAATTTAATATAATAGAAAAAAGCAGGTGGATTGCATTCAAAATTGTATAAGTTTAGAATCGTTAATTCCGATTGGTCGCCTTCAACAGCCGTGAACTCGGGTTCCCTGATGGACGTCACAAAAGAGGATTTGGAAGAGTTCTTGGAGTCTTTGGAACAGAACATCAAAATCGTCGATGCAACGGTGACCATGCGTCCGGAGTTCAAGGATATCGTGACAGACCAGGACAACCTTCGATTGGTCTACCTTCAGACGTGGGCGGGACTTGGAGCAGTCAGGTTTGTTTCTATCGGATGGTCGTTAGGAATGGACATCGAAGGTCGTTCGACGTTTAAGCATTGGACCTATTTTATTTTTTCCTCTTCTCGTGATTTCGTCAGATTTATTGGAAATTAATAATCGAGTCTAGAAATTTAAGTTGAAATTTTTTTTTTTTTTTTGAAACTCACCCAGGTACATCCCCGACGCACTGCTCGGTTGCGCCGACGATTTGTCCGAGGACGGGAAGTTGGAGGTCAACGCTCTCAACCAACAGATAGTGCAGCACCTCAAGTCCTCAGACTCTGCATTCTCTCTAGGTATGGGGACTGTTATTGTTGTAGTCGTTGTTGTTTTGGTGTTCGTGTTGTTGCACCGGCGGTTACTTTCGATGACGACAGCATGTCGGCATGATGACGACGACGATGATGATGGTGATGGTATTCAGGAGTGACAGAGTCTGGTGTGAACTGCATAAGATTTGGCCTGGTGACACAAGACACTGACCTCGAGGAGCTGATAGCTGTCGTCTTGAAGACCGGAAAGGAGGTGGAGGAATCGTCGAAGGTGGGTGACGACGAAATCAGTGATAAAATCTGTTGGCAGCAAAAAAATAAACAAATCGTCAGCAATGTCATTGATGCTGTTTTCATTGCTAACATT
This sequence comes from Whitmania pigra, assembly GCA_021613335.1. Lineage (NCBI taxonomy): Eukaryota > Metazoa > Annelida > Clitellata > Hirudinida > Haemopidae > Whitmania > Whitmania pigra. Next base: position 580,882 of record JAJTWR010000386.1, on the reverse strand, counting down.
AATTGTTGTTGTTGTTGTTGTTGTTGTTGTACTCGACTTGTTGTTATTATCATTGTTGTTGTGATTGTCAAAATCAAAATTTTCATTATTGTTATTATTGTTATTATTATTATTAATAATAATAATTTTCTGCATCACAATGCTTTCATGAATGTTAACTCAATTTGAATGAATTTAACGTACAATAATTCCTAAAACCATCTCGCAGTACCTGGAGACCATGGCCAACGTTGTCAAGAAGGGCATCGAGCAGGCTGCTGAAGACCTGGAAAAGGAGAACAAGGAGAAGCTCCTGCAGGAGGTATGTGTGGATGATGATTATGATGATAATGGTTGTGATGATTTTGATTATGATAGGTGGTGATGGTGATGGTTATGGTGATGATAGTGGTGGTGTTATTATGAAAGTAGTGATAGCAAAGACTTATATCAAAAATTATAGGAGTCTCCAGAAAACTCCAGAAGTCAAACACCTCAAAATTAAGATCTTTAAGTTAATATTTTAATAATTAAAATAATGAAATAGTTTATCAGCAAAGGCAATAATGCTAATAATTTCTCCTTCAATAACATCACATCTTTCACATCAAATAATTCACATCCATAGGGTCTCCTGAGACAAGTCCCATTGGTCAGTTCCCTGTTAAACTGGTGGTCCCCACCACCGAAGGACACCATCAAAGGTCGCTCATTCAACCTGACTTCTGGTGAGTTTCATCTTTTCAAACACTAGGGAGGTTAAAGGTCATGGGTGAAATTGAGAAGTGAATCACCACGGTGATGTAATAAGTTGGTATAACATCACAAATGATGCGATACTAGGTAACTTTATCATCGTTGCAGGAAAAATTGCAAGCACCGAGGAAACTTACAAGTCCTGCATGCAGGTAATTTCCTTTTATGTGGTCCTGAAAGCCTAACAATGATAATGTGATAATATAAATGGTAATACACCACATGACAAATCATTATCATAATCGTACTTACGTTCAGGTCCTGGAGAGTCCAATTCCTGGTAGCCTACCTCATCCAGCCCAGGAAGTTCCTCTCAAGTTCAGTCTCAAGAGGTTGAAGAAGACGAGCGAATCTTCCATGTCGGTCGGTGCTTCGGAACCCAACCCCCCCTCGACCCCGCACGAGGGGAACGCGGTCGTTTCGACCTCCGGCGACGGAAAAGACTCAACCGACAAGGAGAACGTGGCAGATCTTCCATGTCAGAACTCCACTGCCGTTCATCCGGAGAAAGAAATCAAGGAAGCTTGTGAGGATGGAATTGCTACCAAGTGAAAGAGTTTAAATTTTATCGGGGACCCCAGGGGCTCGGCCGGACAACTTTTGAACGGGGGCGAAGGACGCGGACATCCCTTCTCGGTTCATATCCAGTTGTTTGTTAAATTTACTGTAAACGACGATGATGATAATGATGACGGCAACCTCCTCGGAAACTGCTCGAACTGACGAAACGAGAAAAGTTGCGACCATTCATTCCTCGTTGCCCGAGTTTTTGTCATCATTTTTAATCGATTCTGGTTGCTCCGACGTTAATAAATTAATTAATTGAAATTAATTTGTTTGCTAAATAATACTTTATTATTTCCATTCGGTTAACTAGATTTATTTCATTTTTGGGTTTTGTCGTTTTTATTTCACGGCAACTTTTGCTATTCCATTCTTACAGGAGTACTGCCACTTCATGAATATTTATTGGGGGTGTTTGTTTGGTTCTTGTTCTTTCAATCTTTGTTACATTAATTAATATTCATGGGTTACTCGTTTATTTTTTATTCCTCGCTCTCGAGTATAATGTTCGTTCTCTTGTTTCATCGAAGCTCGCATGACCCAAAAAAATGCAGAAATCCTACTTTTGGTACGTTTTTTTATTTTGATAATTTATTTCAATAATTATTTATTTGAAATAGTCTGCGAAGAATGAGTTCCGTTTGTGATTATCCAGTTAATTAAATGTAATAATTATTCAATTAATTAAATGCAATAATCGAACTTAGGAAGTTGAGTAAGTGGTTTTCTTAATGGTTTCTGATCATAAAATCCTTTGAATTTGTTGAATTTTCGACCAAATCCACGTTCAACTCGCCTGCCAAATCTCGGAAATTTTGTTCTTTGCACGTGTCAGGCTATTGAACGCTTTGCACGGGAGAACTTGAATTATCTGGTTTAATTTTTTTATTTAATTTAGTTTTTAATATTTCATACGATTTGTTCGCACTTGATACGGCTCTGCAAATTAATGCTTAAAATCGATCGTTCCTACACTGAAATCCATCCAAGTCGATTGATTGATTTTCTCTTGCGCACGACTGCTGTTATCGATTTTTAAATGTTTTCAATTTTCATCTTCACATTTAGCATTGTTATTCCCGGGTGACAAACGCTTGGTATCTCTTGTTCGTTGTGTTCAAAAGGCGTTCCGTAGTTAAAAATAATAATAATAATAACAATAGGGGCCTCTGTGGTCTTTAGTCGCACCGCGTGACGTCATACTCGCCGGTTTTCGTCTGCGTCAAAACAATGGTTTACGCGGGAAGCGCATTTATACTTTCTGCACTTTTCGCTGTGGTATCAGGTCACGATTTCAGCCAAGTTAAGATGAGGTTGTTTCACGGTAAAGGCGAGGAGAAACTTGGTTATGGCTTCTTGGAGGTAAAGAGCTCGAAAAGGAACACTTTCGTCAGGGTTTGTACGAAGAACTGGGATCGACTGCACACGAAAGCAGCCTGCCACAGGATGGGCTTTCCCGACGGATTAGGATACCACGAGAGAGTTGTCATAAAAGAAGACGCCAATCTCAAAGGGATCATGCTTCAGGACATTAAGAAGGAAAGGTTTTTCAAAAGGCTCTGCGATAAGCAGGTATTGCTTGTTTGCGGCACGAAATTGCTCCAAGACTTCGGCTCCGTGGTACCGGGGTCGTTCTCTGCCTTTCCCATCGAGGAAGGACGTTTTGTCCACCTTTGCAGGGAGGGAGAAAGCGATGACGCGGCCGCCATCGTCTGTAGACACTTGGGATTTCACGGAGGCTATGACCACATTTATTCTCCAAAACTCACGGCCAACGACACAGTACAACTCAACTGTCAGGAAGCCTCGAGCCTCGAAGATTGCCAAAATTCAAAGGTGGACGAGAAGTGTCTCGTCGTGAACTTCGTCTGCTATAAGAATATGACCTTCGTTCTCAACGATATGAACATCAAGGTCGAAATCACTCCTTACTGTACCGGCGACACGATTAACATCGTGAAACAACTTGAAAAAGACGAGGCTTATCATATAAAATATACCTTAGAGACAAACTTAAGGAAGCACCTGTACTACATTCGCCTCGGGGCGGTTTGCGATGAACCACTCGACATACCTCAAGGAGACGACGTGTACTCTTACAAGTCTCAGCTGGGAAACTGTTCCTCATTCTACGTCAACGTGACCATCAAGAAGGACACTGAAAAGACTTGTCGGAGTTCTGCTGACGACCACTTGAAAATCACAATCGCTGCGCAACACCTGGCGATCGGAGCAATCTCTCCCGTAGATCCATTCTTTGAAACCAATCCGGGCATAGTCGTCATCACGCTCATAGTCGTCCTAATTCTCTTCGTCTTGGCCTTGGTCTTCGGCGATTGGAAGCCTGCTCTGCCACACGTGATCAAGGAAAGCATGCCCAGAGTTCCTCCGCCGTCCTTAGTCGATGTGACCGACAAATCCAACTTCCATCGAGACTTTGAGGCTTCGGGACTTAACGTTCATATAATCAAATAAACAGATTTGGACGTTTTATTATAAAAAAAAAAGAGAGAATCAATCTCTATCTACATTGATTTACGTTCTTTGAAGCATACTTAATTTAATAATGGATTTATATTATTGTTATTAGTGAAAATTGTGTAATAATATAATAACAAAACTGCACAATTTCGAGCCTTTAAGAATCAGACTTCGTAAGTGAAGAGTTGGTAAAACCTCTATCTGCACCATACAATCCTGAACCCACACAAGAAGTATGATTCAAATTGTGATTGTCGGTTCACGCCGAGCGATATTATTGAAGAAAAATTTAGAGCCTGAAGAAATGCATATTTATAATAATTTAAACTAACAAGCTCCGAGGTCGAAATCTAGGGTCGTCGACAAATATGGCACCCCTACGTTATATCAAGAGATGGGCAGTAACATGCTCAATTGAAATCTGTAATTTGTAATTACAAGGGGTATAATTGCCTAATTTGTAATTTATGTAGTTTGCTTACTGTGTAATTTTGTGCTTTCAAATTAAGATTATCATTTCAAATCACAGTACTGGTGAAATTTCTTGCCATGCAAATGTTATTATGCAGCAGTCACACACTGAGCCTTGTCGCAATCAGCGATGCAAGTGCAGCACTAAAAATTCTTTTGTAATTGTTGCAATAAAAATGCTCTGGTAGTATAATTTGTAAATTGATGTAATTTCAAATTACTAATTTGTAGTTATGAAATTAACCACATTCATGTTTAATTTCTAATTGGTATCTAAATTACATTTTTTGGATTAATTTGTAATTTGTAACTAAATTACAAGAAAGCATGTAATTTGCCCATATCAATATGGTATTGGAAAAGAAAAAGCATTGATTTGGTGCGTTTAACAAATCAAACAAAACCAAACGAATTACTGCCTCCGTTGATAGCATATAAAAGTTTTTCACGGGTAACACTGAGGCTGCTGTATTCTGGCAGGTACAAGAGGTTAAAACAGGTAGCAGCACTGGGCAAGGAAGAATCAGCATGATCACGATTTATTCTTGAGATGGTTATTGGAGGATCTAAACTACTCAAGCCTCCGAAGGGCAAAGAAGTCATACCCGTTACAAACTTTAAGAACAATTTCTGCCTCTTAGTATCGAACGATGACAGAGTCTTGAATAGAAATCCAACCGATTGTGAAATTTTGTACTTGCAATTACTCTGCAAATCTTTCACGGTCCATCTCCGGAATTCATAGCAACAGATTAATCTTTTTAGATCTTCTGGAAAAAGTAAATCAATACTTCCAGGAGACAAAACCTCATCAAATCCTTCTCTAATAGCCTTAAACTGATGCACAGGATCGAGTTGAGCTCTGAAGGCACATAATTTTTCCAAATAGGAATCGATGTTGTATGGAGAGAGTATGATATCACGTCCGCCATCAATAAGTTCGACATCTGTGCCTGGAACTGTGAAATTTACGCACAAGTCGTCGAATGAGCTTCCATCGTCGAAAGTCAGATTGCCGATTATTTCTTGTTTCTGATGCTGAGAAAGACCGACATCAGTTCTGATGATCTCTATTTTTCTTTTAACCGGAAGAAGCTGTTTGTACAGAGATTCCAACATCGGGAATGTCTGGAGTAAATCAAAGTATTCCCGTTTTAAGTGGGAATAATTCTCATGGTGAGTTGTCTGAAGCCGCTGAAAAAATTCGTTACTTAATGGAATATCAAGAAATTGTTTGTCCAGGATGGCCTTCGCCATGATCATTCCCAACAATTTAAAATTTTTAGTTTCTTTGTTAACATTTGGTACAAGACCATTTTTAAAATAAGTATACTTCGTCTCATTGTCGGATCCTTTAATTGGCTGCCCTTGCCAGAGATCAGGAACGCTCTTCCGCAATTCCTGAGATAAAATCGAATAAACCTCTTTTGTAACTCCAGGACCGTATGCTATTTCGCCATTGATGTCAAAGTCCCAACGATCATTGATATAATTTAAATTACTACTGTTACTGAATATACCAAAAATATCATTCAGTACATTGTTCCTGTTTACTTTAAAATATCTTTCTCTAGTGCCGCTATTCTCTTTGTTCGATTTTACTTTCTTAAACATTTCAAGTCTCACATCCAGCATAGTAAATACAGGGCATATTTTTATGAAATTTGCAAACCATGGTAAATTTTCAAATTCCCGAATTGGGTCAATATCATTCAATAAAGAGAAATCCACAAACCCCTCAACATCTTCTTCAATGATCTTGTTCTCCTCCATAATGTCAAACCACTGATGCCAGCTGCTATTCAGGACATACAGGGATTCCATTAGTTGAAGTGCTAAGATAGCCTCACTTTCCAAACGTTCTATGGTACTTAATGGAGAATCCTTATGAACTTCCCTGTATATATCCCTCGCATTGTGCGAATTCAAAAGTAAATCTATGGCAATATTAGTATGCGCAACCAGTTCCTCGAAGAGATTATTTTTCCATACATAGTGGCCTTCTGTGACTGTCTCAAAGTCTAGAAAGACAGTTAAAAAGGTTTTAATAACAAATGTCTGATCGCCAATTTCAGAAGGTTTGCACAAAAGTGTGTGAAATTTATGCAAAAGACCGCTCTGAATAAATAGTTCGACGTAAAGTGATTTGTCATCACGGATTATTAGCGATATGTGTCTCAAAGCCGTGACAAGACAATCTTCTCGAAACGTATGACTAATTTCGATTAAAGCTTTAAATGTTGGAACTTGTATCTCCAATTTCTCCTCGAGGTTCAATTCATAATATAATTTTCGCAGACCATCTACATAAGGACACATTTTCTCTTCGCTTAGCATTATTATCATTCTCATTTTAAGAAAGATTCTAGGCTCCAATAAATTTTGAAACCAGTCATCCGACATCTTCTTACCTAATATGGTAATTAATGCCATCGCAACATGACATAATCGACTGCAGCGCGGACTAAGGTTAACAATTATTATATCATATAACCAATCTGTTAAGTCATCATTTATATCGTTTTCATTGGCATAGTAAACGGTTTTTAATAAAACTTTATGGTACAAGGGCTCATCTTTCAAATAAACATAATTCATAATGACGGGACATATAATTTGTGTTATTAACTTAGCGACTTGATTTTGATCACTACGCATTAAACAGCCCTCAAATGAAATTGTATCGAATTCGTCGTCCATGTAATACGGGACAGGAGAAATAATTGCATTCAAAATAATTAAGTATTTTATAATAGAATTTTTCGTTTTAGCTTCCTCAGCTAAACATTTGCCAAGTGCATCACCAAATCCAATTTCCAGCCATTTCTCCAAGGAGGCGTTTCCAAAAGTATGTACCAAATTTTGGATTGGATCATCTGCCGTAATGGCTTGTTTAAGTGCTGTTTCACAGTCCATGTTATGTTCTTATCTTAATAGGATGTAGTAGAAAGTAAGTTGAACTAAGCGGAGCTAAGCAGAAACAAAATGATTGATTTATAATAAACAAAGGCTTCTGGAGCTGCATTCCAAAAGATCACGTATTGTGATTTTTAATATAATTTTGCAATAAATTTTAATTAATATTGTTGTAATTTATGTAGTTTGCTTACTGTGTAATTTTGTGCTTTCAAATTAAGATTATCATTTCAAATCACAGTACTGGTGAAATTTCTTGCCATGCAAATGTTATTATGCAGCAGTCACACACTGAGCCTTGTCGCAATCAGCGATGCAAGTGCAACACTAAAAATTCTTTTGTAATTGTTGCAATAAAAATGCTCTGGTAGTATAATTTGTAAATTGATGTAATTTCAAATTACTAATTTGTAGTTATGAAATTTACCACATTCATGTTTAATTTCTAATTGGTATCTAAATTACATTTTTTGGATTAATTTGTAATTTGTAACTAAATTACAAGAAAGCATGTAATTTGCCCATATCTGGTCATATCAATATGGTATTGGAAAAGAAAAAGCATTGATTTGATTATAAAATTTTAATACTTTGGTACCCGGGCGAAAAAATGCCCTTCTGGGAACTCCCCCACCTCACGGCGATCCTGTGTATCGCCTATATGGCTAGGAATTTTATTTATTACCTGCAGATGAGCACAATAATAAATTATCATTGATAATGATGACGATGGAAAATATTTTAGATTTATTGAAAATAAAAATGTGTTCTACATTGCCCAGAATGATAAAAATGAATTAATATATATGTCGAGCAGTGATGGGCAAAATAAATCGCGATTGCGATTTAAAACGTGATTTAGGCAAGGTTGCGATTCGATTTGAACATTGTTGGATTCGATTTTGGCCTCAGTGATTTTGATTCGATTAGATTTGCCTTTTTTGATTCGATTTGCTTTCAAATCATTGAAATAAAGAAATATTTTTAATTTTGTAAAAATGGTTATAAATTTAAGAATTCTATATCTTGATAAAACCGTTCGAGACGGACGCACACATTTTAATGAGATGCTAAGAAAAAATAAAGCTCCACCCCTAAACAAATTAAACTCCGCCTAAAATGAGTAAAAGTGAATCTTTTATCCGCAATATATATTAAGTCATTTACATAGAAGTCTCTAATAAAGTTTTATTATAATTTTGGAAATACTTGACGTCTGACATTAACGATCGAGTGTTTAAAGTTTACGCTTTGCCTAACCCTAACCCTACCCTATCCCCTAATTCTAACCCTACCCTAACCCCTAACCCTACCCCATCCCCTAATCCTAACCCCTAACCCTAACCCTAACCCTACCCTAACCCTTGAGCGGATCTATTCGGAGCCTAAAAATGCGGACCGATTTTCCCTAAAAAGAGATATACCTAAAAATATTACGGATCAAAGATTTACTTTTACTAGGCGGAGCTTAATTTGTTTTGGGTGGAGCTTTATTAAAGTGGAGCATCTCATTAAAATGTGTGCGTCCGTCTCGAACGGTTTTACCGTACAAAAGATGCAAAAGAAAAAGATAAGGAAACAACAACTCAACAGAGTCATTCGTTGCTACCATTCATGACTGTGGCAGGAGGTATTAATGAAAATTCTCTTTCTCTGACATACAATGATTCCAATCCAAAGCAAAAGGCCCTTACCGAAGGAATAGTGAAACATCTTGTAGCCGAAGCAATGCTTTCACTAGGCATAGTTGAAAGTTCAGGTTTTGCCTCTTTTATGAGAATTGTGGATCCAAATTATGTTATCCCAAGTAGAAGGACTATAAATAGAAAATTAACTGGTGTATTGCAGACATTAAGAGACAATTTGAAGAATGAAATTGAACTACTAATTAATAATAATTTGAGCGTCAGATGTGTACATGCTTCAACAGATTTGTGGAGCAGCCGTTCATTTGAACCAATTATTGGAGTAAAATTCCACTACTTTGACGAAGGCTTTCAGCTGAGAACAAAGACGGCTGCTTACAGACACTTCGGGTCCCAACACACAGGAAAAAATATTTGGGCAGTTTTTGAGGAAATACTGTCAGAGTGTGAGTTTCAGAGCATTGACATTGGATATTTTGTTACTGACAATGCCAGAAACATGCTCAAAGCATTCACAATATTTTCCGAGGAAGCTGCCAGGTTTGCCTTTGATCAAAAGGAAAATAAAAGATTATCTATATGTACTGATTATCAGACACCAATTTTTATCAGACACCTCTTTTTGGTTTCAATAAATAAATAAAAAAAAATAATAATAAAACTAAAAATGTTGGCTGTTAATTTCATTGTGTTTTGCTCGAAAAAATTTGCGAAGTTGGCAGCAGTAAATTTTGGAAGATTTGATTCGATTTGGGATTTGATTCTATTTGGAATTTTTTGATTCTATTTGAGATTTGGTTGTTGAGATTTAAATCATTTTACAAATGATTTGAGATTTGACCATTTAGATTCGATTTGATTTGTGCCCATCACTGATGTCGAGATATTTTTTCATGATTTGTTTTCTTACCATGCTGGCGCATTTTGTCTACCTTATTACAACGTGCTCGTATGAAGCTGTTTTGCGCCCCCTTCCCTAAAATCCGCTCAGTGGTTCAAGTGTTTGGCCTCCGCGCATGTGTTCTAGATCGGCCACTGCAATCAACTAAACACCAATTAATCTGTTTAGTAAAATTAAATTTATCATGGTCATATTTTATCGTTTATTAAAACACCAAACAAAAACAACCATTCTAGTCAAATGGTCAGACTTTCACTAAGATTCTATTAAATTTATTAAAACATTTATCCAAACATTGGCTAAACTAATATCTTGGTGCGTTTAACAAATCAAACAAAACCAAACGAATTACTGCCTCCGTTGATAGCATATAAAAGTTTTTCACGGGTAACACTGAGGCTGCTGTATTCTGGCAGGTACAAGAGGTTAAAACAGGTAGCAGCACTGGGCAAGGAAGAATCAGCATGATCACGATTTATTCTTGAGATGGTTATTGGAGGATCTAAACTACTCAAGCCTCCGAAGGGCAAAGAAGTCATACCCGTTACAAACTTTAAGAACAATTTCTGCCTCTTAGTATCGAACGATGACAGAGTCTTGAATAGAAATCCAACCGATTGTGAAATTTTGTACTTGCAATTACTCTGCAAATCTTTCACGGTCCATCTCCGGAATTCATAGCAACAGATTAATCTTTTTAGATCTTCTGGAAAAAGTAAATCAATACTTCCAGGAGACAAAACCTCATCAAATCCTTCTCTAATAGCCTTAAACTGATGCACAGGATCGAGTTGAGCTCTGAAGGCACATAATTTTTCCAAATAGGAATCGATGTTGTATGGAGAGAGTATGATATCACGTCCGCCATCAATAAGTTCGACATCTGTGCCTGGAACTGTGAAATTTACGCACAAGTCGTCGAATGAGCTTCCATCGTCGAAAGTCAGATTGCCGATTATTTCTTGTTTCTGATGCTGAGAAAGACCGACATCAGTTCTGATGATCTCTATTTTTCTTTTAACCGGAAGAAGCTGTTTGTACAGAGATTCCAACATCGGGAATGTCTGGAGTAAATCAAAGTATTCCCGTTTTAAGTGGGAATAATTCTCATGGTGAGTTGTCTGAAGCCGCTGAAAAAATTCGTTACTTAATGGAATATCAAGAAATTGTTTGTCCAGGATGGCCTTCGCCATGATCATTCCCAACAATTTAAAATTTTTAGTTTCTTTGTTAACATTTGGTACAAGACCATTTTTAAAATAAGTATACTTCGTCTCATTGTCGGATCCTTTAATTGGCTGCCCTTGCCAGAGATCAGGAACGCTCTTCCGCAATTCCTGAGATAAAATCGAATAAACCTCTTTTGTAACTCCAGGACCGTATGCTATTTCGCCATTGATGTCAAAGTCCCAACGATCATTGATATAATTTAAATTACTACTGTTACTGAATATACCAAAAATATCATTCAGTACATTGTTCCTGTTTACTTTAAAATATCTTTCTCTAGTGCCGCTATTCTCTTTGTTCGATTTTACTTTCTTAAACATTTCAAGTCTCACATCCAGCATAGTAAATACAGGGCATATTTTTATGAAATTTGCAAACCATGGTAAATTTTCAAATTCCCGAATTGGGTCAATATCATTCAATAAAGAGAAATCCACAAACCCCTCAACATCTTCTTCAATGATCTTGTTCTCCTCCATAATGTCAAACCACTGATGCCAGCTGCTATTCAGGACATACAGGGATTCCATTAGTTGAAGTGCTAAGATAGCCTCACTTTCCAAACGTTCTATGGTACTTAATGGAGAATCCTTATGAACTTCCCTGTATATATCCCTCGCATTGTGCGAATTCAAAAGTAAATCTATGGCAATATTAGTATGCGCAACCAGTTCCTCGAAGAGATTATTTTTCCATACATAGTGGCCTTCTGTGACTGTCTCAAAGTCTAGAAAGACAGTTAAAAAGGTTTTAATAACAAATGTCTGATCGCCAATTTCAGAAGGTTTGCACAAAAGTGTGTGAAATTTATGCAAAAGACCGCTCTGAATAAATAGTTCGACGTAAAGTGATTTGTCATCACGGATTATTAGCGATATGTGTCTCAAAGCCGTGACAAGACAATCTTCTCGAAACGTATGACTAATTTCGATTAAAGCTTTAAATGTTGGAACTTGTATCTCCAATTTCTCCTCGAGGTTCAATTCATAATATAATTTTCGCAGACCATCTACATAAGGACACATTTTCTCTTCGCTTAGCATTATTATCATTCTCATTTTAAGAAAGATTCTAGGCTCCAATAAATTTTGAAACCAGTCATCCGACATCTTCTTACCTAATATGGTAATTAATGCCATCGCAACATGACATAATCGACTGCAGCGCGGACTAAGGTTAACAATTATTATATCATATAACCAATCTGTTAAGTCATCATTTATATCGTTTTCATTGGCATAGTAAACGGTTTTTAATAAAACTTTATGGTACAAGGGCTCATCTTTCAAATAAACATAATTCATAATGACGGGACATATAATTTGTGTTATTAACTTAGCGACTTGATTTTGATCACTACGCATTAAACAGCCCTCAAATGAAATTGTATCGAATTCGTCGTCCATGTAATACGGGACAGGAGAAATAATTGCATTCAAAATAATTAAGTATTTTATAATAGAATTTTTCGTTTTAGCTTCCTCAGCTAAACATTTGCCAAGTGCATCACCAAATCCAATTTCCAGCCATTTCTCCAAGGAGGCGTTTCCAAAAGTATGTACCAAATTTTGGATTGGATCATCTGCCGTAATGGCTTGTTTAAGTGCTGTTTCACAGTCCATGTTATGTTCTTATCTTAATAGGATGTAGTAGAAAGTAAGTTGAACTAAGCGGAGCTAAGCAGAAACAAAATGATTGATTTATAATAAACAAAGGCTTCTGGAGCTGCATTCCAAAAGATCACGTATTGTGATTTTTAATATAATTTTGCAATAAATTTTAATTAATATTGTTGTAATCTTGGAAATTAATTAATTTTGTATTGCTAAAATAATTAAAATAATATTTCATTATATTTGGTATCTTTTTCGGCCACTTGGTATCTATTATTGCTACAGAAAAGTATTCTCGATACTCACCTGATTTTCAGCGAGAATTCAAGCAACTTAGAAGCCCAAATATCCATTTGCATCTTCTAAGTACCTCAATTCCTTCAACTCTTACCTTCGATTATTCAATTCCGTTAACTGAATACTTGCTTAATAAACTTACTCTAAAACTTACTAGTTCCCGGACCTTAGGTTATTTCAATATATTCCTTAATTGACTTGCCTGTTAGTGAACTTAAATTATATTTATGTTGTGATCAGTGTTATTTCCATTTGCAAAATAATTTCCATTACAATTCTAATTCCATTATTATTTGACAAATAATTTCTATTTCTATTCTAATTTTATTCAAAGTTCTAAAAATTTCCATTCAATTCTAATTACCATTGCTCAAATAATTTCTAATTTATATTCTAATTCCATTTTCAATATTTTCGTTTTCCTTTAAAGCCCTTTGGAAAGTTGAAATGATTATAAAAGCACTCCTAAAGTAAGAAAGAAATAACTACAAGCAAAACAATTTTTTCTCACTCTTCATTACTGTCTCGTTTATCTTATTGCAATATCGTTTGGAGATCTACTTATCTATCTCGTTTAAAATCACTAATAGCTCTAAAGAGATCACTACGCACGCATTAGTTACTAACTAATAGTTAATACTTTTTAAATTAGTTACTAACTAATTTTTAACTACTTGCATAGTAGTTAACTACTTTTTAAATACTTCTCAGTTGATGTGTGATAAAATTAATTTTCGGGACAACTGAACAAGACATAATTATTAGCATATTTATTTACACTAGTGTAAGATTATCAACAAAATTTTATTGTCCAAATTAATCTAAAACAGAAGTGTGCAGTGGATGTTTTAGGCGATCTAAAAAAATCATCACGTCGATATGATCATCCGATAATTTACATAGCCTGTTACATAAGACCTGCCCTTCTACACTAAAAAGCCTTTCAACTGCTGCTGAACTTGATAACGCCAAATGAAGATTGATGAATGCAGCACAAACAGTTGAATAATTGTACATTCCCTACTGAGTTTGATAAATAATCAAGCTGTTCAGTTAACACATTATCACAAGAGTTTGGTACACATTCCATATAATCATATTGAAATAACCGGGGGTCCGCAAATAAGTAAGTTAACTAATAAGTTTATTAGAGCAGGTATTCAGTTAACGGAACTGAATAATAGAAGTTTAAGTGTTTAAGGCTTGGGGTACTTAAGGATGCAAATGGATATTTGGGCTTCCAAGTTGTCTTGATTCTCGCTGTTTGTCAGGTGATTATCGAGAATGCTTTTCTGTAGCAGAAATAGATACCACGTGCACGAAAAAGATGCCAAATATAATTAATTATAAATTTAATTATTTTAACAATATAAACTTAATTAATTTCCAAAAATCTAAGTTTATAACAATATAAATCATTTTCACTGTTCTGAGCCGCATTTTCGACGGAGGTGGTGATTGTTAACGATGTAGGGATTTTAGATTTACGATCTGCACAGATATTAAAAAACAAAAATTAATTAATATTATTGTTAAATTGGTAGAATGTCAGGTTTAAAATCAAGAAAAATTTAGGGTTGTAGTTCATTTAGAAACATAATGCCTTAAAGTCTTTGGTGTTATCATTTTTCACAATAACTTCAGTGAAGCATTCTTTAATTATTTTACTATTCATTTCAAAAAATATAACAAATTATAACAAAGTCGCAATTTATATAAAACGTTTCAAAATACGGCGACTAAGAGTAATAATTCAGAAGTGAGAGTATATAAACAAGAAATGGCGGTAGTAAGCAAAAGTTGAAATCAAAGAAACAAAGCTTATAAGATGATGTACTGAAACAAAGTGACGTACCAAATTAAAAATTTAAAAAAATTTTGTTTGTTCATTTTATTTTAAAATGTTATTAAAAGTTGTTAACTATTTGTATATTTAACTAATAACTACTTTAAGGTAGTTAATAACTAGTAGTTAACTACTTATAGTTAGTAACTCTGGTCCTATTCATTTGCAAAAATATATTAGAGTAATCGTAACCTCTCCTTGAGCGTAGGAGGATTTCATGAGATGAGAGCGGTATCGTTGATGACAACCGCAATGTCGTCGACAAAAAGGCAATCAGGATTCTTCTCGTCTGCTGGAAGTTCGATGACGTCGAGTCCAACTCTCCTGAGACCTTCGATTGAATCCACATGCTCCTTGCGAGCCTGGTCGATGTTGACTACTTTTCCAGGTTTCAGTTGAAAGGAGGATGAAGTTGAAAAGAAATTTGGAGTGCGTGAGACAATGGCGTAATTATACTTTCGCAGTCGCTCCAGTCCAGGCATCAGTGACCGGCATAACAAGGCCAATGAGTGCCTCTCAAAGCCGGCGATAAGAGTTGGGTCCAGCAAGACCAACCCTACAGGGACATCCGGCTGATCACCGGATGCGGCCCGCCCCACGAAAACGTAAGTTGACTCAAAGGGCCGAAACATTTGAAGACGGGAGAAATTCCTCTGAGGATCCCTGTCAGAGCTCCAAGGCGGAGTATTAAGTAGCTACATCACGGCACTGGCCATTTGGCGCTCGGGAACAGACTGGATAGACAGGTGGCATCTCGGAGAGACGAGGTCGCGAATGGGTAAGCTCCCCGTTCGTGATAAAAAAATCCAAATGCTACAACCACAACAAATGATACATGCCCCATGGTCCCAGTCAAAAAAAGGGGGAGAATGACGGACCATCAATAGACTCAAGGATTACCGACTTTGCTTCCAACGAACTTTCGATTCTGTATAACGCCCAAGACAATGGCACGCCAGTTAGAAGATGTAGGGGTGGAAGAGTTTTCGCAACCGAGAGGGGACTCAAAGTCCACCAAATCAAATTGCGTATGCGAGGCATTGAGACAGCGTACTATCGCAAAGTTGCAGATAGGTAAAACGCCGGACAACACCGGACAGGAGTCACACCACAGCTCTGAGTGTATCCGAGTCTCTCGCCAAGGACAAGACCCCTAAGAGGCAGGATAAGGTTCCCTCGAGGAAACGACAAGAAAGGCTGATCAGGACTGGATGAGGAACTTAAGAAAAGCCTAAAGATCAGTGAAATGCTTCAGTGACTTTATCTATATCAAGTGCGTCGAGAGATTTGGGGCCGTGCCTGTCAAACTACCCCAGGAAATGAAGGATTCCAGGCGACAGCGCGAACTCGGATGCCTCAAAGGCGAAAAGAAAGCGCTTCGCCGTCGGTGGAAAGTGGCTAAAGAAGACGAGAGAGGACGTGAAGAGACGAGTGAGAGACTTGCGTCGCGCTGAGAGAGGGAGACAGAGGAAGTATGAGAGGAGGAGAGCCATGAGAAGCTTCTTTAGCGATCCGTTCAGATACGGGAGATCGCTACTAGACCCTCCGAAATCGGGAGAACTTTCTGTAGAGCAAGACAAGTTGGAGGAACGCTTACTCAAAACTCAAGACGCCCTCCACCATGAGTCTCTACAGGAAAGGGCCGACATCCCAGCGGTGCCTCTGCCAACCAGTCCCATTTGTTTGGCGGCTCCTACGTTCGAGGAGGTGAGAGGAGTTGTGAGGAAAGCGAGAAACCGATCAGCGCCAGGGTCCAACGGAGTTTCCTATCTCTTGTACAAAAGATGTCCCAAGACACTATACCTGCTGCATTCCCTCATTCAGAGAGGGTGGTGGTGGCCACGGTCGATGATGAGTGGAAAAAGGCAGAGGGCGTCTACATTCCAAAGGAGAAAGACTCCAATGGTCTGAGTCAATTCAGACCAATATCGCTATTGAATGTAGAGGGGAAAATATTTGTCTTTATCATGGCATCGAAGCTCATGGAGTTTGTGATGTTTAATCAGTACATGGACATTTCTTCCAAAAGGGAGGCATTCCAGGTGTACCCGCTTGTATCGAGCATACCTCAATGATCTGGGAAGCTATCCAGAAAGCCAAGAGAAACCGGCTGAGTTTGTACGTCGTGTGGTTGGACCTAGCAAATGCATACGGGTCAGTACCACACCAGCTCTTATGGAAAACATTGGAGGCCCATCACGTTATTAACATCATTCAGGAATACTTTAACGGGTTCACGATGCGGTTTTTCACCAAGATAGTCACAGTACATTACAAGGTGGGTGCCTCTAGAGGTTGGTATAGCAATGGGGCGCACAATTTCTCCTTCCTTATTCGTACTGGCGATGCAGATCCTACTGAGGGAAGCCGGATCTCGTACTCCAGAGGCGCAAATTGGTAAAAGTGTGTACATGCCTCCAATAAAGGCATTCATAGACACACCACCCTGATCATGAACAGGAAGAAGGTTGTCCAAAATACCCTGGACAAATTGAACAACCTTCTAGAGTGGTGTCGAATGGCTTTTAAACCTGAGAAATCTAGAAGTCGCCCTAGTAGGGGGGAAAATTTGTGAGGACGTGTTCTTCAATGTGGCGGAACAGCGAATCCCTACAGTATCCGAGGAACCGGTGAAAAGCCTTGGAAGGGTTTTTGACAAATCTCTCACCGACAAGAGCATGCAGCACGCCATTCTCCAACAAACCATCAAGGGACTGCAGGCGATCGATTATCTAGGAAAGGAGGTAAAAAGTGGAACAGGACCGAGTCACGAAGGCAGGGTAAGTGGACAACGTGGTAAGACGTGATGCAACGATCCCTTACCTGGAGCGACATGTGGAAGATGTCCCCGCTCCGACTTGCCTACGCCATAAGGTCAGTGTACGACCAGTTGCCCTCCAGGGACAATTTGCAGAAGTAGGGTCTGGTGGAAGACATCGAATGCCGGCTCTGCCGCGCTACTGAGGCGCTGCATCACGTGCTCAGCAATTGCACGTATGCCCTTGCCAATGGTCGGTAGACATAACCGGGTCTTTCGAGAAGTGTGTGAAGCTTCAAACGCAGCCGTCTCCAAAGCAAACTCGAGTACGATCGCAAATCAGCGAAAGATTTACTTCTTGCGCGAGGGCTTCGCACACCTCTGCAAAAAAAGATGTTAAACCCCCAAGCGAGACATTCTTGCAGAGGCAAACTGGATCGTCGCAGCCAACTACCCCAGGTGCTGATAGAAAGTGGCAAGAGATCTTTCTATCTAAGGCTGCCGCTACAAAGAAATCATAAGGCCCAGTGGTGCTTGTATCGCCGTCGACGGATGCCATCATTCTGGTAGAGCTGACGGTTCCGTGGGAAGACAGGCCACAATTCAGCAATGCGCTCAAAGCAGATAAGTTTGCAGTTCTAACGATGGACCTGGAAGCAAGAGGGTACCGTACAGACCTCTACCCCACCGAGATTGGCGCAAGATGCGTGGTCGGCAAGTCGACTTACGCTTTCCTCACTAAGATTGGATTGTCAAGCTGGGAGAGAACAAATGCTATGACTAGAATGTCTGAGGCCGCTGAAGCGCCTTCATTCTGGATCTGACACATGAGGAGCCAGAAGAAGTTTTAAGAGGCCACTACAGGAAACCGTGGATAACAGTCGGTCTCCGGTATGAATGATCCACCGAACGACGAGGCCAAACCATTGGCCGAGAGACGCGGTGTTGTCGGGAGAAATGGGCCGACCGCGGACTCGCGAAGCAACATGAACTGTGGTCCAAACCTCGGCTTCGAAAAGGCCCGCGGTCGAGTCCCGATCTTTCTATCTCCGACTGCCGCTACAAAGAAATCATAAGGCTCAGTTTGCATATATTAAAAATGTGAAGCCTTAATGTGAAGTGTCAAGTGTGCGGTGTGAAGAAGCCACTGAGAGCTTTCATGATCGCTGTAGGCAAACTGGGGTGGAGGCGATCGATATAACAAGGCCAATGAGAGCCACGCATAGTCGAAGTTTGCAGGTGACAAAAACAGACAGCATGCGACATGAAGGAGCCATGGAGAGCTTTCGCAGTCGCTCCAGTCCAGGCAGCAGTGACCGGCATAACAAGGGCAACGAGTGCTTCTCAAAGCCGGCGGTAAGAGTTGGGTCCACCAAACCTACAGGGACATCCGGCTGATCACCGGATGCGGCCCGCCTCCAGAAAACGCAAGGAGACTCAAAAGGTCGAAACGTTTGAAGACGGGGGAAACTCCTCTGAGGATCCCTGTCGGAGCTCCAAGGCGGAGTATTAAATAAGTAATTTAAAACAATATACTTGAAACGTCGTTGTTCTGGTTTTCTGCATTGTAATTGTATAGGAGCTGCGAAGGTCAAACGTTATGTTTTGAATAAATATCGTATAAAGTCACAAAAAACTTTTAAATAAAGTGAATGGAGAAATATTAAATGATTCATTCCATAAACTTATTTTTCGTAAAATATGCTAACTTGAATTGCCTAAAGTTGGATTTATTTCTCTCTTGAAAGGGATTTTAAAGAATTGAATTTGAAGAATCTTTATTTATTTGATTAAAGTCCGTTGCATAACTAGGATGATTTGGACTGAATTTGAAGAACCTCTCTGCCTATAAGATCTTATATATATCTTATATAAGGCAATCGCTGTATCTCGCGTCATCCTTGTCTCATTGTTGTGAATGAATCACATTGACATAATTAATTATTGTTATCCAATTGCAACTTAACTCTAATATCATTTTAGGACTTCATGGCCAAATATCTATTGCTAAAATATTTTATTATTAAAAATACTTTTAACCATTAAAAATAATTTATAATTATAAAAATAATTTATAATTATATTATTAAAAATACTTTTAACTATTAAAAATAATAAAATATTTTAGTCAGAATACATTTTTAAAATTAAATTGTTTATTTTCAGATACATTTTTATTAAATGTTTATTTCCTTGTTTTTGTCTCTAGGGTTTTGTTACTGGAGTAATCGCAGTTTAATATCTATACAGACATTCATTTTAAAGCAAAGTGTTAAGTCAGCCAGCAGTCTTTCCAAGGTTGGAAGCTTGAGCAATCTTAGTCTCTCCATATATGGATACGATGCCACGGATGGAACTGACTTAGTGTATTGCCTTCGAACACTTTCTATTTTGTCGATTGAATTAATATCAACAATTAATTTCACTAGTGGTGCACCTTATATTAAAGCCAGTTTTTTTTTTTCAAATTCGTTTTTTGCCTTCATTACTGCCTCTTTTAAATGCCCATGATTTTCATCATAAAAGGCCCATTCTAAAACGTCGAATTTGAGCAGTGAAAGGATAAAAACTCGTTGGCAAGTTCCTAAAAACGAGAACGTTGGTATTAAAAATGGTTGATGCGGATGATGTGCCACTACACCTTTTAAAAACCTCAACTCGTAACTTTAGGCTTTGACTTCCGATGGCAGTGGTCTTGGAGAAGAGGATGGGGATGATGGTTATAATGATTATGAAGGTTCTTCTGAAGGATCTGGTGGTTCGTTTATTCTAACTATTAATTATCTTTTTTTTTTAGCAAAGATTACTTACTTTATGACTTAAGGTTGCCATTGATTTTTGCTAATATTAGAGTTAAATAACTCAATTACAATTCTCTTTTTATTTAAGAACTTCCTAGTAAGAAGATAATTGTTAATGAAAAGTCTTCATGTCTAAAACTATTGGAGACAGCCAGTTTTCACAAAATGGTTGGAGCTTTTGTACCCAGATGTTCCTTTGATGGGGCCTTTGAACCTCTTCAATGTCATGGAGTCACAGGCGAATGCTGGTGCTCAGATAAGGAGGGTCGAAAAATTCCAGGAACGATTAAGAAAGAACCTGACATGCCAAAATGTGACAACCTTGCCAAAGGCAGAGGTGATAATGTCAAGCATTTCTTCAAATCCATTGTTTCAATAACTTGTACTGATAAAGGTCTTTCTAATAATTATTTAGTTAGTGAAGGTAGTAAGAAATCAAGAGGCAATCACAAGAGTCATTCGAGGACGACAAAGGTTAATAAAATCTTCTTTGAGGTGCAGACGAACTCTGAATTACCTCATAGAGTTACTGCTGGCACCTCAAAGGAAAGCATTGTAGTGGATAACATCGCAGTCAATGAAAACTCTGAAGTCCTCGTACCATACAGTGAGTGGATTGAAAAATATAAATTTTGTCATTCTATAAAGGAACTTTTTTATGTCATCACATTGTAGAAACATTGAACAATGCTGGAGGTGAGACAAGGAAATATTTTAGGAAGAACAAGGATTCCAATGGCGTATTGCCCTATTATGAACACGAGAGTGATTCTTACGGAAAATATCAAATGTCGGCCTCGCGGACGGCTCTGATGATGACTCAGCCCGGGGTTTTGGCAGGGATAGTCTGTGCGGGGGTGGTGTTGGTCTTGTGCTTTGTAACCTTCGTCACCTTCATTGCATACAGATTCAGGCGTAGGTCGTACTACCAAGCCGAGGAGAAATCCAAGACGCCTCCGATGGCGGGAGGTTACGTCGCCGGTAGCGGTTATGGCGAAATATACGGCGACGGGTTCAGGTATTCTCCAGCCAAATATCAAACCCCAACAAAGATTCCTCTTTGGTCAGGCATCGATACCAATGGTAGTCTCAGTTACTCTATGAGGCACGACAGAGAGCTGTATGGCTAGAAGACCGACGTTCGACCAGCGTTTTGTAGATCGGTGTGTTTCTAGTCGTGGCACCTATTATTGAGCCGTTATTTTTTATCATGCATCGGTCTTGCTCTTGAGACCTGAAAGCTTTTATTTTGACATATTCCTGCAATACGTTGCCCATCGAAACGAAATGCAATACTTTTATGAGGAGTGTTGTTTTTTAATCGGATGATATTTTTAGATACAGCAAACATTTTTGTGTGTGACGAAGAATCTCAGTAGATGGTGTTTTAGATTAATTATTGTTGTTCTTGTTGTGTTACGGTTGTATTCCTCTATGCCTTCGTGGTGAGCAAGTTTTGATTGCAGAGCATTCCTCAGCAAAATTTCATAAATTCTTTCCTATAACAGG
Organism: Whitmania pigra; assembly: GCA_021613335.1. Classification (NCBI taxonomy): domain Eukaryota; kingdom Metazoa; phylum Annelida; class Clitellata; order Hirudinida; family Haemopidae; genus Whitmania; species Whitmania pigra. Next base: position 559,114 of record JAJTWR010000386.1, on the reverse strand, counting down.
TTTCAAGTTTTTTCTGTCATTTAATACAAAATAACTTGAGTTATGCTATTTGTTTTGGGGTAAATCTATTGGCATTTACTAAAGTTTAGTAATCTTTACCTTTTTTCATGATTGATTTAAATCATTTAAATTGTTATTTCCATGGCATTTTTTAAAATTCATTCATAATTCAAGGCAATGCAAATTGTGGTTGCTCAAAGGTTTGTGCATTCCTATGCATCTTGTTTTGTTTTTCCAATTTCCTGCATGGTTTTGCTTGGATGGCCATGATGAGATTTTGTCATCTAACTCATCTTAATTCATCCAGTAACTTTTTTGAAAGTTCACTTTTAAGCTGCAAAGTCGTATCTTCCAATGATTAATATCCTAGCAGCTGTTTTAATACTCTGTCGACCATTTGGTTGGTGTGCGACCAGCCCCATATCATGTTTGATGCATTTTATAACTCATTGTCAACATAACGCCACTGAGTTCGTTCGATGTCAGTTTGACTCCGAATGATAAGCAGAATTTTATTCATGCAATTGCTCAAAAAGTTTGTATTCAAAATAACTTTGGAAAGTGTGTTCATGTTTTTTTAAGTGTCTGCATAGTTATCCACCAGCTCGTTTTCCATCATCATCAAAAACAAAATCATGGAGAAAACAGCTCTTGGTGAGATTGTTAATTAAAAAAAAAATTATTGTCAGAGATCCATTCACTTTTTTTATTGTCCTCTGGAAAAATTACTTCACATATTCAGCAATGAGTTGTACAAATCCAATAGGGCCAGTATGTGTTCTCTCTGGAAATACGTTCTCTAATGAGTGATTCTGTCATCAATGTAGAATTATGTTAGTTACTTTACCCCATGTGATAGTATTGGGAATGGAGATGGTTTGTCTGAGCCTTTTGCACCTCCTATCCATAAGGTTATCTTACGACTATCCTCATCACCATTGTCTATTGTTGAACAAATACCATTCTTGAACGAGCAGAAAGACATGGCAACCTAAAGGTTGAATAAAATGGTATTTGGAAATTTGTTTAAAAAATACATAAGTGGCCCATTGAAATGTAATCACAAAAAACATGTTTACATGTCGTTGTATTGAAAAGTTACTAGTGGTACACTTAAATGCTAATTTTAAATTCATCAATCTCTTACATTAGTATCTTCATTCAGTGCATATATGCCATGCTTGTGAATGGCCAGGATGCATTCACTTGTCGTGTTTTCACTGGTGAAATACTGTATCAGAAAAGGAGAATATATTAAAAGTGCATCATAAATGTTGCTTAACTGCACTTTGGCCTGGAAGAAGGACGAACCAAACATCGGCCATTTTGACAATGTTTCTGTTTCGAATTAAAATGTAATTAAGCGATTATTTTTAAGTGAGAAATATTTCACAGTCTTGAACGCAGATAATACCTAGGAAAAGAATCTTCTTATCGTCAGGCTTCAAATTCTGAAGTGCAATGCACTGATTAAGCACCAGAGGACACAGATAATCCAAATCGACCATGGACCAGATATTTCCTGGTAGATATTTTTCCACTCCCTCTCCAATAAAAAATTAATGAAAAATAAGGAAAGATCATGGATGCTGACTCAAACACTGTTGAGCTGGGATTTTCAATCTGAAACTGCAGAGCCACAAGGATTGAGCCCCGTCAAAACAGTCCCGACAAAACAGCCCCGTCAATATAGCCCGGTGACAAAATAGCCCCGTCAAAGCAGCCCCGTCAAAATAGAGGTAGAATTGGTTCTTTGTGGATTTGTTACATGTCCACATGACGTGATGATAAGGTGAAGATAATTTATATTAAATACAAACTTGAAAAGTCCACGTAAAGTGAGGAAGTAGCCGGAATCTTAATAATATTTTAGACGATAAATCTTCAAACCACTAATTTCGAATTAAATTTGGAACCAGTTATTGGTTAATTTATTCAACTCACAAAACTTTTGTAAATACCGTATTTTCACGAAATAAACACGCAGACAAATTTAACACGCGGACGAATATAACACGCAATTTTTCCAATTTATGTAAAAAATCACTTATAAAACACGCAAACGATTATAACACGCACCAATAGACGCCTTTTTTTCTTTTGGCTAAAATAATTTAACATTTAAATTAAAATTATATATATTAAATTATTAAATTGAAGCAGTTTTTAATATATAAAACAATCAAATATAAAAATAGTAAAAAAATCTTCCGTTGGCTGAGCGGCCGATGCTTGAAGGGATAAATACAGTGATATATAGATAGAAGTGCTCTTGATTGAAATATAAGTCAAAATCATCTTAGTCATGCAACGGACGTTAAGAAAGTGGCTGATAAACGTAACTCGTACACTGTTGCCTACAAGCTTCAAGTCATTTCTAGAGCAAAAGGCAAAGGTAACAGAGCAGCTGCTCGGGAGTTCAACGTTAATTCCAATTCCACGCTGCAAAGAGTCCGCTTAACAAGTCTCTGTGTCCCATAACTCCCTAAATATGGAAATCACATATTTTAAATGTACAAATCTTAAGAGACATTTTTGAATATTTGAGATCAATTCTTGGAGTAGATGATGAAGTAAATCAGATGCATCATGCTGTGAGACACAGCTTCAATGGAAAGTATAGCATTGTTGAGGTCCAAACCGTACATCAATTATAACATGAAATTTCATGAGATTTCAAGGTTAAAGTCTCCCTTTCAAGAACCATAAATGGATCATTGATCTGAGCATGAAATTCAGCTCTTGTACAATAACCTTTATAATTGCATTGAAAGAAACAACTTTTTTTTTTTAAATAAATTGAGATCAATTCTTGAAGCAAATACTGAAGTTATGCATTTGTACCATGCTCTGGGACACAGCTTCACTGTGAAAGTATGGCATTGTTGAGGTTCAAACAGTGCATCAACTATAACATAAAAGTGTGGCCAAAAGCTGCATATTATTTATACCATCCAATGGGTTTTTCTCTTATAGCAATGTAGAAAATCAAGGGACTCATCACCAGAAAAAGCCAAAGCAATTGTGGTAATTCATTACAATTACCAATTTGAATCTTCATAATGAGTTCCAAAAGAATGGGCTAAGACTTCTACTTTGTTTTCCAATAAAGACTGCAAAAGACTGATAACTGACCAACTATTACCAAGATTGTAACTATTTTGTTCCATGCTTTTGAGAAGTGTTCAAAGAATTTTTATAGCAAGACCATTAAGAGATTGAAGACATTTGCTACAATAAGTCCATGCATGTGATGTTTGATTATTAAAATATTAAACAGCACCAACCAAAGCTGTCTGAACCACCAGTGCTGAAAAAAACATTGTCACACAAACTGAAAACATTAGCTCCGATTATAATTATGAGTAACAAAGAGTTGAAAAATTATGATGAAAATTCATAAAATAGTACAACACCCTACAAGTTTCCTATAGTTACCATCAATTAATTTATGTTAAATTCAAGTTGACGTCATAAATTCGAGAGCTGGACAATGCAATGATTAGCGTGAACGTTTTGTCACATGCTTCTGTAAGCATATATCGAAAGTTCTTAATGCAATGCACTAACGCCCAATCAATTATAAACTATTTAAAATTAAAAATATAGTCCAAAGCTTTTACAAAAACAATCAACAGTCTGTGCTATCATTTAAATGTTTTTATTTTTTGTTGGTCGAAAATCAAATTCATGTAAATTTAATCTAGTATAACACGCATACGATTATAACACGCATAGGGGGTGCGTGGTAAGTAAAATCGAACATAACACGCGTGTAATATGGGTGAAAATACGGTACATTGACGGGGCTATTTTGTCGCCGGGCTATATTGACGGAGCTGTTTTGTCGGGGCTGTTTGGACGGGGCTATTTTGTGTTGGGCTATTTTGACGCCGGGATGTTTTGACGGGGCTATTTTGTCGCCGGGCTGTTATGACGGGTCACCATTTACATCAAATGTTCAAGATTTTAACATTCAAAATATGTTATTTCCGTATTAAGCAGTTACGTGATTTCCGAGACATGTTAAGCGGATGTCATGGCAACTTCCATCGAGACTTTGAGGCTTCGGGACTTAACGTTCATATAATCAAATAAACAGATTTGGACGTTTTATTATAAAAAAAAAAGAGAGAATATTTTAGCGCAATAATCTTGAAAATGATGACTAAACGATATGAGTTTTTCAATATCTTTAAACATTTATAAAAAAAAATTTACATGGCTCGATGTTATAATATTTTCCAAATTATTGCCTTCGCGGATAATTTTGGGTTGTTGGTTTGTAAATACGTAATGGTAAGAAATTAGATTAATAATTTAATAAAGATGATCTTTTCATTTTTAACTTTGCCAAACTGCTAATTATTACCACACACGTCAAATGACATGTACTTTTGTGGTTCATTTGTAATCATTTTTTAACTATTTGCGCTTGAGTTGACAGTGGATGAGCTATTAATCAGCAATTAACTTCTAAGACGAAATAAAAATTAGAATCTAATACACAGATGATCTGAAGAACATCGATCATTACCATGCATTGTTATTATTATTATTATTATTATTATCATTATTAATAACAATAATAATATTATAATATTAATATATTATATAATATATAATAATAATATTATTATTATTATTATTATTACTCATCATTATCATCATCAGCAGCAGCAACATCCACGAGGAAAGATGGGAGGAAGAGTATAAAAGGAGGATGCGGAGACTGCCTAGGAAGGAATGCTTGAAAGAAAGAAAAATTGGAATTGTGTTTATTATGTTAATTAGCCGTAACATGTAATAATCAGTAGCTAGTTACCTGATTAAATTGATAATTATGTTAATGAGGGAATGTTAAAATATTACGTCGATTAAAACTCAACGGCATGTTAGAGCAAGCAAGAAATTAGTTTTCAAAAATAATTAACTATTAAAAGTAATAAGCCATTTGAATTCAATTTTGACTACATCGTCATTACATAATTACCCGAATAGAGCTTATTATTATATACATAACGAATAATTAAAAATATTATTATTAATACGAGCATTAAACTGAAATTCATGTCACATGCTTGAATCTCACCTGGAAGAAAAAATAAGATAAACATTCTGAAAGAATTTACGAGCACAAGTCACACAAACAAGATGGAAGGAATGAAGAGAAACTATAAATGAATTAATAATAATAATACTAATAATAAAATATTAAGTATAATAATAATAATAATAAAATTCGAAGTTTGATTTGAATTGATTTCCGAGATCGAGACATCACAAGCATGTTCTATGTGGCCATCACTGTTTGGATTAAACTCACATCCATCCTACAAGTGTGCAACGCTCAACAAAGGAGGTGGGTGATGATAACGATGATGATGACGATGATGATGGTGATGATGACGATGATGATGATGATGATGATGATGATGATGATGATGATGATGATGATGATGGATGATGATGATGATGATGATGATGATGATGATGCTGATGATGATGATGATTGATGATGATGATGATGATGATGATGATGATGATGATGATGGATGATGATGATGATGGTGATGATGATGATGATGATGATGATGATGATGATGATGATGATGATGATGATGATGATGATGATGATGATGATGATGATGATGATGATGATGATGATGATGATGATGATTGATGATGATGATGATGATGATGGTGATGACGATGACGATGATGATGCTTTATTTTATGCTTTCCATTCGCATTAACTGTAGATATCATGCTAAAACATAGTAATGTTATTAATACCAGTCCATGTTACTAATACAAAAAAGTAGATGTGTATATTAATATTTAGTATCAGATAGCATCGATTATTAATTTGCAATGTTTATTTATAAGTTTATTATTTAATCAATATAGTAATCATTATTGTATTATTTACATTTTTTGAAGCAATAAATATTATCGTCATATTCAGTAAATTTATCATTAATATTTCTTGTGTAATTATGCGAGTCATCCTTGCATAAGCGTGCTTAAACATCGGCCATGCATCATTTATATAGCGCTCATAAAACCGGAGTGTCCATTGGTATGGTTATTAGTAGAAGAGGGTTGGGAGCAACGCCCTAAACTTGGTACCCTCAAGGGTTTTGTAGGGTCTTTCCAAATATACCTAATCTTGAACTGGATGTCGGTCGTAAATTGTTCCTATTGGCTGGACGAATGAGCTAATAATGGAAGTGAATGGCATTCATTTGGAGGCAATTTGTTTATTTTTAGTCAACTGTTGACTGTCCGTGTTTGGATGCGTACGTGTGATCTGTGTTGGTTTTGGTTTCATGGTAATGATTTCATTTATTTATTTATTCATCCATTCATTCATTCATTCGTTCGTTTGTTCGTTCATTCGTTAGTTAATTAATTATTTAATTAATCCAGCATTTATTCACTCGTGCAAATTATGCACTGAAGATTAACATTGAATTGTCACCAATGAACAGTCACAGAGTTCGAATTCTGCTTCAAAAGGTTAAAAGTCAAAGATGGTGATGATAATGGTGATGATTTTAGGAGTTTAAGCTGTGATAGAGTTTTATTTATGTTTACGTTTTTAAGTAATT
>JAJTWR010000386.1:522500-550000 GCA_021613335.1 Whitmania pigra | reverse complement strand
TCCGTCAAAAGACGTCACTAATTCACCGGCACAAAGGCCGCTTGGCTTGATGTCATACTCGCACTTGTCGCGAACCTGCTTGTATGGGATTTTTCCCGGGAGATAAATAAGGAGCATTAGGACATTAACAAGTAATCACATGACTTCGGGGCATTAACTCTTCGCATGTGGGTGGTCTTGCATGAGATGTTTATCGGCACTGTGATAATTATAATAATAACATTTTATTATTATTATTACTATTTATTATTATTATTATTATATTATTATTATTATTATTATTATATTATTATTATTATTATTATTATTATTATTATTATCGTCATTATTTATTATTATTATTTACATTGTTGTTATTGTTGTAGCCAGATTAATATGCAAACGAGTAAATGCGATTTTATGGCGGCGAAAGAGAGTGGATGTTTTTTTAAAGCAACACCCAGCCTCGGATGAGCTCATAAATATTCATTAGGGTTATTCAGACAAAAATGAAGGTTAGAAGTTTTTCCCCGAACTGCTACAACTCGGGTGTTGATGTGTTGAAGAAGATATCGAATATAATTATTTGTTAAGATATATTCAATATATAATATATTGTTGGTACTTTAAAAGTCGAGATGCTTTTAAAACACTGGAGCGTCTTATGTGTGGGGAAATGATGGCATCATTTATTGAATGATCAAAATAATAATAATAAAAAAATAATACCGTATTTTCACGAAATAAACACGCAGACGAATTTAACACGCAGACGAATATAACACGCAATTTTTCCAATTTATGTAAAAAATCACTTATAAAACACGCAAACGATTATAACACGCACCAATAGACGCCTTTTTTTCTTTTGGCTAAAATAATTTAACATTTAAATTAAAATTATATTAAATTGAAGCAGTTTCTAATACATAAAACAATTAAATATAAAAGTTGTAAAAAAAATCTTCCGTTGGCTGAGCGGCCGATGCTTGAAGTGATAAATACAGTGATATATAGATAGAAGTGCTCTTGATTGAAATATAAGTCAAAATCATCTTAGTCATGCAACGGACTATAATCAAATAAATAAATAGATTGAAATATCAACGTCGTTAAGAAAGTGGCTGATAAACGTAACTCGTACACTGTTGCCTACAAGCTTCAAGTCATTTCTAGAGCAAAAGACAAAGGTAACAGAGCAGCTGCTCGGGAGTTCAACGTTAATGAAGTGTCGGTTCGCGAATGGAGAAGGAAGGAATGATTGCTTGAAAAACTGAACCTGAGAAAACGTGCATGCCTTGGCCAAAATGGGAAATGGCCAAAGTTAGAGTCTGATGTAAAGCTATGGGTCTTGGAACAAAAGAAGAGATAGCTTTTGACATTCCCGCTAATGAAAGCATCTGGCGCCAGAACTGTGGCAATAACAACAAGTGGTTACGAACGGACATGTTTCACAGTCATACTTGGATGCTCTGCGGCTGGCACCAAGTCAAAATCAATATTGATTTTCAAGAGACAATGCGAAAAATTTTCAGCATGAAGCTCTGGATTCAGAAATGTTCTCAAAAGAGGGGATTCTTTTAGTGCTCGCAGTTGATCATGGATGCAATGACTGCTCATAAAGAGGAGTCAGTTAAAAAGATGCTCAACTTAAGCGGATGTCACATTGCAATCATCCCGGGTGGTCTATCATCCAAACTGCAACTACAAATTGTTGAGAAATTGACAGATATGAGAGGGAGGAATGAATGCAGAATGGCACATACACTCACACACCGTCTGGACGAGACAGGAAGGCCTTGTATTCCGAGATATGCACGTGGGTTGCACGAGTATGGGACAAAGTGTCTCCTGATTTGATTCTGAGTGGCTTTAGAAATGCTGGCATTAAGTCTACAGGAAAGGAGTAAAGTGACCACCCGGACTTTGAACTAGCCTGCGATCCGGCAAGAGCCGAAAATGAATATGAAGACTGTTCGACTTTTGACGGATTTGAAGGCTTAGCTGATGATGAGGAATAATTATTGGTCTTATGATTGATTTTTTGAATGTCTGTTAATAAATTGTTTAAAAACTTCAAAGAACTGGTTAACGATTCATGATCTCGCTGCAATTGACCAAAATTGGTCACGAGTCGTTTCGATATTGCGTTCTCTCTTCAATTCTTCCTCGAAACTATTTTTATCTTAAGATTTGCATCAACTTCCTACTTTGGAATGCATATTGTTTATGCATAATAATTTGTAAGACAAAAGTGAAGCAATACTTCAAAGGACGGTAACGAACTCGTTAACCAATACCACACTGCAAAGAGTCCGCTTAACAAGTCTCTGTGTCCCATAACTCCCTAAATATGGAAATCACATATTTTAAATGTACAAATCTTAAGAGACATTTTTGAATATTTGAGATCAATTCTTGGAGTAGATGATGAAGTAAATCAGATGCATCATGCTGTGAGACACAGCTTCAATGGAAAGTATAGCATTGTTGAGGTCCAAACCATACATCAATTATAACATAAAATTTCATGAGATTTCAAGGTTAAAGTCTCCCCTTCAAGAACCATAAATGGATCATTGATCTGAGCCTGAAATGCAGCTCATGTACGATAACCTTTATAATTGCATTGAAAGAAACAACGTTTTTTTTAAATAAATTGAGATCAATTCTTGAAGCAAATACTGAAGTTATGCATTTGTACCATGCTCTGTTACACAGCTTCACTGTGAAGGTATGGCATTGTTGAGGTTCAAACAGTGCATCAACTATAACATAAAAGTGTGGCCAAAAGCTGCATATAATTTATACCATCCAATGGGTTTCATGAATTTCTCTTATAGCAATGTAGAAAATCAAGGGACTCATCACCAGAAAAAACCAAAGCAGTGGTGGTAATTCATTACAATTACCAATTTGAATCTTCATAATGAGTTCCAAAAGAATGGGCTAAGACTTCTACTTTGTTTTCCAATAAAGACTGCAAAAGACTGATAACTGACCAACTATTACCAAGATTGTAACTATTTTGTTCCATGCTTTTGAGAAGTGTTCAAAGAATTTTTATAGCAAGACCATTAAGAGATTGAAGTCATTTGCTACAATAAGTCAATGCATGTTTGACTATTACAATATTAAACAGCACCAACCAAAGCTGTCTGAACCACCAGTGCTGAAAAAAACATTGTCACTCAAACTGAAAACATTAGCTCCGATTATAATTATGAGTAACAAAGAGTTGAAAAATTATGATGAAAATTCATAAAATAGTACAACACCCTACAAGTTTCCTATAGTTACCATCAATTAATTTATGTTAAATTCAAGTTGACGTCATAAATTCGAGAGCTGGACAAAGCAATGATTTGCGTGAATGTTCTTTATGCAATGCACTAACGCCCAATCAATTATAAACTATTTAAAATTAAAAATATAGTCTAAAGCTTTTGCAAAAACAATCAACAGCCTGTGCTATCATTTAAATTTTTTTATTTTTTGTTGGTCGGAAATCACATTTATGTAAATTTAATCTTGCATAACACGCATACGATTATAGCACGCATAGGGGGTGCGTGGTAAGTAAAATCGAACATAACACGCGTGTAATATGGGTGAAAATACGGTAATAATGGATGGATGGATGGATGGATGGATGGATGGATGGGTGGATGGATGGATGGATGGATGGATGGATGGATGGATGGATGGATGGATGGATGGGTGGATGGATGGATGGATGAATAAATGAATGGATGGATTGGAAGACTGCTAGAAGAATGGCTGAAAGGGTTGACATATGGTGGGACGGGCAGCAGATGTATCGTTTTACATTTAAATTAAATAAATATCGAAATCCTAATTTATTGATTTTTTATTTCCATTAAAAGTGGATTTAAGAAAATTTATTAAATAATTGCCATATGTTACCATAAAAGATTTTATCTTATTTGAAAAGGTCAGCTGTTATTTATTAATCAATATTAAATCTTAAATTTTAATTATTGAATGTTGGATTGAAGGAAAAACTAGACTATGAATGTTTTTTTTTTTTTTTTTTTTTTTATTTAAAGACACGAACGAAGAGCCGAAGCCTCTAACACGATCGAAAAATAAACTTAAACGCGAAAACTAAGTTCATCATCGCTCGGGCAGATCTAGTCTGAGAAATCGAAAGCGAGGAGAAAAAGTTTAATAGGAGGTAATAAATTTTCAAAGTTCTTGGAATCTGAGGTAGGGATTAAGATTTAGTTTACAGATTTCAGAATTAAATCGGTTTGTTGTTGAGGAATTGACGATATGAGCTGGCAGAGAGTTCCAGGATCGGACAATGCGGTTAGAGAAAAAGTGTTTGGATATTTCACATCGGGATTTTCTTGTCCTGAGTTTGTGGTTATGGCCTCTGGTCCTAGTGTAAGTTGATCTAATAAGAGTAGTGGAAATGTTGCTGTGGATAAAGCCATTTTGTAGCTTGTAACAGAGAGTGAGATCGGCCAGTAGTCGACGCTTTTCCAATGTTGGTAGTTTAAGTGTCTTTAGTCTTTGTAGATATGGATACTGGGCAAGTGTGGAAATGGCTTTTGTGTACCTTTTTTGAATTTTCTCTATTCTGTCAATGAGTAGTTTTTTATGAGGATTCCAAACGGGAGAGCTGTATTCCAATATTGGTCTAACGTAAGTACAAAATGCTTTTTTCAGGATATCTGGGTCTCTAGAGGAAAAAGATGCAAGAATCAATTTGGATATTATGGCTGCTTTCCTGGTGATGTTGTCGATGTGATGGACGAATTTGAGGGAGGAATCAATAAGCACTCCCAGATCTCGGATCGTGCCAACTCTCGACAGTCTGTGGTTATTGATCCAAAATTCACATGGGTTGAAATTTTTGTTGTAACCAATCAGCGAGAGTATCTGACATTTGTCGGGAGCAAGCTGTAATTGCCATTTCTCACTCCATTCTACTATTTTGTCAAGAGATCGTTGCAACTGGAGAGAAGAAGTGTTGTAAAGTTTTACATCGTCAGCAAAGAGCTTACAAATGGTGTCGGAGCTTTTGAATATTTCGGGTAGGTCGTTTATAAATAGCAAAAATAAGGTTGGCCCGAGAACACTCCCCTGAGGAACTCCGCTAGTGACAGCAACCTCTTCTGAGATACATCCATTGATGCTCACTTTCTGTGACCTCAAGTATAGAAAATCCTCAAGCCATCCTTTCATATTGTCACTTACACCATATGTGCATATTTTGAGCATTAGTTTTGTGTGAGAGACAGAGTCAAAGGCCTTACGGAAGTCCAAGTAAATGATGTCTAAATTTTGCTTGTCTTGTATGGCGTCTGTCCATCTTTGAGTGCATTCGAGGATATTTGTGGTGGTTGAACGAGCCGGAATAAAGCCATGTTGGCTACAGTCGATAAGCTTATGGTTCAAAAGGTATTGCATTAGGGATTTATTGATGATTCTTTCCATAGCTCTGCAACATGTTGATGTAATAGATATTGGTCTGTAGTTTTCAGGAGAAGTGGTGGGACCTTTCTTGTGGATGGGTGTTACCAGGACGACTTTCCAGTCCTGGGGCAATTTATGATCTTTGTAGAATGCGTCGAAAAGGTGGGATAGTGGAACAGCTAGTGCAGATGCACATTTTTTCAAGAATATGTTTGGAATATACCGGCTGACAACGATGATTTGAGACCAAGAAGCGTCGAGTAGACTATATATGGTGTGAACTGAATGTCCGGCATTACAGTAGCAGTTTTCAAGAAAGTTCCAGGTTTGTTCCCGTCGTCAATGGTGAAGACTGATGAGAAGTAGTTGTTGAAGGCGTTGGCGATCACCGCCGGTTCTCGTGTCAGGGTGCCATCAGAGAGAGCAATCTCTGAAATTCCAGACCTCATGTGCATTTTTTTGTTAGCGTACTTGTAGAGTTGGCCAATATTCTTGCTGTTGAGTAGTTGAAGTTCCTGAGATTGGTGGTAAGTCTTTATTGAAGTCTTATAAAAGTCTTTATTATTTTCTCAAGATCGGATTATTTTGTCGGGATCATATGTTGATTTTTGGAACTCAATATAATAACATTAAGGAATGTATTAAAAATATAATAATAAAAATCTAAAGGTTTTTTTTACTTGTATTTCATTTTCCAGTTTCCTTCTGAATATCATTTCATCAGGAATTGATATTTCTATGATTAGGTTTAATCGCAATTATTTCTTACTGATGAATATTATATAATTATATTATAATATTATATCTGGTATTTTAAGTTTTGAGACTTTAAACCAAGCCCATTCCCTTCATGTATCAGATTATGATTCCAATATTATGATGCCTATTATCTAACAAATATATTTTTTCCAAAGCATTTATTGAGAAACTTAGAGACTATTTGTAATTGAAAAATAAGTTAAACGATTGCTCATAAATTTTGAAATAAATTTCGAGCAAATATGTATTCAGATATTAGTGTTGAATTTGTTCAAAAAAAGCTCTGATTTTGTTCACATCCCCTTCTTTGTTTCGCAATGATCCGCAAATTGACGAAACAACGGGAGTCTCAAGTTCCATTAAGTCCTCCAAAAGACTTCGAAGAAAGAATTAAAGATTTGATATTTCTATGATTAGGTTTTTATAATACGAACGAGTTTGGTTGATTATGATTCCAATAAAGTGATACAATGCATTTATCTAACAAATTAATTGTTTCCAAAGCATTTATTGTGTAACTTAGAGAGTGTTTGTAATTGAGAAATAAATTAAATGATTGCTTATCAATTTTGAAATCAAATTCAAACAAATATATATTCAGATATTTGTGTTAAATTGGTTCAAAAGAAGCTCAGATTACGTTTGAAATCCTTTCTTTGTTTCGCAATGATAAGCAAATTGACGAAAACTCGGGAGAACGGAATTCCTTGAACTTTATATTCCATATGGAGCAAAGACTTCAAAGAATTAAGTAAAATGGTAATTAAAGATGCTTTTAAATGTTTTTAAAACATCTTAAAATGGTTTTAACGGAAAGTTAATAAGTTATTTACGAAAGTGATTAAAACCTACCGCATACTCCTCTTTTGCATGCAAAGTTTCTAGTGCAATCGGATTTCTAGAAGCATTTTTTCGTAATTGACAAAACATTGTGTGAATATAATCAAATAGTTCTCGTGACTGATCAAAAACATAGTAGAAATGCGAGTGTTTTAAAAAATTTTAAACTTGCTTGCTTGCATGACCTTACTCCATCGCATTCCATGCCTGGCAGAAATTCAAGTTTTAATAAAATTCATTGAGATATAATAAGTAATTTAACATTTAAAATGAAATATTGAAATTGAATTATTTATCAATAACCAACCCACGAAGAAGACAATCATCGTCAGCGTTATCACAAGCAGGAGGAACGAATGGATGTTCATTTTGCAGATGTTGTAGGTGCTGAATACGTTGCAAACGAACTTCTTTTATATCGTTTTATTGCAATACGAATGTACAAAATATATATCAACACTAAACATCTTTATGACCAGTAGGAGCCTAAATTTTAACGTTTTAGACAAGTTGGAAGATACCACAAAGGGCCAATGCAGATGTTCTTGAAATGTTTAAGTCGAAAGTTGTAATTCATCTTCCATCAAAAACATCAATTATTAGCAGCTGTCATCTTGAACGTGGTCCATCAAAATGATTATAATAATAATAAACTTGAGGACATAGCAAAACAAATTGAGAGGGACGTATGGAATTAATCTTGTCTAAAACGTTAAAATTTAAGGTTATGTTGATCATAAATATGTCATGTGTTGATATATGTTTTGTACATTTGTATTGATATAAAAGAAATATATTTTGTAAATGTTGGCTTGGAAAAGAAGATAGCCTCAAAATTAAAATTTAAGATAATAAGGAGCAGTAGGACATTAACAAGTAATGACTTCAGGGCTTTACATATCTTTGCATGTGGGTGATCTTGCTTGAGATGTTTATTGTCTCTGTGATAATTATAGTAATAACATTTTATTATGATTATGATTATCATGATTATTATTATTATTATTATTATTATTATTATTATTATTATTATTATTATTATTATTATTATTATTATTATTATTATTATTATTATTATTATCATCATCATCATCATCATCATCATCATCATCATCATCGTCGTCATCATCATCATCATCATCATCATCATCTAGCACCTCTCGTTGCTCTTTCCTTCAATTTCGTTGTTGTATTTTTAAATTGATCTTCGTTATTGGCTTGAAAAAATACTGTAGATAGATTGATAGAGCTTCAGAATTATTGTTTCTTAATCAATAAAAACAGTTATAAGCAGCCATCATCACTAGAGAAATTACTCATACTGGGTAGCAGGTTAATAAGTCAACAAAATTTAAAAAAAAAAGGGATTTCCTTTTAAAGCATTACTGCCGAAGCTCAAAAAGAGTTTCAGCTACTTTAACCATCCCAAAAATAATTGCTATCCGACAAAGACTTCTAGATCACCAATCCAATAAAGTGACGAATTGCAAATATCTTTCAACTGAATTTATTTGTGAATCATTCATGACATTGCATATTGTAGGCTATTTGTAAATGACAAATGAATTAAGTAATTAACAATCAATTGTTACATCAATTATGTATGTTTAATTTGTTCAAGGAGAAGTTTTAATTTTATTCAAGTTCTTTTTGTTGAAATATGCATTGATCCACGAATGGGAGAAAATTCGATTGTCAGGAATTTCACAGCTTTATTTGGTATGTGACCTTCGCTACGAAGAAAGAATTATATTAATATATGAAAAGAATTCTTTTAACAAAATGTTTGAATGGTGTATTTATGATAGTAAAAAACTTACTGCATTCTCCTTTTACGCAACTACTGAGTCTAGCACACTCTATGTTCTAAGAGAACAATTTTTTAATTGTCAACAAAATTTGTAAAGATGCATGGTCCCCCAAAAAAGGAATCCGACTACATTAAGATATTCAAAACTTACATATTTGCATTTATATGCTTCAGCAAAATCAACGCCTGGAATAAATTCAAGTTTTTAATAAAATTAATTGAGATGTAATAAGTAATTTAAAGTTTGAAATGAATAATTTCGAATCGAAATGGAATTATTTATCAATTACCATCCCACGAAGAAGACAATCATCGTCAGCGTCATCACAAGCAGGAGGAACAAATGGATGTTCATTTTGCAGATGCTGTTGTAGATGCTGAATACGTTGCAAACGAATTTCTTTTATATCAAACGTTTCATTACAAAACATATATCAACACGTAACATATTTATGATCAACATAACCTTAAATTTTAACGTTTTAGACAAGATTAATACGAAAGTAGATGCCACAAAGGGCCAATGCATATGTTCCTGACGTGTTTAAGTCGAATGTTGCAATTCACATTCTATCTAAAGTATCAATTATGGGCAGCTGTCAACTAGAAGATGGTGCAACTTTATGAATATTTAAAAACACATGTACATGAAGCACTTTAATAAAGTAACTGCTAAAAATAAAAATTAAAACCGCTTCGTTGAGGCGCTATTATTGTTATTATTATTATTAATTATTATTATTATTATTATTATTATTATTATTATATTATTATTATTATTATTATTATTATTATTATTATTATTTTTATTATTGTTATTATTATTATTATTATTATTATTATTATTATTATTATTATTATTATTATTATTATTATTATTATTATTATTATTATTATTATTATTATTATTATTATTATTATTATTATTATTATTATTAGTATTTATGTTCTTGTTTTGTTATTGCTGTAGCCTGATTAATGTACAAACGAGTAAATGTGATTTTAGAGCGGCGAAAGAGAGTGGAGTTTTTTAAAGCAACACCCAGCCTCGTATGAGCTCATAAATATTCATTAGGGTTATTCAGACACCAATGAAGGTTAGAAGTTTTTCCGCGAACTGCTTCCATTGGGGTGTTGATGTTGTTGAAGAAAATGTCAAATTTAATTATTTTGTTAGAATATATTCAACATTTAATTTACTGTCGGTACTTTAAAAATTGAGATGCGTCTTATACACGGAGCATCTTAAGAGTGGAGAAATGTCGGTGTCATTTATTGATTTTTATATCGATAGATCGAGTTAGGATGCTTAACCACTTAAGAATCACATTACGAACTCATTGATAAATTGATAATATCTTTTACATTTCATTAATAATAATAATTATTATTTGTTAATAACGAAGAAACATAACAATATATTTTTAAAACCCGGGAGGTCCTAAAAATAGCCGGGTCTTTGGGCACTTGAAGCCCCCTTTCTCGGCGGCCCTGACTTCTGACCACCGCATGTGGTCCATCCCGGACTTTATCGTTTGTTAGGGAAGGAAATTGAAATTCTAACCGGAAGGTGGGAATTGTGAGATATTTCATGCATGAGTTCTTCCCCGACGATAAAACATCCTCCACACTCTTCAGCTTAATGAAACTTTCACAGCCCTCAAATTGAAACTGGAAAATTCACCATACAAAAAAAACCCATTCATGTCAGCCACGTTTTACCCAAGATGGCCTCTTAATCGACAGTGAGAGGTACTTCCTTTGTGCTGAAGTGGATTATGATAATGATCAAGTTCAAGTTTCAGTTAATTGCGTTAAAAGTGGACTTAATTCAAGTCTTGTTCATATATCTCGCGGTCAGCGATTGAACGACCTAAAATTAAAACCCAATGAAAGCGTTAGAAATATGGCAGCGTTGCTAACGACGAATGTTGCCAATGACGCAACCGCTTTTAAATGGCACTTTGCCGAGTCAGTTTGCAGGCGATTTTAAGCGGCAATAAAAACTCTAAAAAAAAAAACTGGCAAAGAATCTGAGAAAAGCTTGAAATAAAATAAAATAAATGCCAGAAGCAGAGACTGAAAAACCCACGTTTTAAAAACTGAAAGTGGTTCATAGCGGAAAACAGGCGTCTGAGGAGCGCTGCGTGTTTTGATGTCAACGGCGTTAAATTTACTCCATTTGCGTGAAGGAAACGTGAAACATGTTGCGCAATTGTTGTTGTTGTTGTTGCTGTTGTTCACCAGGGTTGTTAATATCTCAGTATTGGCATCGTGGCGATGATATCGTCGATACTTTTGAGTATCAGTTTTGGTATGGCCGATACTATCGAATGTAGTATCGAAATGAGTATGGTCAATATTTTTGGCTAGCGACACTCGATACCAACACTATATTCAATCGACTGAAAATGATCGCATTTTCAAAACCCAAATCATTTCAGTTATGCAACGGACTTTAATCAAATAAATAAATAAATAAAATGAATTGTATTTTCAAGTCTATTTAAGGATGGACAATGTATTTGTATTAGAATTTTGTTATCATACGGGAACAGCAGAAAAAAACGCACTTCGTTGTAATACTATATCAATGCTTGATGTGTCTTAAATAAAAAAAAAAGAGCATCGCTGCTGTTTCCATTAAGAGGCAACGATTAGATGTTGTTGCTAAAGAGATCAACTAATATTCGGCCGTCACGACTTTAGAGTTATCGTATCTCAATCGATGTCCAAATGTAAACAGTTATATGTAGTCCTCAGCATTGCATTCCCTACTATCGCAGCAGTAGACAGATTATGGCACTGGATGGCAAGCAGTGGCGAATTTTTTTTTTTTTTTTTTTTTAATTTTTGAGCAATTTTATTAATCATCAAAATGAACAAAACAAATCAAACAAAAGAGACACCAATGTACGGATTAATAAAGAACTCATGGATCAACTTTAAGGAAACGCAAGCTTCCGCTAGCAAGCTGACCCTGAAATATCAGTTAATTAAGAAAACGAATAATAAACCCGTCAAATAAACAGTTAATCAAGAATACCACGAACTAAGTACAATTTGTAGGACAATTTAAATAATAAATATAATAGCATGAATGGTCCAGTCTGTGTATGATTTTTGATAGATGAAGGAATGGTGTTGTATAGTCTAGGTCCGTAACATGTTATTGAAAAGAGCTTGAGGGTGGTTTTGCCAAAAGATGGACTATATTCATGGATATGACGGAGGGAGTGTGAAGGTTTAGTGTAGTTGACACTTTCAGGCATAAGACCTACAAATTTATCTGGAAGGGCATTCTTATTATAAGAGAACATAAATAGAGCAGTTTGAAGACTATGTATTTGTTGAAGAGTTAATAAATTGTTATTCATAAAAGTTAAATCTGTATGAGATGAAATTGGCAGTGAGAATATTATACGGATGATACGCTTTTGTAGAATATGTAGTTGGTTTAAACGAGTGTGATAAGTAGATGCCCATACAATATTACAGTAAGTGAGATATGGATAAATAAGAGAAAAATATAATAGTAATGCTGTCTTGGTATTTACGAAAGGACGGATTCTGGCAATGATACCAATATTCCTCGCTATTCGACCCTGTATATATTTTGTGTGTGCATGCCAGGATAGATGTTCATCAAGTATAACACCAAGATAACAAAAGCTAGTGACTCTCACAAGATCAATATTATTTATGGAAGGAGGAGAGTCACAAAGTATGGCCTTTTTTGGAGAATGAAAAGTAATGAAATGTTAAGTGTAAGTCGATTAGCAATAACCCAGTTATTGATGTTATGAAGTTCCTTATTTAAATATTGAATAAGGTTATTGATGTTATCACCGGAAGTATAAACAGCGATGTCATCAGCATACAATAATGCCTTAAACAAATTGGATGTACAATTGAAATCATTCATATACACAAGAAAAAGAAGTGGACCTAAAATAGATCTTTGAGGTACGCCATAATTTACAATGAGATCTTCAGAGTTTGTGTTATTACAAACAACCCTTTGCTTTCTACTAGCTAAAATCATAAATATTTTTGCTATGAATTAAATATTTAAAAATATGTGTATTGAATTACTTATATTTTAATTATTAACAAAATATTTCTGGTGGGCAGATTTAGATTGGGCCCCTTAAATTTTTTAAACTTGAATATTATGGTGTTAGAGGCATAGTGTTAAACTGGTTCATTGATTATTTAGCTAGTAGAAAGCAAAGGGTTGTTTGTAATAACACAAACTCTGAAAATCTCATTGTAAATTATGGCGTACCTCAAGGTACCTTGCAGGTGTTTTGATATTACTTATTTTAATTTTTCCACCTTCCTATTTTATTTGAGTTCTTTAGTTGTGTTTTTGGCTGGGATGACTTCTGTCATCAGGTTTCTGGTTTTGACTTTATCAGCATGTTTCTTGATAGAAAGTTTATTTTTACTGCAATCATTTATTTTTACGGATTTCATGAGGTTTCATGAGTATTCTTTAATATACTTTCAATATCAAGAAAACACTTTCCCCCGTTTCTTGGCTGTCAACATCAGTTCTAGGGTGGTGTGCTCCTAACAATGTCAAGATCTTCCTTGTTTTTCTAAGTTCTGTATTTTGGTCGGTAGCCAGTTCAGAATTCCAAGGCTGTAACGTAATTTACTAAGCTGTTTATTGCTCTTATTTTGTTTTAGGTCTCAACATATTAATATTATATATATATATTATCAGGGTTCCAAGTGAGATTTTTGAAAAAAGACTAGATCACCCCATTCACTAACAACAAGAAAAGCCCAGATCATATTAAACCAGATTTTATTGACAATTATTATTATTTTTAAATTACTATTCATGCTATTATAAATAGTAATTAAATAAAAAAAAGATTATTAATAAAACAAGTCAATCAGAATTTTATTTTTATTAAAAACTGAGTCAGAAATTATACCATCATAAATCAAATATAGATTAGGCCAATAACGAAATAAGACAAGCATAATTCCATTTGAATAAAAAAAATTCTTCAGAGTTAGTGTTGGAAGCTACATCATTGCTGATGAATATTGAAATAACCGGGGGTTCAAGAACTAGTAAGTTTTTAGAGTAAGTTTATTAAGCAAATATTCAGTTAACGGAACTGAATAATCGAAGGTAAGAGTTTAAGGAATTGAGGTACTTAGAAGATAAATAATTTCCAAGTTTATAACAATATTATATCTGGTATTTTAAGTTCTGAGATTAAACCATGCCATTTCCCTTCATGCATCATACTATGAATCCAATAATGTGACGCGATGCAATTACCTAACAAATACATTTTTTCCAAAGTATTTAATGTGAAAATTAGAGAAAATTTGTAATTGAGAAATAAGTTAAACAATTGCTCATAAATTTTGAAATCAATTTTGAACAAATATATATTCAGATATTTGTGTTGAATTTGTTCAAAAGAAGCTCTGATTTTGTTCACATCCCATTCTTTGTTTCGCAATGATCCGCAGATTGACGAAACAACGGGAGTCCAGAATTCCATTAACTCCTTCCAAATGGATCAAACTCTTCGAAGAAAGAATTAAAGTGACAATTAGAAAATTAATTTAACAAATAGTGTTAATAATGTATTTACGAAAGTGATTAAAACCTACTGCATAGGCCGTTTTTGCAAGATTCGTATCTACTGCATTCCGAATTCTAGAAGAATTGTTATTGTAATTAAAAAATAAATTGACAAGTATAATCAAATAATTTTCATGATCAAAATAATAATAATAATAAAAATAATAATAATAAAAAAACCAAAAACAAAACAAATAATAATAATTAAATAATAATATTAATTAATAATAATAATTATAATAATAATATTAAATTAATAATAATAATTAAATTAATAATAAATTAATTAATTAAATTAAAAATAAAATTAAATATAATAATAATATTAAATTAATAATAATATAATAATAATATTAATATAATAATATAATATATAATAATAATATAATAATAATATTAATATAATAATAATAATTATTATTTTAATAATATTATTAATAATTTAATATTATTATATTATAATAATATAATATATAATAATAATAATATAATATATAATAATAATATATATATATATTATAATAATTAACATTAATAATAATAATAACAATAATGATAATGTAAATTCGAATGTATTAAATTGTATTAAACTAGCTCGTTTGCATGACTTTGCTTCAGCATAATCCACGCCTGAAATTCATTGAGATATAATAAGTAATTTAACATTTAAAACGAAAGAATAAAATCGAATTATTTATCAATAACCAACCCACGAAGAAGACAATCATCGTCAGCGTCATCACAAGCAGGAGGAACGAATGGATGTTCATTTTGAAGATGCTGTTGTAGATGATGAATACGTTGCAAACGAATTTCTTTTATACGAAAAGTTTATTGCAATACGAATGTACAAAACATATATCAACACGTAACATATTTATGATCAGCATAACCTTAAATTTTAACGTTTTAGACAAGATTAATACGAAAGTAAATGCCATAAAGGGCCAATGTTCTTGACGTGTTTAAGTCGAATGTTGCAATTCACATTCTATCTAAAGTATCAATTATTAGCAGCAGTCAACTTGAAGGTGGTCCAAGTTGATGATATAGCAAAACAAATTGAGATGGAGGGATGGAATTAAAGAGAGGCGGTTTTTTACAATTATTTTGTAAGTTGTGATTTTTCCAGTTCCAATTTGAAGACTATGAAGTTTTCAGCTGATGAATGTGCATGATGTTTTATCGTCGCGAGATCAAACATGTCTTAAGTTTTATTTTAGAGCTCAAATAATAAAATTAATATTATAATCGAGGCACAAGTTCGAACGATTCCGGAACGCCGTCATGGCCCAGAGAAATTCAATTTAGTTTTTTGGCTATTTTCTGGCACATTTTGCATTTCAATCGGTTGGTCCTTTGTTCTTGACTTCATTTTTCATTTTTTTTTATGAATTGTATTTCATTGATATTTCTTTGTATTGATATTTCTATGGTTATGTTTATTTATTCTTTTTTTTTTTGGTGATGAATATAGTCAAACCCGGTTATGTCGCCGGCCTCGGGGTTTGCCAAAAAGCGTCGAGATAACCGATGATCGAGATAACGCAAAATCAAGATGGCGACTGTATTAACATGTGGTTGAATTTTTTTTTATGTACGTAAGGTTTGTCAATACACGATAATATACATGCACATTAGGGTGCCTCTCAAGCGTAAGAGCTAAATATTTTATTTTATTTTTTGGTTTATGAGTTTATTGTATCAAACAAACAAGCCGTTATGTATACAGAAAAAACAAAAAGCAAAAGCAAATAAATTCAAATAAACCCAAAAGGCCAGCCTTAAGGAAGAACACGCTTCTTCTGTCGGACTGACCCTGAAAGTAGTTATACACAAAATCATAAGCTATACACATCCTCGGAATAAATATTGATAAAAGCATGTTTGCTAACAACAAAAAGCATGTTTTAACCAACTAACGGCAGCGTTTAATGAATTTGCAATAAGAACCACCGCCGATTCTCGATACAAACATAAGATAAAGAGAGATTTTGGCGGTTCCATTTCCAAAACGTCGACTTAATATGGTTGGCGGGTTGATCGAGTTAAGTGGGTTCCACTGCATTATGTATGGTCTTTGTAGTTCTGAGTCTTTAAACCAGGCCCATATTCCATTAATATATTTGATTATGATTCCAATAAAGTGACACAATGCATTTATCTAAGAAATAAATTGTTTCCAAAGCATTTATTGTGTAACTTAGAGATTGTTTGTAATTGAAAAATAAATTAAATGATTGCTTATCAATTTTGAAATCAATTTCAAACAAATATATATTCAGATATTTGTGTTAAATTGGTTCAAAAGAAGCTCCGATTACGTTCGAAATCCTTTCTTTATTTCGCAATGATCCGCAAATTGACGAAACCTCGGGAAAACGGAATTCCTTGAACTTTATATTCCATATGGAGCAAAGACTTTAAAGAATTAATTAAAATGGTAATTAAAGATGGTTTTCAAAGTTTTAAAAACATTTTAAAAATGGTTGTAAGAGAAAAAGTTAATAATTTATTTACGAAAGTGATTAAAACCTACCGCATACTTCTCTTTTGCAAGCAAAGTTTCTAGTGCAATCGGAATTCTAGAAGTATTTTTTCGTAGTTGACAAAACATTGTGTGAATATAATCAAATAGTTCTCGTGACTGATCAAAAACATAGTAGAAATGCGGGTGTGTTAAAATATTTTAAACTTGCTTGCTTGCATGACCTTGCTCCAGCGCAATCCATGCCTGGCAGAAATTCAAGTTTTAATGAGCAATTTAACATTTAAAATGAAATATTGAAATTGAATTATTTATCAATAACCAACCCACGAAGAAGACAATCATCGTCAGCGTTATCACAAACAGGAGGAACAAATGGATGTTCATTTTGCAGATGTTGTAGGTGCTGAATACGTTAAGAACGAATTTCTTATCAAACGTTTTATTTCAATACGAATATACAAAACTAATATCACCACAAAACATCTTTATGATCAATAGGACCTTAAATTTTAAAGTTTTAGACAAGTTGGAAGATACCACAAAGGGCCAATGCAGATGTTCTTGAAATGTTTAAGTCGAAAGTTATAATTCATCTTCCATCAAAAACATCAATTATTAGCAGTTGTCATCTTGAACGTGGTCCATAAAAATAATTATAATGATGATGATGATGATGATGATGATGATGATGATGATGATGATGATGATGATGATGATGATGATGATGATGATGATGATGATGATGATGATGATGATGATGATGATGATGATGATGATGATGATGATGATGATGATGAGGATGATGATGATGATGATGATGATGATGATGATGATGATGATGATGATGATGATGATGATGATGATGATGATGATGATGATGATGATGATGATGATGATGATGATGATGATGATGATGATAATGATAATAATAATAATAATAATAATATAATAATAATAATATTAATAATAAACTTGAGGAAATAGCAAAACAAATTAAGATGGACGGATGGAAGAAAGGAGAAACGTTTATTAAAAATATTTTGTAAGTTCCTTGTATTTAGCCAATTTTTTGAGAGCCTTATGTATCCTGATAGGACGTGAAGGCACTTCTTAACAGATCTACCATTTATATAGCGCCCCTATAAGAGGCCGTTTCCAGTGCGAGCTGAGTTGCGAACAGGAAACGTAGCGACTGTTGCTTTCACCGTCGCTCACAGAAACACAACCCTCTGAATCAACTCTTTCACTTATAATGTTATGCAATTGGAACATGACTGGAAATGAATAATTTAGAAATATTATTGATTAATTCCAACAATGTGA
Source organism: Whitmania pigra (assembly GCA_021613335.1). Lineage (NCBI taxonomy): Eukaryota > Metazoa > Annelida > Clitellata > Hirudinida > Haemopidae > Whitmania > Whitmania pigra. The sequence continues at coordinate 531,736 of JAJTWR010000386.1, read as the reverse complement.
GGATCTTCTGCGGCTATGAATCCGATTAAATGGCTCAATACAAGTATTTTTCAATAAATGTTAATTTTCATTGCAGTGATTAGGTAATGTTAGCGGACTTTAGGCCTAAAATATTTTCAGTTGTAAAGCAAATGCATTTAAAAAGTAACTATTTAAAATTATTATGGTGACATGACATAAAATTTGAAGAATATTTTAGAGCGTTTTACAAAACATGAGGAAATTAAAATCAATTATTCAATAAAGTAAGCATAGCTTCAAAATATAAAAATAAACACTTTGTTGCAGCCAGAGACAGAGTATTATTATATTTATTGTATTGTATTTATTGTTGTATTTTCAAATCGATCTTTGTTGTTGGCTTGGAAAAGACAATAGATATAATTTCTGAATTATCGTTTCTTAATTAATAAAAACAGTTATAAGCAGCCCTCAACACTAGAGAAATTATTCATACTGTGTAGCAGGTTAATAAGTCAATAAAATAAAAAAAAGAAGGGGTTTCCTTCAGAGCATTCCGCCGGAGCTCGAAAAGAATTTCAGCTACTTTAAACATCCCAAAAGTAATTACTATCCGACAAAGACTGCTAGATCACCAATCCAATAAAGTGACGAGTTGCAAATATCTTTCAATTGAATTTATTTGTGACATTGCATATTGTAGGCTATTTGTAAATGACACATGGATTAAGTAATTATCAATCAATTGTTACATCAATTATAAATTTTCAATTTGTTCGAGAAGAAGCTTAAATTTTATTCAAGTTCTTTTTGTTGAAATATGCATTGATCCACGAATTGCAGAAAATTCGATTGTCCGTAATTCCACAGAATTCATGACCATAGGAGAGTTGCTTCGAAGGAAGAATTACATTAATATAAAAAAAAATATTGTTTTAACCAAATGTTTAAATGGTATATTTAAGATAGTGAAATAACCCGGGGGTCCGCAAATAAGTAAGTTAACTAATAAGTTTATTAGAGCAGGTATTCAGTTAACGGAACTGAATAATAGAAGTTAAGTGTTTAAGGAATTGAGGTACTTAAGGATGCAAATGGATATTTGGGCTTCCAAGTTGTCTTGATTCTCGTTGTTTGTCAGTTGATTATCGAGAATGCTTTTCTGTAGCAAAAATAGATCCCACGTGCCCGGAAAAGATGCCAAATATAATTAAGTATAAATTTAATTATATTAGCAATATAAACTTAATTAATTTCCAAAAATCTAAGTTTACAACATTACACCCTCCTTAAATCTGTTCGTCCCGAACAGACTGCTGCTCCCCGTGGTACTTCGCCAGTTGGGGAATGTGTGCCACCTTCATTTTTACTCTCGGGACACAATCTCTAACATGGTGCCCATGTATCACCATTGTTTCAATGCGAGCCCTTCCTTTCTCGTATCTCTACTAAAACGCTTGCTGAAAAAGATCAGCAAAACAACCAACAGCACTAAATACTCGCCTCGATTCTCCGACGACTTCCGAAGGCCAGAAAGCCCGCCCTGACTGAGAACTCCACAAATGAACTCCTCAGACATTGATCCCATCTTATCAACCACGTACTCACGACCGCCGAGTACCTCACCGCCACCCTTAGTTACAATGACATCCGCAGCTCCAACCTTCACAACATCCACAGCTGAATCGAATTCGGAAACTCCCAACCCCAGTTCCTCCACTGATTCCTCAACTCGAGGAGGCTCCACTCTGGTCTCTCCCAAAGTCCCCCCTTCAATTATTTTTTCGGTTCTCTCCACAACCGATACCAACGAGGCAATCGTGCACGGAATTGGCTCATCGGGCACTGGCGCGACTTTTCTGGAGTTTGCGAAACTTTCCCTCAGCTCACCTTTGTCCTCATTCTCAACATTTATTGGGAGCTCCACTATTGGACTGTCCCCGTCAACTACCAAACTGGCCTCACTCACCTCAGCAAAGGTCTCCTCAGCACCGTTCTCCTCACCCAGCTCTTCCCTCAGCTCCATTCCCGATTCCTCACTCCATGGAAGAAACACTTCGCTTTCCAAAGTTCTTCCATCTACAATTTCCTCGGTCTCCTTCTCAACCGAAACCAGTGTGGCAATCGGGTACACTGCTGAGGCCCCAGCTGGCATGATGTTTATGGTGCTTGATGGAGTCTCCTCCGGTTGGTAGCTAGTAGAGGCCTTGTTGGAGAAAACCTCAGTTACTTTTTCCATCTTTTCTTCAAAGCTTTGCATCATTTTATTTATATTTCCCATCACCCATTTCAGACCCGGATCACACAAACATATAAGCTTCTGGATCCTCACCCTGGTCTACTATCCACGACAGCAGGCGATCCTGCAATTCTTCCCTGGAGCCTTTCGAATCCATTTGCCTCAACTTAAGCTCACGTCTCATTCCAGCAAAAGTTAAATCTTCTAAGACCTTGCTCATGACTTACTTTTTGGGATCCCACTCCTGACACCAATGAAATAACCCGGGGGTCCGCAAATAAGTAAGTTAACTAATAAGTTTATTAGAGCAGGTATTCAGTTAACGGAACTGAATAATAGAAGTTAAGTGTTTAAGGAATTGAGGTACTTAAGGATGCAAATGGATATTTGGGCTTCCAAGTTGTCTTGATTCTCGTTGTTTGTCAGTTGATTATCGAGAATGCTTTTCTGTAGCAAAAATAGATCCCACGTGCCCGGAAAAGATGCCAAATATAATTAAGTATAAATTTAATTATATTAGCAATATAAACTTAATTAATTTCCAAAAATCTAAGTTTTCAACAATAGTAAAAAACTTACCGCATTTTCCTCTTATGCATTTAGGACTGAATTTAGGACAATCTAAGTTTAAGAGAAACATTTTTTAATTGTCAACAAAATTTGTAAAGGTGCATAGTCAAAAAATAGGAATCCGACTATATTAAGCTATTTAAAACTTACACTTGTGCATGCTTCAGCATAATCCACCCCTGGAAGAAATTCAAGTTTTTAATGAAATTCATTGAGATGCATGAAGTAATTAAACGTTTAAAATGAAAGATTTTGAATCGAAATAGAATTATTTTTCAATAACCAACCCACGAAGAAGACAATCATCGTCAGCGTCATTACAAGCCGGAGGAACGAATGGATGTTCATTTTGCAGATGTTGTAGATGCTGAATACGTTGCAAACGAATTTCTTTTATATCAATCGTTTTATTGCTATACCAATGTACAAAACATATTAATTATTCATTACGTATTTATGATCAATAGGATCTTAAATTTTAACGTTTTAGACAAGATGGATGATACCACAAAGGGCCAATGCAGATGTTCTTGAAATGTTTAAATCGAAAGTTATAATTCATCAAATTTTTGTAATCAAAAACATCATTTATTTGCAGCTGTCATCTTGAAGGTAGTCCAACTTGATGACACAGAAAACAATTTGAGATATCATTTATTTATTTTAATAATGTGGAAATATTTTACGGCTAGTAGAATGGGAATCGGGTAAAATGGCTCAATACAAGTATTTTTCATAAAAAGTTTATTTCCAAAGCAATGATTACTTCAACTCAGTGGATTCTATACCTGAAATAATAACAAGGTAAATGCATTGAAAAAGGTAGCAATTAAAATTAAGATAAAACAAATTTTAAAGAGTAGTTCAGAACACATGTACATGAAGCAGGTCACTAAAGTAGGGACAATTGCAAAAAAATAAAAATTAAAAGCGTTTCATTGAGGAGCTTTTATTATTGTTATTGTTGTTGTTGTTATTATTATTATTATTATTATTATTATTATCAATATTATTATTATTATTATTATTATTATTATTATTATTATTATTATTATTATTATTATTATTATTATTATTATTATTATTATTATTATTATTATTATTATTATTATTATTATTATTATTATTATATTATTATTATTATTATTATTATTATTATTATTATCGTTAGCGTTGTTGTTGTTGTTGTCGTCGTCGTCGTCATCATCATCACCACCACCGTCTTTATCATCATCATCATCTAGCACCTCTCGTTGCTCTTTCCTTCATGACAACAGCATCAATGTGGACCAACAACATATTGAAATTATTTGTCAATTTTATTATGACAATAATATAATTAATATGAGCGATATGTAATAATATTTATTATATTTATCAGGTAAACATTGAAGTAATTATCAATTCAATATTACCTTAATTTATTCTAAGTTACAACAATTTATATTGTGTTGTAACAACTACTTCTTCATTATAATAATTAATCACATATTATGATAATTTATTCTTCATTACGTTAATTTTTGTACATCATTACAATTAGTCCCACATAACTAAATCAGCATTATAATAATTTATTACATATTACAATAATTAATGATTAGAGATGTCTCCTGTGTCACGTTTATCAATGAGTTATCAATGACAGCGGCGGCAAAAAAGGCAACAAAATGCTGACTGAACGTGTCGAAAGATTCAAAGTGGAAATTATTCAGAAATTCAACAAAATTCATAAATATGATTCTTTTTGAATTGCAAATAAACATTTATTGTTTTGGTTTAATGAAGTTTTTTTTTTAAATTTAATATATTGTATTATTTTGCATTCATAGCATTATGAGAAATTATAATAAATAAATATTTATTTGTAATTTGTAAGATGATCTGGTTTAATCTCATGTCGTTTATTTCTTTTGTATTTATTCATAATGTTAATTTATTTTCTAAGAAAATCCCTAAAATTCATTTTCTTTGTGAAATCCTCCGCTTAAGTATTGTTTGTCTTTAAAGCTGAATTACAAATAATTAATAAATAATAAGTAATAAGGAAGAACAAAAAAAGTTATTTAATATTTTAAATTTAACTTTTAGTTTAAAAACTACAAAAATTAACATTTAAATAAACAAATAAAACATAAATTAAATAAATTTTAATCTTAAAAAAACAACAATTAAAATCAAAAACTCACAAAAAACAAGGAAATGCAAAGAATAACTGTAAAAAAATTAATAGCAATTTAAAAATGTCGGGCGAAAATAGAGCGAAAGAATTTGGAAAGCTTTAAGGAGCAAACGTCTTGTTCCTTCTTAAAATTTATTTTCTCATTTCATCCTGCACGAGTTTGAGTTCATGAAGACGACGGCCATGTTGTCATCACTCGAATCTATGGGCACGTGATGCTGTGACCACGTGATGATGTGATCACGTGATGTTGGTGAAGTCAATGGGTGCGTAGAGTCGAGACAACCGCGCAATTCAAAATCAATAGACCCTTGCGTGATGATCGCCATCATGACTACGACGGTGATGTTACTGATGATGGTGATGAAGATATCGTTATGATGATGCTTCCAAGGTGGTTGACAGGACGTCAATTGTGACAATGATGATGATGATGATGAGGATGATGAGGATAATGACGATGACGACGACGATGATGATGACTATGACGATGGTGATGACGTTTGTATACTTTTTGTTTATTACATTGTCATTACTGCAGATAATAACGCCGTTTTAAAGCCTATAGCCTCGTTAGTCGCTAGTTTTTTTTTAATTTATGCAGTAATTTATTGCTGTAATTTTTATGCCTATGCATTTATTTTTCTGATTTTTTATTTTAATACATTCATTTACGTTTATTAACATTATTGCGATGGATTCAGCTAATTATGGTAATAACTATAAATAAATAACTAAATAACTTTAACAAGACTTTTAACTCATTTTTAATTGTGCAATTTCAATACTTATAATATTACATATTATTTATTCATATATTTAACAAATTAGATATAATATTAATTAGTTTTTAATAATGAGTAACTTTAATTTAAAAGTATAATGATGACGATGGTAATTATCATTATTTAGAATTAAACTAAAAATAATGACCATTATATAAAATATGTTTTTTTTTAATTTATGCAGTAATTTATTGCTGTAATTTTTATGCCTATGCATTTATTTTTCTGATTTTTTATTTTAATACATTCATTTACGTTTATTAACATTATTGCGATGGATTCAGCTAATTATGGTAATAACTATAAATAAATAACTAAATAACTTTAACAAGACTTTTAACTCATTTTTAATTGTGCAATTTCAATACTTATAATATTACATATTATTTATTCATATATTTAACAAATTAGATATAATATTAATTAGTTTTTAATAATGAGTAACTTTAATTTAAAAGTATAATGATGACGATGGTAATTATCATTATTTAGAATTAAACTAAAAATAATGACCATTATATAAAATATGTTTTTTTTATAATTATATATGTTTATTATTACCGTATATTATTATTTAATATTTATAATCAAAATAATATTCACAATATATTACGTTTTTTTAAAATATTTCTGCTTATTATTATTTATTGTTTGTAAAAAAATAATGTTGACAAAATTGTTATTTATTATTTGCAATAAAATAAAAATAATTTATTAATTAAAATTGTTTATTATTTGCAATAAAAATAATAATAATAATAATCATTTACTGTCGTCGGATAACTCGTAGAAAACGCGAACCCTTGCATCGACATAAACATTCCTTGTGGGCGGAGTTACGATGGTCGTTATGATAATGATGATGAATCATTCAGGAAGCGTCGAACACCGGAGCAGAGATGGATACTTGGATGGGAGACTAACGATTGAATTCATGAGTGAATGATAGTTCGAGGAGATGAGAATGAATGAATGAATGAATGAATGAATGAATGAATGAATGAATGAATGAATGAATGAATGAATGAATGATGAATGAATGAATGAATGAATGAATGAATGATGAATGAATGAATGAATGAATGAATGAATGATGAATGAATGAATGAATGAATGAAGAATGAATGAATGAATGAATGATGAATGAATGAATGAATGAATGAATGAATGAATGAATGAATGAATGATGAATGAATGAATGAATGAATGAATGAATGATGAATGAATGAATGAATGAATGAATGAATGAATGAATGAATGAATGAATGAATGAATGAATGAATGAATGAATGAATGAATGAATGAATGAATGAATGAATGAATGAATGAATGAATGAATGAATGAATGAATCAATCAATCAATCAATCAATCAATCATCAATCAATCAATCAATGAAAGGAATATGAATTATGTGAATTACTTTTTTCAAAATCAATCTTCGACCAGTTTCGAGAGCTCTGATTGGTCACCGTTGCAACGACGAATGACTTTCAACAAGAGGGTCAAATTAAATTTCCTTTTAAAAGTTTTTAATTCATCGATAAATCAGAATTTTTTACAACTACAGTTCTCGATGAAACCTTTAGAGTCATTTCACATAAATGGATAGTAATAATGTTGATGGTAGTTTCTGATGCAAAGTCTTTGTCAGAAGCCGTTCCGTGCCTTGCCAATACTTCTTTCATCATGGTCATCATCATTGTCATCATCATCATCATCACCATCATCATTAGCATCATCAACCTCGTCATCATCATCAGCATCATCATCACCGTCGTCATCATCATCATCGTCATCGTCATCATCATTACCATCACCATCATCATCATCGTCGTCATCGTCATCATCATCATTAGCATCATCATCATCATCGTCCACCATTTTTTCCACCCTCCAACATTCCAGGGCTGTTTCTTTGAATTCCCAGGACAAACGATCCCACAGCAGGTGCCAAATTTGCTTTTAATCATGTGACAGTCAGGCGAGAGTTTTTTTTATTTCGGATTTATTTGCGATGAAAATATTGAAAAATTATTTTCATAAATACATTTTAAATTGCTAATGAAATTATTAATTAATTATATAATTAATATTTAATCTTTATATCTATCTTGGCGAGAACGATTGTATATGAAATATTTATGCTAAAATATTTTGTCACCAATTCGAATTAATTTATGCTTTCATTGCATAACAATAAAAACAAAAGCTTACAAATATTTTTATGGATAAATATGTAATTAGTGTAATTAGCAATGGTTTTCTTGAAATTACTTTGTTACATTTTTATTCTTTAAAACCACGAAAAAATAAAAGTGAATTATTCCCGAATAAATCCTAAGCAACACCTCGCTTTGAAATCCCAGCGCTGTCCATTAGCATTGTTCTATTCTATGGGACCATCAAAAGAAGGCTTCAATCTCCATCCACAAAACATTTCAACCGGTCGGCATGATGGTTTTGAATTTTAGAAAACCTTGTGCAGGAAAAAACATTTCAGAGAAATGGAGTTTGTCCGACCATAACCATCAATTCAGTCGTTTTCCGAGTAGCGCCGAGTTTGCCCTCATTTTCCTCGCGCCATCTGCGCTAGCTTCGCTTTTAATGTTGCGCTGAATTATTCGCTGTCATCATTGTCGCCATCATCATTATTATCATCATCGTCATCGTCATCATCGTCGTGGATGTCTGAAAATTATGGCAGACATTGATGCATGCCGAGCGTTTTTAGACTTAAAAAGATGAAGATACGGTTCAAGGTTAAAAGTTCAAAAAATTGAAACCAGGTCAAACAAAGGTCATGACCAACCGCCACTAAATTATGGGTCACAGGAAACCCTTTAACATATGTGCGTAAATGATTTTTATTAACAACACTAACTAAATTTTATTATTAATAAATTAATCATGTAATTGTAACTTCATTTATATAGCGCCATATGCATAGCGTCAGAGGCGCTTCTTGTAACCATTTATATAGCGCTCCTTCCCAAGGGCGCTAGCGGCAGTGCAGGCTGGGTTTCGAACACGACACATTACGACTGTTGCCATTACCGCCGTATGCAGGCACATAACCCATTCGGCTAACCTGCACGCCAGTGTGCTGTTAAGAATTTAATTCGTGGTCAACGCCTAATCATGAGGTACATTTCAAATAAATTATAATACATAAAAATACAGTATCCATCATTGAGTTAATTGATTTTTACTTATTATATAATAATATAATGTAATAATCACGGTAAAACTGCCACATGGGACACTAACTTTGCAGTAAAAAAATGAACACTTACCCTGCTATGGCGACCACCAAACAATAAAATTGATTGGGCTCATTGATTTCACTCAGTTAATATCTGAATATTGAAAAGATTACGTTTCAAATCATTATCATTTTCAGCATCAAGTTTATACTCATGCATTTCGACTTAATGACAAACGATCTTAAAAAAGCCTGTGCATGGTTGGAAAAGGAAAACCTCTTCAGTTTTAACTGCG